>VZRE01002520.1:264912-326121 GCA_013396775.1 Cephalopterus ornatus | reverse complement strand
TGGCGGAGCTGCGCGGGGAGCGGCGGCGGGGAGAGCTGTGCAGAAGGTGCAGTTTGAATTATGCTTCTTCCCCCTCCGGCAGCTCTGTGGTGGCCAAATGCTGTTCTCGCTGCTGGCCATGTAAATAACCGGGGCTGCTGCTGCCCCAGTGGCTTTAAATGCATCGCGGGGTTTGTCCCCTTCCTAAAAAAACCACCACCAACAACAAAAAAACAAACCCCATTCCCCCCCCCAACCCCCCCGCGCCAGCCCTTTAAATGCACAGAGCAAGTGTACATTTCCATCTGAAATCAACCGAAGTGTTACTGGCAATGTATTTTCTCGGAGAGAGGGGGAGAGGGGGGATCTGGCGTTTGGACCCAATAAAATGCTCTGCTCCAGTGTAAATATTTACAGGGTATTAGTGACTTTTTAAAAAACATTTTCAGTGAGGTCTGTTATTTACAATGTGTCATAAGTTATTAATGTTCATTGCCTAAGTACCCTGCTAAATCTGTCTCATGCCTTAGAACAAAGTCGACAATTGGCATATTGTTTAAAGTATGAAAAAAATGCGAGTGGGTTTAAAAATTGGAAATATCTCTATTTTCCGAAGTGTAAATACTGCTTTGTAGCTGTCAAACTGCAGCCGTTGGGGATGAGACAAAGACGTATATTTTGATTAATTTCTCACTGAAACTGAGTTGACACCTATTCAAATTGTTCTCTGGAATTTGGGGAATGGCAAAAGAGAATCCTGACTGTTGTATGAACTCTGCCTCTTTTCTTTCGAAAAAAAGTTCCTTATTATGTCTGGTGATAGGCAGTGGTCAGTGGAACTTGGGGAGTGACAGGAGAGAGTCCTGCCTGTTGTATTAACTATGTCTCCTTTCTTTTCCTTCCCCAAAAAAGTTCCCCACGATGTCCAGTGATAGGCAGAGGTCAGACGATGAAAGTCCAAGTACCAGCAGTGGTAGTTCAGATGCTGATCAGAGGGATCCACCTGCACCTGAACCTGAAGAGCAAGAAGAACGAAAACCCTCTGCCACCCAGCAGAAGAAGAACACCAAACTATCCAGCAAAACTACTGCTAAGCTATCTACTAGTGCAAAAAGGTAAAGAGAGAGTGCAACATTCTGTAGTATTTCTGCACAGTGTTTGGAGTCCCAGTACTTGCATTGCACTTTTCAGGGCAGAGGGGTTCTTCTCGTAAAGTTATGTGAAAGGGAGTGAAGTACCAACTTTGGTAGTACAAAGTAGACACTGCCTGCCAAGCAGTGTCTTCATTAATCCAGGCTTTGTTGGGGTAACAATTACACAGACTTGTCATATGTCTTTTGAAGAGCTCTTACAGAATTTGGTGACTTAGAGGCTTACTGGGAGGGGGGACACTTAAATACATTTTGTATTTGCAAAAATGCGAGATCATCAGCTTTGGCTGTCTTTTTCTGACTTAGATTGCCATGCCTGTATGGTATAGGGAGGAGTCCTCCTAGTGTATTTTATTATGGTCTGTAGACTGATGACAGGCAATGCTCTCTAATTAAAGAAGTCACAAAACCCCAGTGGCTGCTGTGGGCCTCATGACTCGCTTTTCATGTTGATGTGCTAGAGAGTCTTACACTCCTTGAAGTAATGGGTTCATTCTGCAGTTCTTTTAGGAGAAACTTAGCTGAGTTTTCTCCCTTAGGATCTGTGGATTTAAACCATGAGGTTGTACAGGTAGCCTTTGCCTTTAAATATGAGAATCTTCAGAGGCCTTGTTTAGTTCCATTAGTTGCACTTTTATTGGCATGTAAGGTTACTGGCAGTCTGGCTCTCACGATGTGTACTCTGGTAATTTTTCTGTAGGATCAGCTGTGTGAAATATGCAAACTTTAAATCCCTTGATTCCGGTGATCTTTGGAGATGAAACAACTTTTCAGTCCTTTCCTTGGAGCTGCTTTTCTTTACAAACATTTATAAGTATCCTATAGCAAGAAAAGTTGTAAAATAGCTGTAGTACCTTCAAATTTTGCTTATTCAGCATGAATGCTGTAGTTCAGACTTTTAGAAACACTTTAGTAATTTTGTATTTGACTTAAATTTAGTGAATACTTTTTGAAATCTGTCAAAATTGTTGCAGAGAATGACTGAGTGGCTTTAATGACTTTTGAGCTTGTTGAAGAAACTGTTTGAAATAGGACTGGTTAAAGAAAGAAAAGTTCTGGAACTACTATGTAGGCTTTGTAATTTGTTGTTACTTATCTTTATTTGGAAAACCTGAGATGCAGATTTTTGACACTGAATTTTCCTGTCTTGCCTTTATTTCTCTTAAGTGTTGCAGATCTAATTCCATACATCTCAGATAGTTCAGTAGGGTTATTGAACTTACTGGTACTGGTGCAATGACATCTGGAGCAGTTTCTGTTAGCTCGTATTTTAACACCTGCTATTTGCATGAAACTCACAGGATTGTTCATATGGGCCCTTTTGTGAAGATAAGTCTTACTTGATATTTTTAAGAGGAGTTTAATATGTGTCTTTTGAAATTGCACCCCTTATATACCTACCTAAAATGTTAAATTGACAAGATGTTTTTGATGTTCGTTTTCCAGATCTTAACTCCTTGGGAATGGTTGTAATAGAGTAAAGCCAAGCACAGATTATTTCAAGTTATTATATCACTTTTTGTCATGTAAATACAGCTACTGTATAAGGTTGGGGGAGGAAAGGCAGCAGAAGGTGTGGAGACAAGCAAAGTTGATCCAGAGAGATTATTCCAGTAACAGAGACAGCCTGGCAGATCTACAAATCCACTTTTTAAACACACTGCAAAGTAGTAGGTAAAATATCGTGAAAAGAGTGTGTCTGCTGCCAGCGCAGTTCACTCGAGCCTCAGTCACAGGTCTGTAGCGCTGGTTTTAAAGTCATTGTCAAATCTGCCCGTGCAGGCTCCCCCCCCGCCTCATTTGCATATTAGCTTGAAAAGAAAATCTCTCTAGTAAAAAGTGTTCGGATGTGAAAAAGAGTTACTTTTCTGAATACTTGTGGAACATTTCTACCCAACTCAGTTGTAAGTGTTCTGTTTACATACCGCGTGGGGCAGGAAAAAAGCTGCAAAGTTTCTCAGCTGTGGGATTTGGGTTATGCCTCTGAGAACAAAGAGGAAGCAGCCATGTTAGCATTACTGAAGGCAAAGCCAATCTTGCATTTAACTGCATGGTGGTAGAGGGCAGTGTAATTCCCTGATTTATTCTATAGACTATCTCAAATGCTTTGTGTCTGTTCTCATTTCACCAACAGAATCCAGAAGGAGCTAGCTGAAATAACCCTTGATCCTCCTCCTAACTGCAGGTATGTAATGGCTTCTTTAATTGTGGACGGTGGTAGGAGATTAATGTGCTCAGGTTAAAAAATGGGAAACTTATTGTTTATAACCGGTGACTGTTAGACAAAAATTGTGTACAGCTAATTGAATAAGCATAGGAAATGTTTGAAACTGAAGTTTGCTATTTTGTCTGCATGTTGAAGGTGTAATAATTAGCGATTGATGTACTCACTAAAGTGTATTCAGTTTGTTGTTCTTAGCTGGTCACTGCCTTCATGAAACAATTATATGAACTTCAAAATACGCTGAAGCTTTCAACTTAGTGTCTCTGTGTAGTTTGAACTGGCTTTTTGAGTGCCAAGTTTATAGAGTTACCATTTCGTTCTGAAGTAAAGAACTGAATGTGATTTTTATATGCTTTCTCTTAGTATGTTGTGTAACAGATTGTCTTGAAGTATTGCCTTTAAATTTATGTGTCTGTTGGTCAAAGTTGTAGTCTCTTGATAGAGACTATTTTTAAGGAAGTTCCCAACTTGGGAGACACTTGTGTTAGGTTTTAGAAAATGAAATTTTAAGCATGGAAGAGTGAGTGATTTAGTCTTAGATAAAGTGACAGTTGGGAACCAGAGCACTTGATCTGTAGCAAAGTTAAATAGTAGCATAGTTAGCTAAATCTTTAAATCTTTGTATGTTTTACTTTTACTTAAAGGATGCATAAAAATTCTCGTTAGCTGTGAGCATCCAATGCTCAGATTTGCAGTGAAGCTACATTTAAATAATGTTACTTTCATTTGATGCATCTCAGTAAGATTTCTGACTGCAAGGTATCTTCATAGCTCATGTGTAACAGTGAGCCTTGTATATGTTTTTAAAAAATACTGGAAATACTTTCTGTTTTTATGTTGTAAATGTTTGGCTTTTGAATAGTCGGAAAGGTTTGGTGCACATTTTGCGAATTTGATAAAATGTGAGCTGCTGTTCTGTCTCAGTAACCCAGGAGCGCAGGGACTAACCAGAGCAGTGTTATACTGAGTTTGTGGTAAAGGTCTCATCCTGAGGACTGTGCTGTAGATTGCCTATGGCAGTCTGATGTATTCGCATGCAGGGTCATTGGCTCTCCTTCTTCAGTAAAGGTGAGCTTTTTTGAGAGAGCAAGTATCTGTTGCTTTTGGGTTTGGTTTTTTGCTTGTTTGTTTTTGTGGGTTTTTTTTCAGAAGTGTTTTTTGTTTGGTTTTAAATAACCACTTCAGATAACTTTTAACAAATTACTGGGATCTAGTTCTGTGTTGGTCATGCCTTTTTTAGTACTTGGATCCGCATGGTAGCAGAGAAAGTATTTAAATGAAATAGAACACTGACACTTTGCCTTAGAGTTGCCAAAAAGATAATTGTAGCAGTTTCTGGTACAGCAAGTTACAGCTTTTAGAAAGAGAAGCTTCCACCTTCACATTCTCCAGTACCATCTGATACTTAGCTCCTTGGAAAAGCATGTTCCTCTCATATTAGCACAAGAATATTGTGAGCTGGTACAGCCAGATGCCCAGGAATGCTGTTGAGAACGATGAAATCCCCCCAATGTGTCTAAAATTATTCAAGTTTCTCTCCTATGGAGCATAGGGGAAAGTATTATTTTTTGCCAGTGAGGAAGTCAATGCTTCTGTTCCTAAGGTATTTTTAAAGAGAATTATAGCAGATTTACACAATAGCAACTTTATGATAAGTGCATTTTTACCTTTTGCAAAATTAAAATATTGTAAGGGAAATAGGCTTCTGTAACAGAACATGGGGTTTTCACGAGGAACAATTTGAGCAGAATTTCAATGCCCAGAGGATTAGTGTTACAGAAATTGAGTTGTTAGAGGGAGCCTTTCAGGTATCAAGGGGTAAATGCAGCTGTGTGTTTTGTGCAGAGCAGTTGACCCTTATAACATAGTTTCTTATAGGGTATAGTAGCACAGATTAGGCTACAGACTGACACAGCAGGCATATGACACCTCTTCATTGCTCGTCATGCAACAAGCAGCAGAATGCTATTTATTACATTTCTTGTAAAAGAAAAAGATTTTGTAAAAAAAAAAAAAATTTAAAAGCCTGTATAAATTGGGGATATTCACATGTGCTGTAAAAACAAAAACCTTGCATCATAAGCTCTCCCAAAGACTGTTCTTCTTGCACAGTTGTTTGTCCTGCAGTTCTAGAGCACACCCTTATCATTTGCAGTCCACATGTTTCAAGCTTCACAAGAATACAACTGGCAGCTGATGCTCTTGGATATTGATAGTCCTTCTGGTTGCTCAGTTACATAAGTAATAAAAAAGTAGCAATTTTTTAAATACAATAATGGATTTAATCCATATAAAACATTAAATGTTACTTTAACAGGATACAGTACAAATACTGAAGATTATGTTGAGCTCTTGCATATCATGTTAGACACTGATGTCTGCTGCCATTTCTCACCTGCCAGTGCAACTGCCCATGGAGTCACCCCATCTGAGTGACCTGAGGCTGATTTAGCTACTTTAAAATGACACTGACTGGTTGCACTGTGATTCTCATGCAGAAGAGGTGTGGGTTTCTGCAGCAGTTAATTTTCCCACAGTCACAGCTCCTGCTGTAACATATGTTTTATAAAAATACTAGGGCCCCAAGAAAGCCCCGTTCCTGGGTTTGCTGAGCAGACCTGGGCTGCACATTAACTTCTGTTTTAGGCACTGGGAGAGCAGAATGACAGGCACAGTAAAACTGACTAAATAGTAGTTTTTTGTTTGCCTGTCTCCACAGGAAAGATCGAGTTCTGATTATGTTAATTGGACAATGAACTGTTGAAAAAAGCACGTTGCCATGCATCATGCTGTCGTGTTTGTGAGCAGTGAATATGAACTGCATCTCGGGGGTACCAAGTATAAAACTTAATATCTTTATGCTCATAGCTTTACTCTTTAACATGCAGTAATACTAAATTCTTGTGATTTCAGTGTAATTTTCAAGAAAGATAACACATCCAAACCAATAAAATTTGGTCTTAGGCCACTAACGATGTTGGAGGAAAATTAAGTGCTGCTTTCTACTCACGTTTTCTCCTGTCCAACAGAATAGCCTGAGACAAGGCAGTTACTGTCCAACATACACCATTGCACTAGGACACATAGTTAAACTTAGGACACAGGTATCTGATTCCATTTTTTCTTGCTTTTGCTGGCTTAACTCAAAGCTGTGCTACTTGGTGCAGTGTGCTGTATTTAATTTCTTTTGTGCTTTTAATAGCATAAAGCAAAGCTAAAAAGATCTTGGCCCTATTGCTCCTAGGCAGCTCAGTTTCAAACCATGGCCAAGCACTTATACATACTTCAAGGTGTGGAAGTGTGCCAAACCCCACCGTTAGACATTCTCAGGAAAATGCTGCAAAGATCTTGCACGTAGTGCCTGGTAAATCTGGGCTGCAAAGATGCTCTTAAATAGGTTTGACATATCTGGAATAACTATTTTCAGCTCATAGCATAAAACTGTTTAGATCAGAGGTCACTGCTCTGTAGTTAAGGTTATATCTGAGGCTGCTGGTCTCACCTGCCCAACTTGGAGGCTGCAGCTCAGGTTGAGCAGGACACTGCTGGCTCCAATGGTCATTGTACTTCATGGATTTTAGGGCTGGCACAAGTGGGGCTGTTCCCAGGGGGACTGTGATTCATTGCAGCTTCTTTTAGCTGTTCCTGGCTGCCCTGCTGATCCACAATAGCAAAAAATGTGTACTCCCAGTCTTCTTTGCTCAATCTTCCTCATTTCCATTCCAAAATTCATCATTGTTCATCTTCGTGGAAAAGTTTTTGAAGTTGAATTTAGTAACACTCGCATTAGCTTAGTTTATAGTTTACAACCCGTTTTACAACAAATCCACTTTAGTGTAAACTTTGTCAAAAATGAATGCAAATACCAAATTCAGTGTATCCACTTGGGGCTTAATTCATGTGCTTTAAAAAGAGTTGAGTTGAAATGCTGCATCTTTCCCAGGCAAGTGGGAGAATTTAAGTATTTTATATCCTGTTCTGTCAGTTGGCTTTAATCTTGTATGCCAATATGTACTAATGTGATTTCTTGAGCAATATTACAGAAGGTATCAGTTGATGATTTTGCTGTTTGTAGCCTCTCCTAGACTTGCAAGTAGGTTGATGATTTATGAGTAGTTCATTTTAGAATTACTTGCTTTAAAATAACACTCCAGAGTATGTGGACTAAGCACAGTTGGCAGCAGGACATGTAGGGGTTTTGTTTTAATACAGGATTCTTCTGCTTCCTAAGGACTACATTTGTCCCTTTCATTACTGCCACATCTTGGGCTAATTCTACACTGCAGAGTGTTGCCAACCCTACGGTCTGGAGTTTGACACAAAGAAGAATGCCTGCAAAACCCTGGCAGACGAATGCTATTACTGGTTTAGTTATGGACCTATGAATCCAGATGTTTGTAACTGTCTTACTGTGGTTGTTATTCCATCAGTGTGGAAGCACTGCAGTGTGTATTTAAAGCAATACTGTGAAAGTATTCTTTAGACCAGCAATTTAAGCTCTTTCAGTTGAGCTGTCTGAAATAAGGAGGAGCAGTGAACCATTGTGCTGGTGGTGCAGCTCTTCCATGTGCAGAGGTAGCGCTGGATTTGAGTGAATGCAGCCTTGTGTTTGTGAGGAAGGTGCCGCAGCTAAGCTGGTAGAAGCCTTCCTTTTGTTAACATACTCTGTCTACAGTAAGGTTATAGACAAATGTTTACTCTGCAAACAGTTGTGCCTGTTGAAGATGTTACTGCACAGCTGTGGTTTGCTCCAGTTCTGCCATGGAAGTGACTACTCCAGTGAGAAAGTGAAACAGATTCATGTGATTACTCTGTAAGGCTCCCCAGGGAGGGGAAAAAGAAAAAAAAAATTGTCGAAGTTTGCTTAAACGGTTTAAATAGGTGATTCAAATGAACTCTGCTGGATTTTTCCTCCATCCCCTCAGAGTAGGCATTGTTCACACAAAGCATTTTGCCACACACACCAGGATATGAATAAGTCAATCCGTTCCTTTGTCTCTCAAATGTAGTAAGTTTCCATCTCCCCTTTGTCAAAGCCAGGCATTCTGTTGCTTTTGTGAAATCAGGAGAAAGAATATTCTACATGCAGTCAAGTAGCAGGCCCCTATACAGTAGCACAAGTGTGTGCCCAAATCTTCACATGTACTGTTCTTTTTCCCGCTCAAGCTGTTGACTTTTCAGATGAATGACAGTCCCCCGATTTTGTGTTTATTCTGTTAATTTCTTGTTGGGCAAATGTCTTCATATTGTTAAATACTGCATCTCACAGAGAAAAAAATAATCAGTTTTTCTTGGTTTCACTTCTGCAGTGAAAACCTCAACTGTGAACACTAAATGGTTCCCTATAGAAGGAGAAGTTTATTAAGTTATGTAAGAGAGACTTATGTTAGTAGTATTTGCTAAAATGCCTGTGCTGAAGCTGAATGAGCAAAATTTAAAAAACATCACCCAAACTCTACTTGACAATGTATTTTCTGTCACATTTTGCTTTTTATTGTCTCTCCATGCCCAGCAATTTCTCACCACTGAGTGCAATAAATGCATGCTACAAGAAAAGAAAGCTGAAGTTTGCAGAATGGTTCTGAGAACACAAACCCACACAATTTTTTCTAACACTTCCTTGCCCATACAGAAGCTTGCAGTTATAAAAATACAATGAAGAGGTTTCACAGCTCCCATAAGAACATGTTTGAAGTAACTCTCAAATGAATATTGAAATTCTACTTTTTAGTACTGTCCATCTCTGAACATAGTCCTGCATTTCCTTCTAAAGCAATTCTTTCATTGTTACTTGCTGAATGTAAGTCAGTGGCTCACGGTGATTTCAAGTTATATTTATCAGGTAATAGCCCTGATTTGTCTAGAATTATTTCTCCTAAGCATTTTCTTCCATTCTCATTCTTCCCTCTCTCTTAGTGGAAGGCTGTAGTCCAAGTCAGAGTGGGAAAGAGAGGTATAATTTAGCAGAGCAGTCAGAAGTCTGCTATTTTTGTACTTCTGTCCAGTTGTAGTAACAACCTTCTTTATGTGTGGAGAGTGGCTTTTGCCATATTTGTCAGTAGTCAGTGACACTGCTTAAGGAGCAGGGATGATGCAAATTTAGAAAGGCGTTTCAGTAAAACGTCTGAGTGTTAAATAGAGCTAGCGTGTACTGTTATTTAACATGCTTTTATTAAAAAAAATGCAACAGTGGAAGATTGTGTAACTCCTGGATGTTTTAAATTGTGAGAATATTTAAAATAATTTCTTTTCAATTGAGGAGCTATGACAGATCCACTAACTCAAAATGCCTCAGGTTTTGGGGTTTTTTTCCTCTGTGCTAGTATCGACCTCTTGCAAGCTATAAACCAAGGGTTTTTTACCAGCCCCCACAGAGTGAATTTCTCGTGCAAGTATTCTCAGTGGCATAATTAAGACAGGGTTATGCAACACAAATCAACATACCTACTCATGGGAGTAAGTTTTCATGCCTGCAGATTTGCAGGTTTGACACTTGTGTGAGCAGTGTCCACAGTGCAGTTCTACATGCTCCTGAATGTCTGTGTGTTAGTCAAAAGGTCATATAGATACGTCACCAGTTTTCATTAGCACTTCTGTCAAAATGAAAAAAAATAATCTGTGGTTGTCTGTGTACTCTAGAGTTGTGGAAATAGTTCAAACAGTTTTCATTCACCTACTGTGTTAAAGAAATGATGCTCATTGTGTCTAAGTTTTATCTGGAAACAATAGAAAAGCCTGACAGACCAGTTTTTAAACTATTCTTTAAACATTGTTGTGCAAAAATTTGTAAAAAAATGCTAAGTTACATGTCCTTAGATATAAAGACATATCTAATTTTTGAATATCCATTTGTATAACTGTACAAAGGCTCTTCAGGCTCTGTGATAAAACTGACTGAAATATGCCGTGTATGTGTGTGTATATATATATATATAGTTTGTGATAAGCAGTATGTGTGGCAAGGTCCTAGCACTGAATTCTTCCCTTGCAAACTGACTTGTTTCTGTGTATCAGTTTCTTTACTATTATAGGCTTGGGGCACCTACTTTTAATTCAAATTAACAAAGTGCAAATACAAGAGAATCAGCTAATCTACATTAAAACTTTAATTTAAAATTGCCCTGACTACTTCCTGTAAAACTGATGTGTGAATATTTCCTCGAGCTGGTGTAACTTGGGTTTGCTTAGATGTGGAACATTTCGAGACGGGTAATACAGACGTCATGAAAAATACCTTGAGCATGTTTTCTGAGTTCAGGGCTAAGTAGGCAGGAGCAAGGGTTTCCAACTCCCATCTCAGACAGAAGCATCTATACCATTAAAGTAGCCAAGAATGATGCTGTTACTTTAAAATGATGCCTTACTTTGAGCCAGTAACTACTAGTGATAAACGAGTTCTAGCCTACTTGCATTAATTTGGGTTAATTTTCCCTGCACAGAGAGTGCACTATACCGTTAGGTCGTTCAGAACTGTGGCTGAAGCAGCTGTTAGTTTTATAGTGCTTACTGCAAATATAGACTGGCCAGAGCTTTTAGAAACTCAGATACAGATTTGGTTGACAGTGTTGAAACTACTATTGAAAGCATCATTTTCAGAAACAAATCAGGGGAAAGATTTCATTGATGAAACACCACGGTGACCTGTGGTTACCAGTGAGTCACTTTCAGATTGAAAGAATCTCTAGAGGGTCTGTAGAGGACCATCCTGCAGTCCTTAGCAATTGGTGTTTTCCTTATTGACAAGAATACTGGACTAGCAGTTGACAGTGGGGAGGAAGGGGCTGTAGGCACATGGGAGGACAGGACTAGAATGCAAAGTGATGTGGGCAAATATAGAAAGTGACCTCGAAAATACTAGGTAATTTAATAATGAGAACTGCAAGGCACAGCACTTTAGTAGGCATAATCAGCTGCACAAATCCATGGGGAAAGAAAGGCTGGATGAGCAGCAGCTCTTCAAAAAAAGTGTAGCCACTATAAGATCATGCACTTTGTAGAAAGGAAGAATGAAAGAAAAAGGTCTTTGGATGTAGAAGAAAGTTGCTGCAAAGGAAATAATGCAACTGTTGCTAATCCAGAGTTGGTGGTTACAGAGAGCAAGTTAAATTGCCGTAACAGAGGCCTAATTTAGATGTGACAAGTACCTGGCTATAAAGACAGCATGCAAAAGCAGGAGCTGCATCTGCATCACCAGAGGTTTTAAGAACAAAGTTTAGACAAATGACTGACAGGAGCAGTTTAGATACAGTTGATTCTACTTTTAAGCAGGAAATGGACTGAGTGACCTCCTAAAACCAGTTTGATCAAACTATCACTGATACAAGATTTGAATGATAATGTTAAAGGAAAGCTCACTGGGAAGTGATTTTTCCCCTCATTTAAAAAAACTGTATTTTAGTCAGGCTTTTGTAGTATAATCATCCTGGAAAAGATATAGTTTCTTTGATTCCAAGAAGCAACAGCAATTATTAAAAAAGTTACTGGAAGCACACAGATTTTGTTATGTTGTCAGTTAAAGAAAGGAAATGTTTTGTGATTTTTCTGCCAAGTTATTATTCTCTCCCCATTTCCCTCAGTTTTGACTTTGTTTTAATTTTAGGTCCAGTCCTACTTTCATTGCACAAAGTTGTCACATTCTGCTAACTAGAAATCAACTAGACACATGTCATTCATTCTCCAGAGGTGTATCTCCTTTTGAGAAATAAATAGCACTGGTCGTGCAGTAGGTCTTGATTTTTTTGTACTTCATGTGCTCTGTGCTTGGTTTCTTTGCTTTTGTTCCACAGACACGTAAGTACCTCAAACACTGAGCTAAACAAAAGCAAGGGACATTTTTTCCCTTCCTAAAGGCAGTTTGCAGTACATATATAAGCTCTAACGTGTCTGTGCAGAGCACCCCAAATGGATCCAAGCACATCAGGAAAACTGTTGTATGGCTTACTGCCTCTGACCGTGGATCCTGTCTCAAAGCACCCTCTGGAATCAGGACTCAGACGATTGTAGTGAAAATGTAAGCAGCCTGGCAGGTTTCCAGCTGATGAGTTAATGCTGCTATAAACTTCAGTAGTTCCTCTCTGAGGCATGCAGAAGGGTGCAGGCGCTGGGAAGGTGGCCAACAAAGTCAAAGAACAGACGGCAAAGCTAAAGGCCAGCCTCGGGGATTCACAACGCAATTGTCTTGGAGGTGAGTTCCTCCCTTGCCAGAAACCCTTCAGTGGCAGGGCTGGAAATCGGTAATCAAATCAAGTGCACATTCTGTGCGAAGCCAGCCTGCCTTTGGGAAGCTCAATTAACACCGCTGGAGCAAAGGTAGCTCAGCACTGCAGCCAGCCTGTGACTGGATTAGCAGTACAGGGTGCTGAAAGCCAGAGGTTCTCAGTCGTGCCAGGTCAGTTCATTGAGCGTGAGTGAGGTGGTTTTGATTTGAACTCAGGTTATCACTTCACTCTGAAGCCTAAACATGGAAGTCACCAAAATGTTGAAGACAGAGTAAATCGGTAGAGCATCAGCTGGTCAGATTTTGTTGGACAAATGGAAAACAAACGGCAAAGAGAAACATGGCTTTTTTCCTTTCTGTAAGGGAAGGTTAGCAGCAGTAAGCTATTTTTGTTTTCGATTTCAGTAAAGCATTTACACGGTAAATGCTTTGAGCAGAGTGCGTTTTGGGGGGCAGGAAAAGTGTAACAATAGATCAGTAGCTATGTGATAGGAGATATGTTCAGCTGATGGAGATTCTTGCTGTGAAGCCGCAGCTTTTGTAGCAGACAATGGGCAGATTTGTCCCTGATACACCTTTCCTGACAAACAAAGGACTTGTCTACTGTGCAGTCGGTGCCCCGGGTTTGCTCATACTTTAGCTAGTGTTTGTCCTTCCTCCTGGTACCTTAACATCAGAGCCTTCATCCAGGCTGGAGGATCTGAAGTGATGCAGGGATGGTTAGTTGACACATAGCTCTGTGTTGTCATTGTGCAGGGGTGCTCATCCTAACCTGTTCATAGATACCCAAGGCTTATCTGCAGCTGCTTCAGTAATATCAATGGCAGAAGCTGTTAGTGGGACATTACAGATTTAGCAACATCTCCCTTTACAGACTCCTTGAGAGCCCAGTAAACCAGCACCCTTATGCAAATGCCAGATTTTCTGTTTAAAGTTTTTGACTTATGAAATTTGGGGGGAGTGGAAACGCATTTTGGTTTAATTTCTATAAAGCTAAAGCAAATAGAGGTCTTCAGAAACTAAATCAACTTGCACTGAACACTGTAAAAAGGACTATATTCCCTTGGAAGCAAATCTAAATGATCTAAGTTATGCAGCACAATCTACTGCATCTTAAGCATAATTTGAGTGATGTAACAAAGTTTTGCAAAAGGTAGAAATACTATACAACCTACAATTCTAGAAGTGTGATTAAACATTACTCAAAGCTGAGAGGGTGATCTTCTCATAAACTTTTTGAAGCACAGCTTGTGGCTGCAAAAGTGTTTACTTGTCTGGAGAATGTATTTGGTATGATTCCCATAAAAGTTTTATACAGTCAGGTAGTGCCTAGGTCATTTCTCTGTTCCTCCACGGTGCTTGGATTGATAGGGTAGTGTGAAGAGTTGCAGTAGCAACCTGGCTGCCTTGTATTTTGAGTTTGGTTTGCTGCTTCTTTCTTCCTTTTTTTTTTTTTTTTTTTTTTGAAAGTTACTGAAAGCCAGAATTCCAGATTGTGTCCTTACTTATACCAGAACGAACACACCACAACTTAGTTTTAAAAAAACCAAAACCCAAGTTGTGGAAGTGAAAGGGACATCATCAAAACAGAGCAGTGATTTGTTTGATAATAGAGTACCAAACCTTAAATAGATCAATATGTGGAGAAATCAGTTACTTGTAAGTTTCTCTGAAACCAAATACAGTGAAAGCATTTTACTTTAAAGTGTTTTGGGTGGCTTATTTATTTTTCATGGTAATACAGCACACTAGCGTTATCTGAAGTCTTTGTTTTTCATTAAGCCTGCTTGGGTTTTTTTGTTTTAGGAATAGAAAAAGGAAAATAATTTCTTATCAGTTTGAAGGCAAGCTAACAGTAGCAGTTATTGGTACTAAACCAGCTATTGTAGGCTGAGCACTGTGTGGTTCTCCAGATATAAAGGACATTCTGGGCAAAGTTCCCATACAATGCTCAGCGTGCTTTACTAGAAATTAGTGAAGGTGGGGTCGGGGTGGAGGAAATAGAGAATGATGTGAGCTGTACTACTCAGATAAATATTCTGTTATCACTTTGTTTTCTTTCTGTACAGAATTAGACTTCGATAGTTCAGATCTGGGGAGAAGGAGCTGGGAACTGTTTCTTCCTTTGAATTGCGCTTGTTTGTCTTTTGTGTGATTTTTCTGTGTTTTACATACAATGTCTAAATAAAGCTAGAAATAATTATTGGTTGAAGGTCTAATAAACCATATTTGACCTGGCATTGTACAATGGTGATCCTTACTGTTCTCTGTAGTATTCTAGTGGAAGTGAAAAGGAGGAGCTGTTTCTGAAAGTTGATGCCAAGTTATAAAAGTATCACCTGTGAAATATTTTGAACTTTTTCTGTGGAACCATGAGTTTACAGCACTGAGGTTGTAGTTACAAAATACATTACAGGTGTTTTTAATAGTATATTTTTGAAAAAGGTGTTAGAATACTGAGGGGGAAAATCCCAAAGTTTGTGGCTTTTTCTTTTTTAACAATTAAAAGGGTTACTATTTTAGGCAATTTCCATTAGGCAATTATTGGCTGGAGGGGTGGAAAAGGTTTCTTCTGCTTTAGCTAACCTTCCTCACCTTTAGCCTTCCATCCCTTCAGAAGCAAACACTGAGAAAGTTCTTTACTATTGGCTTGTCATACAGTTACTGTGTGTTTTTGCATTCTCCTCAAAGTTTCTCTCTATCCCTTTCCAAAGGGGAAATGATTGCAACAACCTGTGTCTTGTTTGGGCTGTGGAGGTTTTCTGGCTCAGGACTTTGTTCCAGGCAGTGGGTGCAGAGAGGCCCCCTGGAGCATGTTGGTGCTGTGCCCTACACCAGCTGTGTCCCAGTCTCTGCAGGTCTGTCACTGCACTGTAGCATAGTTCAAATGCTGGAGAAGCAGATGTAAAATTTTATTTATTTATTAATTTATTATATTCTGCACAGTGTCACCTGTTTTGCAGGCAATGTGGTTAATTTTGCACCTTGCATGTGCTTGTACCTGGAGTGGTGGCACTTGATGAGCAAAGTTGAAGGACGTGAAGCACTGAGTTAGGCAGAGGGGTTGTGGAATGGATCAAATGTGTGTTTCCTGGCTGCTTCTGTTAGCTGTTACTAATGAAACAGTTATGTGGTGACATTTTAACCCTCAAATTGAGACTTTATTTGAAAATTTTCAATTCCCTGGGTCCCATTTAAGCATTGGGGGGAGTTCTGTAGTCTGAGACTGACAGAGCTTTGCTAGCCTAGAAGTTGTAAGCCAAAATTAATTTGTCCTTGCAAATAGCTAGGCTGTACCCGACACTGGAAGAATAAATCTTTGAACTTGGGACTGAGTTTTCTGGATTTGTCAGCTGCTCAGTTCACATGGCTGTGGGCACATCACATTATTGAGCTCCCTGATATGGTGCTGCCAACTGATACAGCCCAAGTCCCAGCAGAGTGGGAAGACTGTGGCTGGTCATTCCCCTCTAACTAACGAGTAACCTCTGCAGGCTGCTTAAGTACAGGATTCTGTCATTCATTGAATGCATGTGACTTCTCATCCTGATGGATGCTATTTAGGCTGTTTGCATTGCCACTGAATTTCTCTGCAGGCTGTGGTTGATGTTTGTGTTGTAGATGACTACCGTCTACTTTTCATTCAGGCAGGACTGTAAGAGAGATTTTGATAAATCTGCTTTGTTTTCTGACAAATGCAAGTTAGTGTACTTAATTTTTCTGTATTCTTGTATTCAGATTCTTACCTTGGAATAAATGTCAATAAAATCTCTTATCTGGATTGTCAGACTCAGCTGTGCTTGCACTCCCTTTTTGTTTTCAAACATGGGAGTAAGGAGACATGAATGACAGTGAGCACACCTCTTCCTACACCTGAGATAAGCTGGATACCTCTTCTCTAAAATCATCCATCCAGGCTGGGCAGCTTTCCAGTTAAGATGGCACGTGTCCACCAGTGTGATAGCAGCTGGTTTCAGGAGGTGGGATGATAAGAGTGCTCTTTGAAAAAATACTGCTGCACCACAGAAACATCACTTCATTTTTCTCCTTCTTGAAAGTGTATGAAGATGAAGAGGTAATTATGAGAGACCGTATTGCCCCAGGTGTTAGTCTAAATCCATTTATTCCCAGAAGCGTTCCATATTTGTTAACTTTGAAAGAGCCGTTGGCTTTTGAAGCCTGAAGGAAAAAAAAAAAGGCAGCACTGAATTGTGCAGTGAGCAGTCCATGCAGTGCACTGAATGTTATTTCTGAACATAATTCTGTTATCTGTTTCCGAAGTTCACCGATCACAAAACTGAGGGGTCAGTTCTGGTTAGTTTTGCAGTAGGTGCCATAAGCAGTGACTGCTTGATGAGCAGCATCTGTGAGATGCTGTGCTACATCTGCTCCTGCTTTCCATGTGCAACATCTCTGTTCGGTTCAAAGTCACCTGGCAGAGTGCAAAGCACCATGAGTCATCCTGGCACTGCTGGAGTGTCTAACTATTAAGCTGGGGCAAGCTTGACTTTTATCTGGTCTGTGTGCAGAGCAGGACAGTCAAACAGCGCAGAACACGACAGAGAAACACACCTTTGTGCTGTTCTGTCTTAGGCTGGGTGGATAAACTGCAATGTCTTGGGTGCTGTTTGAAACTGCACCAGCTGCAGTTTGTGGTCTCAAGAGGCTGAAACCTCCGTTAGGAGCAAACATGTTTCTGGGGTGCCTGGCTCTGCTCCAGAGCCAACAGCACAGCGGTAACCCAGGGCACCGCTTACTCCAGGCGAGGAGCAGTGTTGGCCCCGTGTGCCAGTGGTGTAGCCGTGCTCTGCCTGTAGTGTGACTCAAAGCGACTTTGCTAATGGGTACTGTGCCTCTCAATCTGGCAGCATTCTCTGATTTTCTTTCTAGCCTCTAAAGTTTTATATTGGAATGTGGATCACCACTGGAATAGAAATTTGGAGAAAAAGGTTTTCTTGAGGGAAGTTTGAAAGGTGGAAGCTTTATATAAAACCTTTCTGTTCTCAGTTTTGGAATCTACAATAAGTTGTTCCCAGTATTATTAATTCTTCTGGCAGGTGGAGTTAATTTGTGTATTAGTCTTCATGCTGCTGGATGAATTATAGATTTAATTATGGTCCAGGTGCTCAGAGCTCCACTGTTCTTCTAAACATCAAATATAAAGAAAAAATAAGTCTGAGTAATTTTTTTGCTTATTGAATAAATGTAAATACTGGGTAACCGTGCCAGAGTATAAATAAAGAGAGGATTTACTTTGCGGAGAATGTTATTGTCTACTCCAGGGTGTTCAGCTTTGTGGGGAGGATTAGTGCTCTGCATTGTACTGGGATACACCTTTTTAGAGCTACTACCCTATGTAGCAGAAGATTAAAAACTTTTCCAGTAATTACTTGTATTTCCAAACTTTCTTTTGCAATTACAGCTGATTACTAGTGGCCAAAGGTTGATTGGAGTTAAAGTAGCCATAGTTTCCCTAGTAGGTGTAAATAACCTGCCTACTTGTGGTATTCCTCTTCATCTATGTTACTCAGTCTTTCCTTTTCTGCCTGACACAGTTTTATTCACAGTCCTTGAATGTTCTCATACAGCAAAGCTACTAATGTTTGTTTGTTTGTTTTCCTGAAACAGTTTTCCATCATACTTTCTCCTAATCTATTTGAAAATTTACTTTTTGATTGCAGTTTAGTTCCATGAAACTCTTCATAACTGCCTGTTCACAAGCAGATTGGATACAAGATCCGTGAAAAAAATTCTATTTTTAATGAGATTTCATAGGATGTTTGGACAAGGGGCAAGTGTATGGGCTATGTTAATTAACTGGGACTTATTTCTCTTCATTCCTTTTTTATGTCTACCTTTTTAATTACTGCCTTTCTGCTTTGTGGCCCTGAGTCAGAAAAAGCACACTTTTCTCTCATTTTCCAGCAAACGTGTGTGTGTGTTTAAATGCTTTACTGGAGGGAGAGTGAATTGGCCCTGTTTCAGCTGCCACTAAACATCATTTGGCAGGGCCTATGGAATAATATGCCCGTGTGTCTGCTGAAGTATTGGGGACAAAAAAAAATAAAGACTATAATATATTTCACTAATATAATATGCCATTTATGCATGCAATAGTATTTTCAGATGAGGGTCAACTGATTTATTCTTGCAATTGTCTCCTTATGCTTCTTCTAATTTGTGGGTCAGAAAAATGCATGTCATTATTTCATTTTTCTTTTTGGTGCTGCATTACAGCTACCCTCAGGATTCCACTGTTCCTTGGACAGGAATAACATATTTGATGTATCTCCTGAGGAAGCAGCCAGAAGTGCATGTTCTGACCTCATCTTTAAGTTTTTTCATTTCCTTTACTGATACTTAATGAAGTCACTGTCACAGCCATTACAGATAATTTTGTAGAAGTAGATTATGTAATTATTGCAGTTGTACTGGTTTTAGTATTGATGCTGATTCTTCCTTTTGGCCTCATATGGCTATGCCAGTTTGCTGTGGTCGTTGGATATGAAGTCAGTATTGGGTGTTTGAGTTTGAGGTGGGTGGGTGATTTGTTCTGGGGAAATCTGCATGGTTTAGAGCACTTTGATACTTTGGTTTGATAAAAGAAATTAAGTTACGTTGAAGGGACCCTGACTTAATGTCTCTAAACTTTTTCCCCTAATTTCTTTGATGCTTAGTGTGGGGGATCATTTTTAAAACTTTTGCCAGTATCACTGGAGTCAGCTCTGTTTCACTGATACTGCCATTATGGAGAACTGTGCAGTTGTCTTCAGGATATCCCTGGTGCTAGTGGACCTACAAGTGGGTTCTTACAATTTTTTTAAGTTCTCTTGACGCATTGCAACTTTTGGTTGGGGAAGCTACACATGCAATTTCTTTATTTGAATACATCTTTAATGTGGTTAAGTTTGGAATAAGATTAGGAAGTAAACTCATCATAGGGATTTTCCTATTACAGAACCTAAATTTAGCCTCTTTTTATATAAGCGTAATTTTAGATCATGAAGTACCTACACTTTGTGGTAGGTTAGTGAATGAATGGAGTAGGGGCTGACAGTGAATAGACTTTCAAGTCCTTTACTCAAGAAGGAAATGCAATTGATGTCAGCATGTTAATTTGATGGAGCGCATTTATAGGAGGCTTTATATAGCTGTTGGATGTTAACTTAAAACCGTGTCTTCATTTGCTACGTTTGTTTGTTTGTTGTGTCCTTAGGTTATTTAATAAAACGTGCAGTGAAACACTAGAAAAGCTCCTGGACTTTGTCTTCCAAACAGCTACTGCCGTCAGTGTTAAGGTTCTTCATGTCTTAAACAAAACAGTTATTTTTCTTTATAGCAAAAGAGTGATTCTGAAGAGTTATTTACTCTTTGTGCATTACTATATATTTTGATTTTAAAATGGTATTATGTGGCTTTTCCCGATGTTGGAAGTCAAATCAAGTGCACAGTAATTTCTGGAGATAAAAATACTACTGTATAAAATCCTTGTTAATATAAAAAATATGCAGGGAAACAGTTTAAGACAATGCCACATACTCCTCAGATTCCTGTTGTTTCTGATGGCCACTGTGGGCCTCACTCGTGTGTTTTTGTGTCTGGTTGTACATAACTGCATACACTGGTGCTGTGCATGAAACAAGGTTGGCTTTGCACCACTCAATTGCCATCAGTCCGATCTCGTTATTACTCATATATCTTGGTTCTCTGTAAGCACACTGTAGTTGCTCCCTGTTTACTGCTCAGGAACTCCTTTCTTGGAAATTGTGTGCCTTTTTAATGTGTCATGGCTCAATTATCACATTTGTTTTTGGCTGCCAAAATAGCCGTATATATTGTCTAGCAAGTGACAGCCTGGGCCTTTATCTCTTCCTGGATGTTTGCCAGCTGTTTAATTGCAGCCCTGTGTTTGCTGTGTGTCACATCTTATGGTGGTCTATTACACCCAGCTAAAACAATATTTTGAAAATGTTTCAAGTGTAAACTAATTCTGTGAGACTTTACGTCCTGTTATTTACATGATCTGCTGAGGATGTAATGTAGGTCATTTTTCCCCCTAAAAATACAAACATTTGTACCTCCAATCATCTTATGAATTTCCAGGGCAGAGAGAAGACAAGATGGGGACGCAAAAATGCTATCTTGTCCCCTTGAGAGATATAATTAAAGCTGTAACTTCTCATGCAATTTTTCATTTGTGGTTTCCAAGGCATTTTAAAAGCCAGATATTCTCTTTGTTCTGCCCTTTAGAAAAGAACAAACATACAGAAACCAAGCTGAGATCTCAATGGGAGTAGCAAAGCCTCTGAGCTGTATTTCTGCCCAAATAGATACACTGGGTGAGGACGACGTTGGGTTTTGAGTGAATGGTGTCTTGGAGAGGCAGAGAACCATGCAGGCACTGTATGCAGCATGTTCTGTTTGGCAGCTGCCTGCTTCCCATCAAGATAAGACTTCGGGCACAGCTGGACTGCTGATCTGTGTCCTAGCGCCCCACACCACCCGGGGGATGGAGCCACGCCGGGTGAACCAGGGTGTTAGAGGGCTAAGCACTCCACAGCACTTCGGTGCTTGGGCCAGTATGAGCCCAGTTTCTCCTGCTCCTCTTTGTACAGATATTAATCTCTTGCTCACTTTCTCCCTGAAGAGCATATGTCTTCGAGAGTTTCAGCTCCTGGATGAGATTCCTATGTGGTGCAGACTTGCTTTAGCCTTGAAAGCAATGAAGGTACATTAGCTAACATTCTTGGCTATGTAGATTTTTTGGCTGAAACTTTGCTTTTCCACTGCTTAAAGAGGAAACCGGGATTTGTTCTATTGCTTGTTTAATAGGAAGAATAACTGTTTAACAAGAAAGACATGATAAAAGTCTTGGGAAACAGCTTTGCAGTTCAGAGGAAAGCAGAACAGAGGACAGCTTAAGAAAGATCCCACTTTTGTGCAAAACACTAAATTTATATTAAGGGTTAGCATTAAAAAAAGAGAAAGAGCAAGATATCCTGTAGGCAGGATTAGATCTACAGGATTTTTTCTTCTTAATAATGGGAGGGGAAAAGATCCCATCTAGCTAAAGCCATCTAGCGTGCTGGAAGAGGTTTGATATTAAAATGGGCTTTTTTTAAAAGGAAATAAAATTGTTAAGAGTGCTCTTAAACCTACTTTCTGAAAAATCTGATATTATGTGAGAATAATATACTCAAGTGTGTGCATGTATGTTTTTACTGGTTAATCTAACCAGAAAAACTTTTCTAAACTAGAAAAGTTCTGGTAAATAACCCCCCTCACATACCTTTTTGAGAAGCTGACCTGTTTAAGTAGGGTTACAAAGTGAGTATTAAAAGATATTTAGGAGGGAGTTGTACATATGTGGGGCAGCTGGAGTGAGAGTGGTTGTGGCAGTTCTGCTATGCTGTCACTGCATGTCTCTTCAGGAAATGGATCAAAACAGTTGCTAGGATCACTTTGTCGTAGCTAGATCTGCATAATTTTAGTAGTTTACAATGTGACCAGTTTGTCTAGTGTCAAAAAAAAGGCCACTTTGCCACTCTGGAGTTTCTGCTTGACTAAACTTCTCCTTGTTCCATTACGCTTCTGTGTAAGTGCTGTATTTAATATGTTTTGCATGTGAGTTTATTATATGTCTCAAATCACATTACTTTCTGCTGAGTCTGAAGACATCATCAGCTAAGTTTTGTAGTATACAGATAAAGTGGGTACTGAAAGGCAGCCTGACAGAAATCCTTATTCTTTGTGCGCCACTTGGTTTGATAAGGCAGGTATGCATGTGTGCCGTTGACACGGAGGCTTTGGGCATCCATTGATGGAGATGTTTACGTGGTGGTTTGTTAAGAAGTCGTTATTTCTGAGGACCAGTTACAACACCCAGTTAATAGATACCATCTCATTGAAAAACACGCTTATGTGGTCACTGCAAATTAGTGGTGGCCTTGGGGAAGTGAAGTTGCTTTACTATTCGAGGACCTCGGGTATCCCTTCGAGTTACATACAAAGAAAGATTATACAAAGCCCAGCTGGCAAAGCAATGATACCACTTACTCGTCATGACTGAACATTTACTGCTTGACAAAGGGTATGAAGGAGGACATGACCAGGACAGGTCACAAGAACACACAGCCTGTACACCACTAGAGGCTCATCAAGCCCTGAATGTTGAAATAATGAAATGTCGATCAGATGCAGAAAACTGGTGGAAAGCAGGGTGTGCAGCAGAGCAGGGTGAGAGTAAGTGCCTGTGCTGCATTTGCTGTGGAACTGTTGAAAGGTGCAATATGGTGCAGCCAAAATGCAGAACTGTCATGAGCTGATGGTGTTTGGGATGAGTGTGGACTAGCTGCAGAACTGGTACTTCAGAGTTTTGCTTGGCTTTTCACCCGGTTGCCTTTGTTCACCATTCCTGACTTTTTGTATCTTTTCCCTCTCCCATCTCCACAGCTGTGAAGTGTAAATAATTGAGGTTGAAGGCTGGCTTTTTTCCGGTGGAATATTTGTTTTATAATCATAGTTACTTTCTCTGGGGAATTAAAAAAAAATAAAAAAGAAAAGAAAAAATGATACATCCTCTGCAGAAACATGCAGTGAGTTCAGGGTTAAAGCAGGCCAGGAAAAAGGACACTTCCTTTTCTTGTCAAATCGGCATGAGTTTCTTAGATCCATCACGATGGAATGCAGTCCTGAAACACCAATTTTCTTATAAGGTGGAAGCAGAACCAATTGATTTAAACTTCTAGTTGCATCTGGTGACTATTTCCAGCAGAAGCTAATTACAACTCACAGCTATCACCAGCAGATGACTGACTGGTTCCACCTCTCAAAGAAGAAAGTTTAAACCTGCACAGGGTTTCTTTTTCCTTGAAATTATAAAGCTGGGATAACCTTTTTTTAAGCAGGTATTCTACACACACCAACAGAAATCTTCTGAAATTAGGTAAAATATTTCATCATACAAATGCTATCTGTAGCTGTTTCCAAATCTGGAAGATCATTTGTTGGGCTTTGTATTGTATCCCTATATCATTTCAACACTACATGGTCTGCATGTTTAAATTCTCTTGTGATTAACCCAGCTCTCTTTCTGTGTCATCAGTTCCGTGAATCACTTCAGGGTAACTAAAATGGTTCAGACTTTTTTGCTAAGTTAATGCTGCAGGTTTGAAAATGCTCATAGGTACTGAAAAATTCACACCTTTTGATACTGTAGTTCCACTAACAAGAATTTTTCAGGAGTGAACCTTTTCAACAAAGAATAGAGCATGATTTTTTTCAACTAGCATCACTAGATGGCGTTGCCTGGTAGTCTAAGAGCTGAGAGTTAGTTTGAAAATAGATGAAATTAATGTAAATTGGAAGAGTAATTAAAAAATGTTTAAATCTTTCAGTATGTATGTCTTAGGTATTTTTTTCCTTATCACTCATGCTTCTAATTGCTCAAGAGACAGTGCCTCATTTAAGTCTTACTTCTGCCTGTTGCAGCTTTAAGCAAGTAATCTGCTGTAGTTTCTGCTGTGGTTCTGCTCTCTTCCTTGGCTTGCTTGAAAACTTCTTGAAATTATGAGCTGAAGGACCAAGGCTCAGCCAGACCCTGTGCCACTATTTCAGGCATATATTTCTCTCTACACAATTAGCCTCTTTTAATTGTATGCTGAAATACTAGCGGAAGGACTGCTTGGAGGCTGCCAGAGCAGACAGACGACAAAAAGCCATGCCAGTATTACTTTACAGAAAGCTCCTGGGATGACATATTTTTCTAAAATATGATGTCCACTGTTATTATGGGCAACATGAAATTTTAAAAAATTATTGTTTAGGGTTTTATTCTGTTGTTTATTTTGTGGTGTAGACACCATGCACTTTTTTTTTCTGGCTGGTTTCCTTTATTTTGTCAGTGGTCAGTCATGCTTTGGCTGCAGCACTGGCATGACACCACTGTGCTTGCACGTGAGGAATGACCTTGCCTGCACACTGTCCTCTGGCATGCTTTTTCCCAGGCAAGGCAAAAGGAAACCTGCCTTTCATGTCAGCAGTGTATTTAGCTGAAAGCAAAAAGACATCAGGTAGGTGGATTTATTCAGAGAGGATGGTAAGGAGAAATAATGAACCAAGCAGCTTTTGTTCAGTGCTTCCAGTTCAGCTGTGTCATCTGCCTCTTCTAAAATATGAGAATTTGGCATAACCTACCCCCTTTTCTTAGGTCACCTGCACTTTTAGTTTAAAAGATCTCCTGCTTGACATTACAGTTATTTTTAAATTCTTTCTTAACCCATTGCAGATGTCTTTATCAGTCTACTAAAAACTGAAGAATTGTTGTTGGCAGGAATTGGTATAACTCATTTGTTTGGTCTCTTAGTTTAAATAATGGTTCTAGTTAATATCAATCAGTTTGCCTGTAATTCTTTTAGATGTAGAGTGTGCACAGCTCTAGTTGTTTTAACACTTGTATTTACAAAACAGTATCTTTAAAGACTTTATAGTAGAATTTTAGTTGTAGATGATGTAGTTGATGATGTTGAGGGTTTACATTAACAGCTTGGACACACCTGTAAAGCAGTATCACATTTCACAAAATAATGAAAAATAAAAATGCCAAAATAAAGAAACCAACAAACAGTAAGCATGTACCAGACTGTATTTTGATGACAGTTGGTTACCAAAGCTTCTGTTTACTTAAGAGATTTGAAATTAGGTGCTAGACCTTCTTTGAACTACTTTCTGAAAACCTCTGCAGTGTATTTCTGTAGGTTAATGTAGTTCTTTGTGAAGCCTCACTTCAGAGAAATGGCAAATGAGATTTGGGGGAAAGAGCAAAGTTGTTTGAGAACTGCAGCATTGCACTTAACAGCCTCCTCACGTGTGCCAGTGGGCAGTATAAGAATACCAGGACAGAAAAACCCTTAATCTTCTTTTACATGTCCATATGTTTTTATATCAGAATAATGGGCGTAGCTATAAAGTAATCAAATCACTTATGCGCTGATTTTTCATCACTTTATACAAGGTAACTGATAATAAAGATACAAAATTTGGTACAAAAGAGCGCTGAAGGGAGAGGTCATTCATTTGAACACCCAGCCAGTAAAGTACTGAAGCACGTGCTTATCTCTCATTGAGGTTAGTGGGTTTTAAGCACATGCAGAAACACTTTGCTGAGCTGGGTTCAAGGGAGGGGAGTCAGTTAAGTGGGGCCAAACACAGAAAGAAGAGGGGAAACCAGCGTGACCACAAGTCAGAAATAGCTACTGCATTCATTGTCTTACAGCTCTACCTGTAGCTGTGCAATGCACTGCTAATATTTGTACCACATGTCCTTCAAATATTCTTCTGATTCGCCAATGGCTTCACATGGGGTTTAGCCCATTGTCAGGCTAGTGCATGTGCATAGCCTTTGGTGCCTCAGCAAGGTGAGGAGAGAGAAAGCAGGGGAAATGGGACCTGCCTGTTGTCCTCTTGCCTTTGCCAGCTTTCTTGTAGCAGTTTCAGAAATGTACCATTCAAAGGAATAATATTTCTGCCACACATCCATCAGCAAGAGGCGGAAGTGTGGAGCCAGAAGTTGTGAGGAACCACTTGCTACTTTGCTGTTTCATGAGCGTAAAATCAAAGTACACATTTGATGCCAGTTTTTTCACCTAAATTTTACATGAGGGCTGAATGCTCATCTAATCCTGTTTATTTGGGGGCATTCAGCACATAATACTAAATGTGCTTGATTTTTTTTTATTTGCAGGTCACCTTTTAATGGAGCTGTAAAAGTAAGTGTAAACTGCACCTTCTTTTGTCATCAGTAAGTTCTGAAGCGTGTCATGCTCAGGGTAGGAGTGTCTTTGGGCTCCCATGTGGGAGAAGGGTGGGCAAACCTTAGCACTACCCACTAAATAAGAGGGTTGTAAGACAACTTGGGCTCTTGTTCATTTGCACTGCCTGTTTGTTCAGGCCTCTTCAACACTGCAAATACCTTTTGTTTTATTTCTTGGAATGCCTGTCAGGGGACCCTGTTGTGCTGATCCTACCAAAGACATGTTCAGGACAGTTTTTGCTTCAAAGAGTTTATCTGCGGTAACTAATGGTTCTCCTGTTTGGTTGAAAAAGAGGTCTGGATAGCTTGTCTTGATGACCTCCCGGTCAAACATAATTAGGAAACAGAGCTCAGGCTGTTACGCTGCATAGGGAGGTAGCACTTATGCCTTTCAGTTTCTTACAGAGGATCTTTGTCCTTGGTAGAAGTCAATTAAGTACATTTTCCACACGATGTGGGCAATTCTTGTGGTTCCTATCTAAAGTGAAGAAAGTATGATATGGATGCACTATGCACATATGCCAGAAATGCAGGTGTAAGCCAGATGAAACAGTCATAGTTCTCAACCCCCCCTTTTCCCCTGCCTGATTTGCAGCTGTTGAATTCATTAGCAGTGCACATAAATGGGCAATGACCCAAAGCAGGGTCAAATTCACAGTAGTACTCCGTGAATGCTGTGGGCTGTAATCTGGATGGCTGGTGGAATAAAATGTCAGATCAGGAGTTAGGGTGTCTTTCTGAACTGTCCTCTTTTGTTGCAGGAGCAGGTTATAACCCCCAGCAACTGCTGCTACAGATCCTCCTCATTCACTCCCTACCTTGGCAGCTCCTGTGTCTGAATAGGCGATGTCTGCATATCCCTGGTGATGGGAGGAGATGAGCCTTAGGGTGCTTCACCCTAGAGGATCATCGGTCCCTTTCAGGCACCAGGCAGGAATGGGCAGTGTCTGGAGGTGGCTGCTCAGCTGCCAGTGATCTGTATGTGTGTCTGCCTGGCCTGGGTGCTGAGCGCTGCTCCTCCAGCAGTTGTGTGATTGCTGAAATCCAGACCAAGTTCTCATTTCTTGAAGAAACTGTGTGTGTTTATTTTAAATCACAACTTTTGGGGAAAAAACCCAGCTGTTTAACCATGGCATTTCCAGGAGGGTGGGGAAAATGCCAGATGGAAGCAAATGTGATTTTTAGTGTTTGTGAGAAGGAGACTTGAGGATCTGTGTTACAAGTGGCTGCCGTCACTGCAGAATTTGTCTTCCTCTGCACAGAGCTGAGCTTCCCAATATGATGTCAGCATTGCAGATCATCTAAAATAGATCTGATGTCTTACCTCAGTGCCAGGCATGTGAATTTCTCTGTTTGCTTTGAATCAGTTGCAATAAAAAAACGACCACTTTGGCTTGCCCTCAGCACTTGAAACACACCTTTATGAGATTACAGGTGATTTCATCCCACTTCTGTTTTTCAGATCAAAACAGCTTGGATGACATTTGTCAGGTCTGTTCTGTGAATATGGAAGAGAGTCACAACATTAAATGCAAGAAATTGGGAACTCAGAAGGGCCTCAGCCCTCGTGTGGGCATGGCTGTGGTAAGGGGTGCTGTGGCCTCAGCAAGCTCTTACGTGGAGTCATGTGCGTATTTAAAAAGTACAGACCAGACTTGCAGGCAGTGGGCATCTGCCAAGGGGCCTGACTCAATTTCCTGTGTCCTCTGGGAGCTGTTCTCCGTGTGAACTGGGGTGTGTGGCTGCCAGCACCAGAAAACATGGAGCAGGACTGAGGTGGTGGTGGCAGTGAGCTCCCCTTCCTGTGCTGCTGGGAGGATGGTGAAGAGCGTGAAGCACAGGTGAGCTTCCAGGCCTGATAGGGGCTGGCAAAAGGCAGAGCTGCACAGATGAATACTGCAAGAGAACAACAGCTGGCCTAACTTCACCTCAAAGGCTGCCCATTTAGTACAGAGCTGTCACTGGATCCTGCAAGGACCTGTATACAGAGATACACCAGAGACTAACACAGCCAAGGCAAGATGGCCAATGCCCCTGAGAGAGAGAGAGACCTCCTCCTCACCCTACACTTTTGTAGAGAAGACAACAGGAGTGTCCTAGGACAGGAAGAGTGGCAGAATGTTTTTCAGAAGAATCTCTTTCCTTGCTTTATATCTTCTAGCGCTCCAGGAAAACGTCAGTACTCAAGTAAAATGAAAAATGCTTCTTTTTTTTGCATAAACGCAAAGTGTTAGAAAAAACGGAAGGTTCAGCTGGAGATTACTGGGAGGAGACACTCAAGTCATGCAGGGCCAGAGAGGTTGGTGCAGGATGTTTTGTGGGTAGGGCTGCACAATGCCGCTTGCATGAGATGTTCTCCTATGCTTGTCCACCAGTTCAGGACACACTGCGTTGTAGCTTTATTTTTTTTAGACACTGCTTGAATCAACTCTGGAGCAGGAGGTTGAAGGAGCAAGCTGCTGTCCTCTCCTTGGAGACAGGGAAGTATCAGCATGGCACCAGACCTGACCTGCTTATATTACATGCACTAAGTTTCTTTCTCCTGTCTGTTTTTCATCAAAAGGTTAGAGCACAGGCTGAAAGAAGAAGGACTTTGAAGGGCAAGATCCTCTGCCTAATTATTCATTAGGCCCCTTGCAGTAAACAAATGAGCTAGAGGCTGTTCCCTAAATAGTCTAATTCCCATTGTACCAACCCACAAAAGAGCAGTGGTGTTCAGTTCCTGCTCTTTCTTGATGTTCACAGGTGCTCCACTCCTGAGCACCTCCTCTGCTTGGAATCCTGCTCTGTGGCCACGGAGACACACTCTTTCATCCTGTTAGATGTGAGACAAGGAGGGGGAGGATTGCTGTTTCCAGGGAAAGTACATCTTGGCAGTGAGTGTTTACCTGGGAGAGCCAGGAACAAGCTTGGGTGGCTGCCAGTCCGTTCTGAACCTGTGATTTGGCAGATGTGAGGCAGTAGGAGGGAGGGTACCCAGCAGGAGTGTGGAGAAGCACAATCTAAAAGATCAGGTTTTTCTGGCTATGTCCTCTGGGAGTACCATGGGTAGCTGTGGCCCAAGTACTTTTCTCATGCTGACCCTGCTGTGGGAGCAGCAGTCTGCTGCAGAAGGGAAGAGCAGATTGGCAGCCTTCTCCCTGTTGGGCCTCTGGCAAGATGTGTGCTTTCAGGAGTGAGCTTGGAGAAACACTTCCTTACAGAAGGCTTGACAGCAATTTCAACGGCCAGTCAGGACCAAGCGAACTTGCTTCGCTTCCAGCACTGTGTGGTGAGGGGCAGCCCACCTCTCCAACAGTCTCATCTTTTATGTGCTTTTTCTGGCAGCTTCCACCGTGGTACCTCTTTGCCTTGAAACATGTGTTGTGATCCTGCTTTTGCCCAGGGAGGAAAAGCAGGCTGGTGCAGGTGGCATGGCTCTGCTCTGTGGTTAGCTGCAATTGCTGGCCATGTCTGAGAATAGCCCACGTTTCAGCTTTTTCCTGACCCGTTCTCCAAACAACTTGCTTTTCTGCATCATCCCAGGGTTTCTGGGATCTCTCTTATAACCCCTGGCTTTTAGTTGGATGCTTCAGGATTATTTTTTCTTTCATGGCTTTTCAAATTGTCCCGAGGTCCTACTGGCATTCTTGGGTGGCTTTCAGTCTGGCATGACAATGAGCCAAAATATCTGTCTCTTCTTTCTGTTGCTGGGCAGTCAGGTTGTTACCTGTCTCAGCTCTTATTTCCTTGTAGAGACCCCAGAGATGGAGGAAAAGGGCTGAGCAAGGACCTCTGTAAGTAGAATAGGGGACCAAAGTGACCACCTAAGCAACTAACTATGACAAATGTTGTGGGGAGCAGCACTGTCTGTATTTCTTTGAATAAGGACTAGGAGATATTTACAGAGGAAGGAAAGCAGTTTAAGCATATTTAATATTCATGTGAGTTTAAAAGCCCATAAATGTTTATAATCAAATAGATAATTCAAATATACTGAAGTATACCTTCAGCAAGGAGACGTTGCAAGCCTAAGGCCTTTGAGATTGCTTTGTTGGTGGAGTATGGACTTTGGTGAGGTTATTACAATATTGACTTGATGGATTTGCTAACAGGGTGCGTAATCCCGTGTGGCCTCAGTAAAGGCAAAAAAAATAAATAAAAAAAGGAAGTTAAGAAACTAGTGCCAGCTTGTGGCATTGGCTGAGTAATCTCAAACAGCCATAAGTATATTGTAGCTTTTAAGTTATAGAAATACATAATGAGGAAAAGGAAGATTTTATTCAGTAGACAGGATAGTGGCAGCCAAGAGAATTAGTTTACATTTTTATTAGGCATTCTCATTAAGGAAATGGGAGGGCAGGATTTATACGCTTCCTGTCTCATAAGGCTTATACGGGATGTTTAGTACTGAGATGCTTAAGCATCTCAAACTAATGAAAAGATCATTTCAGGGCTCTTGAACTGCTTTATAGCTTGTGATAACAGAAAAGATGTGTTTATTTCGGGAAAGATTGTTTGACTGGTAGAGAAATGTGTTCTTGAGAATTGCTAGAGCAATATGCCAGCAGTTGTCACATGCATATGTAACACAGTAGCTGAAAAGTGGATCTAATCTGTTTACCGAGAAAGGAAATAATAAGATTGTGCGTTTTGCCTTTGCTCAGAACAACGGTGAATTAACCTGAAGAGATTTTGTTTCTTATCCTAAGAGATTGTATCTTATTCTGAGAGACTTTGTATTTTACTTGGAGAGATTGTGGAGCTTCTGAGAGACAGTTTTTTCTGTAAAACAAATATTAAATCTGAAGAAATTATAAATCGATTTTTATCTAAAGCACTGGAGGTCTGTTTCATTTTCAATTTTATTGCCTCTTTTTACACTATTTATTAATTCATTAGCTATACTAATTCATTAGTTATACATTATTAATGTTAATTATTGTTAATTGTTAAATGTTAATTATTAATGTTAATTCATTAGCTATACATTAAGGTATTCTTTATATGTATGCATTTTTAGATTAAAGCACAAATTGCTGTCTTTTTATGAATTTTGAATGAAGTAAATTCATCCTTACTAGCATTTATTAGTTTCTAAAGTGTAATACAGTGTACTGATTTAAGGCAACTCCACTAACTTCAGTGACATTAGTCAAGTCCCAGATGAAACTGAGAACAGAATTTGGTCAGAGGGGACTGAGTACACTTGCTTGTTTTAATAATGCTCTGCTTAGCCAATGCCAGCAAAATATTTCCAATACCAACTAAATATACCAACTGTTATATACCCTGCATACATCCTGTGAAAAGTTACAGATTAAAATAGCTTTGCTGAAATCTTTTCAACCTCTTCCATTTAATTTCAGGGGAGCATCTCTCCGGAAAGCATTTAAACAGAAAAATGTCCTGAGTTTTGGATCTTCACTGTTCTTTTGTGCCTTCCTCTCTCCTGCCCTGTTGCGTGTCTCTTGGATTTGCAACTGAAAGCTATTAACAGCTCGAGCTAAACCTGCTCATCAGACTGACATAGGCAGTGACTAGTCCAGCCTGAAGCTGAGAAATCAGCTCTTCTCCCTACATCCCTGTAGTTCCCCAAGATCCAGATGAGATCTCTGGTCAGTCTTGAGGAAAGGGGAGAATAGTGCAGTGTGTTCTGTATAGAATGTTTCTGAAATTGTTCCAGCCAACATAAACTCTATGTCTTTAGGAACAGAAGGTAATACTGTGTATTATGATGATCTCATTTATCATTTTAAGGCTCTGGTTAGTTGACCTCTTGCTGCTGACATTTGTAACATTTCCCAGATAATAAAACTGAGCCTCTTTCTGATTTTCTGTAACCACTGGGAACATGGTCCTCTCTGCCCCCCTCCTCTCCACCAGTTCCCACGGACCCACCGCTGACAGCTCCTCAGCAGTCATGTGAATTCTCCCTCCCAGGCTGGACCTGAGTACACAGTCTTTGTTTCGTTTTTGGACATGCTTTTGTACACTGCTGTTCTAAGTAAGAATCAAGATTGCATCCAGCTGCTCCAGACTATTTAAATCTTTTGAAAGCATGTTTGTCCTGGAACAGCCCTGTTGAAACGAGCAGAGGAGTGGGACATGCCAAGTGTATCCTTGGCAGCTCTGAACAAGTCCCTGCCTGATAACATGTTTTGGTTTGTTGTTCAACAGTGGAGTGAGTTTATTGAAATTTCAATGATCATAATTAGGCTTCAGAAGTTAACGTTGTGTCAGCATGCAGAAAAGAAGTTGAATGTTGTCTTGGAGTCAAATTTCAGACTCGGTGTCATTTGTTGCGTGGTACTTCTGCCAGGACAATGACATCTGTAACCTCTCCTTCATCAGGTATTCCCATCTGAGACCAGTAGTGGATCTAGTATAGGGCATCTTGTCCATCCTTTTGGTGCAGGACATATGGGGGCGGGCCCTCAAAAGCTGAGGGAACAGTACTGGCCCCTTTCCAGCCAGACTTTTCTTTCTTTAAAATCTCGTGCAAGTGTCTTCATTTGGCGACAGTCCTTGGAATGCAGTGAGTCAGCTGATACTGTTGGGTTTACTTCATCAAATAACCAAATTACTCACTACCTCAGCAGAGTTTATTTTTGGTGTTTCTGAGGAAAATTTGAATAAAAAAATTATCACATAGAGTTTGAGGGTGTAGTTTTTTGGGTACTGGGTCTTTCTGGTTTGCTGGTGTTGAGTTTTTGTTGTTACAACACCCATGGGACCTGTTGAAGTCTGGAAGTAATGTTTGACCTTGAAAACTCCTCTCAGTTACAGAGCAGGGCACAGCCCAGAGGCCTGGATCAATAAACACCGTATAGATAGCTTTAACTTCTCAGCGTTACTTGTCCTGTGCCAGGCAGGGAAATGGATTGATGTGGCATTGAGATACAAGCTGGCTTGTTTCCAGACTTCATTCATGGAGTCACCATGGACAAGGCCTGCTCATGCCTCCCTCAGCCGCTAGTGTGTCATATTCCCAGAGCAGAGCAGTGTGTGGCAGTGAGGTGAATTCTGGAAAAAGCAACTTTAATATTTTTCCGCCTTATTTACGTGCACCACACACTGGTGGAGTTTTTCTGCTGCTCTTGCTTCCTTACTAGTTGCTTGTTTTTACTGCTGCAGCGTGATCATTCTTGAAGGATTCAGTCATAATTCAGTAGCTGTGCAGAAATCCCTGAGAATGTTTTTGTAGGTTTTAACTGTGTTTTGTGTGCTTTTGCCAATGTGTCTTCTGTGAGCGTGTCTGTGCTGCAAGACAGGGATATCCAGCCTCAGGCTGGTGAAGAACTTTCTTTGTCTATCAGGGAACTGTCTTCTTCATAATTCTTAGTGGGGAACTTAACTCAGTGTATGAGCCATAGATGTTTGTTACTTTGACTGGCAGGAAGCTGGGTACAGACAGTTTGCTCTACATCTGTATCTATACACTTATAAATACAAAATATTTGTCTTACTAAAAGATGATGTCTCTAAAGTTGTTAAAAATTATTTAAGATGAAGTGTATAGTCAGGTAGTTAAAGGGAACGTCAGGAACTTGTAGGGGGGTTCAGAAATAAAGTTGTCATGTGTAACTTTGAATTTAGCATTACCTAGTTTATGAATATTTAATCATATCCTCTAATATTTCCTTGTTATTTTCCTTATCCTTTTCTATTCTTCACTATTGAAATATTTCTGTATTAAAAAGAAAGATTTTTAAGGAGAAATAAATGTTGACAGGAGAAATATAAGCACTGTTAACAGATCACAGTATTTCATATAACTACAGATTTGCATCAATGTAGTTTTGAGATTAACATCCAAACATCTAGAGGCAGTGTATCATCCTCTTTAGACTTAGTTTATAGTAAAAACATGAGAGATTATTTTCATATTATAATGCAACAAACAGAAACCAATGAATAAGTCTTTTGCCATGTGCAAAGAGGGTCATTGCATTCATTTGACTAGAAATTCAGGAAGAAAAAATACTCTAGCTTTTAGTAGTTTCTGGCTGTTATGTGATTATCTCAGGCATGTTCAGCAGTAAAGTTTTGTAAACAAAACTTCTCCAGTTTGAATATGAGTCTAAGATGAGTAATTGAAGCAGAGTTGGAATCAGCAATGGTGAATGACACTTAGGTATTGCTGTCAGTCTATCTGATGAATATTTTCAACAGATATGAAGCAGATAACTATGTCATTTATAATTAATATTTCTTCCTGGACTCTGTGAGATTGTCAAGGAAAAAGAATTTTGTCTTTACGGGATGAGGATTGTCTTCATTGCCAGAAAAGTAATAGTTTGAAGGAGTACTAGGGCCATATTCAAGGGAAGGGGAAGAAGATCTTTTTGAGAAGGGATGGGAGATATTTGGCTGAGCCAGACTGAGGCAGAGAGATAGAGCAAATGTAGGCACATTCTGGGAGAACTGCGGTCGGTCTCTGCTGCCTGAGATTTTAGCAGAAGACATACTTTTCTTACATTTCTGAAGGGAGCTTGAGAAGGCTGTGAATGGGAGTGGGAAGGTGTAAAGAGCTTGAAAATTTGAACCATGAGGAGGCTGGAAAAGTACAATCTGCAGAAGAGGTACATTAGTTTTGTGGACCAAACTTGTCAAAATTAATCAAACAACAAGTGGATAAAGGTGGAGGGAAGTCAATGTTTGAAAGTTGTGATTTGTTTTTCTGTTGGCTGCTTTCTGATGACAAATAGACATGTTTAGTTTATTTGTGTTTGGCATGTCAAGTGTACCATGTTGTTTGAATGTGACCCTTATCCATACCTGCTTCACCTTGTTCCTTGATTCTATGATCCACTGCTTGAAGCTGTGCCCAGAAACCATTCCAAAGCTAAAATCCAGCCTGTGCCAGTTTATTAGGCTTCACTTTATTGGAAATGCCTATGAAATTGCCTCCTGGCTTTTATATGGGTTTGAGGGTGGAGCTTGACCTTCAGAGCATTAGAGAGTTTTCAAGGCTGGGATATTTGTGAGATGGCTCCTCTCTGCTCCATACCTGCTGCCTGGGGAGGGTTTCCAAGGTGTGTCCCAATGGCACCCTCTCCCCAGAGCCTGTTGAGTGCACCCTTTTCTTTGCTCCATAAAGTTCTCCCCCCATGACACTGCAGGTCTGGTCAGGATTTGTAGCTCCAGTATAGTTGAGCTAAGTGGATTAGTTTATGACTGTGTAGGCACTTGATTTTCAAGTGACTAATGTAATTCTTATTCATAGAAAAGTTTGGCATAGCCACTTAGTTGATCCAAGAAACACAGAAATGACGATCTGCAGAGTATATATAAAGCTTTCAAAACGGATAAAAGAAAGAAGAAGCATTGTCAAAAATAGAGCATCATGATATGTTCCACTTCATATTGCTAATCACTGTCTTTATACCTTCAAGTTGTTTAGTGCCTTGTCTCAAAGGTGAACTGCTGCATGTTCATGGCTCAGATGAGTCAGTGGTTAATGAGGTCATGCCGGGTGCTGGAGGTCTCTCCAGGTCAGATCTTTAAAGGGGGGTGCCGGCTCTGAAGTGTTTGAGAGGCGTGTTGGAAGTGCTGTAGATTGGCTATTTCAGAGCATATTAGGAGATACATCTTTTCACAAAGCCACACTCGTAAAATTGCTGTAATAATGACAGAAATTTGTTAACATTTAAAGAAAGGAAGCACTCATAAGCGTTTAAGGAATTCAGGATAGCATGGGGAGCCAAGGGCGCTGGAGGAAAACAGTGTAAATCTTTTCTTTATCTTTAACGCAGAAAAGCTTAGGGTGGGCTCCTTAGAGCTGACAAGAGTGACTATTCCCATTGAATGCAAGGAAAGAGTATGGAAAAAGTCAGAAATTACTGGTTCATCTCTTCAGCATTGACTGTCAGCAGGAAGAATAGTACTGGATTTTGCAGTACTTCTCATCATAGAATATATTTTAAACAGTTTTTGGCTTTTAGTCTGATTGGGGAAAAAAACCATTGTTGCTGCCCTAGCAGTACACTTTTGGCTCCCGTGTGGTAAACCCATGTGGGCCTCGAGTTGTTCACAGTTCAGGAGCAGCACTGTTGTTCAGGTGCTGCAGCTGCACTCCTGCACATGGGGGCAACTCTTCTACCCTGTTATCCTGAATTCTTTTCAATGAACAAGCCTTTTCCTTCCTTTCTTCCAAAGGCACGAGGGATGTAATGTAGTAGAAGGGGTCAGTCATTTCCGAGTTTTGCTGCTTGGGAGCTGTGGCTGTATCGGCAAGGGAGGGATCATGTCATTCTGTGCCTGCCAAAAGTGCAGCTTCATGTAACCACAGTCCTCCTGGATGGTCATCCACATGTGAACACAGCCATTAGTTCTATGTTTGCCACTTTTCTTTTTAGCCACAGAGGTTTTGTAGTTAATACTAGTGTTTGCTTGCAACAGCAGCTCAAATGAAGATTGTGATTTAAGTGTCACTTGGTTTGGGACATAGCTGTTCCTTCTGTTCCTAAATGCTTTTGAGTATCATCTCCTGAGAACAATATTGTAGGTGCTTAAGTTAGTCTTTTGGAGGGGGGGATTTGTAGCAGATGATCTTCAACTGCCGAGAAATACAATGTATTTTAGGCTTATTAGCTAAAATGCATGCATCTAAATACATTAAAAACTGACTGCAGAAAAAGGTTATTTATTTTTATACCATGTAATCTACAACATACACAGGGTAGAATTTGTGCAAAATAAAAGTGGAGATACTGCTTCGAGTTTTAATCATGACACAGTCTTTCTAGAGTAGATGGCATCCAGCAGTCTGAGTGTTTTGCCCAAGGTGAAAATTCTTTGTTTCTTTTGTCCAAAAAGGTTTAAATAAAGCAACTCTGATGTTAAACAGGACGTTCCCGCTGTACAACTACCAAAAAGCCTCTAGACCTTGGGCATGGGACACATTTCCTGGGTAGTTCAGAGTCATCCTTCCTTCCATAGCACAGTCAGAGCATGGTCAGGCGTTTGGTCTGCAATCAGCTGTACCTTTGGAGTTGTTACCAGCATTCTTCTGTGTTGGTTCAAACCTCTGGAAGATTCATGTGAGTGGGGTCTATGCTTCAGACTACATCCATACAGTTACTTGATATGTACCCCACTAAAATAGGTTATATCACACTGAGTCTCCTGTGTCAGCAGTACTGCAGGAGCAGAAATACTCAAACAACTCTTCACTCTTCAGCTTATTCACTACATTCCCCAAGAGGAGGCATTTGAAAATTATTTCCTTTTTTGTAAATTGTAGACTTGAATTCTGGTGCTTTACAAAGTGTCTCTGCATTGCCACTAACACTTGGAGTAAAACCTTGTCGACAGAACTGTTGTATCTGAGCAAACGTCTGACTTGGTCCACTTCTCTTTTCAGCCCCCTATAAGATTTTCCTCTAAGTTATCCTAAATAAGCACAACATTTGACTGGCCATATGTTTGGCAAAACACATAGGTAATTTACAACTGTTGTTTGCATTCATTTTTATAGTTCTGAGTTTATTTTAAAAACACAGCCTAAAGGATTTTTTTCCAGAATTAATAAATTTTCACATAAATCTGGAAATGCCTGTACTTCTGCTCATATCTCCAGAAAAGTGCTTTTAGTTCATTAATTTCATGCTGAAGTGTTAACTTTTTAGGTTGTTTTATTAGGAGAGAACAAAGAACTCCTGGCTTGTTGAAAATTTGTTACACAAAAGTAAGGATGAAAAGGTTCCAAAAGAGCTGATGCTAAGCACTGCAAACTGGATGAAGTTGTGCAGATTGGAAAGATTTACAAGACATCTGGTAATTAGCTTCCAGCCCCTATGGAGCCCTGCCCTGTGAAAGCTGCTGCTTGTGCTGGAGGGGAGACAGGAGGGAGATGAAGCATAACCCTGAAAAGCAAGATCTTTGTGTTCACAAATTATCAAAGGGATATTGGAGAGTCTCCAAGTACCCCTTTGGAAAACTACCTCCTACCAAAAAAAAAGTCAACATTTCTCCCTTTGCACGGTTGTCTTCTCTGCTGGCATTTGCTTGGTGCAGTGGGGAGGAGGAACAAGCTGTCAGAGAGCTCTTTATGGCTTTCCCTGCCTCAGCCACTCTCTCAGTCTGCCGCACACCAGCTTGCTGCGCTCCTCAGGGACTGCACCACAGTTGGGAATTGCTGAAGTAGGACTGGCTGGTTACTGGTTTGGCCCTGCCCGGCCCAAAACACCAGTGATGCTTGGGACTGCTATTAGAGCTGGGCACCTGGTGAGTAACCTTCTCCAGGGAAGTAAGGTAGCATGTCTGGATAAAAGGGATCCAGAGCCAGGCCACAGAGTTTGTTCCTTTCATTATTATGAACATTATTGTTGTTATGATTATTACTATTACTACTATTGTTGCTACTATTGTATTTTCCGCTACTATTTTTAAAGTTTCATTAGGGAAGACTTAAGCAAGAGAGAAAACTTGCCATTTGAGTTGGTTTTGTAAGTTGTCTCTTGGAAGCACCTGTCTACACCCTGGTTATAAGGACAAGATGTGTTTGTGGCGTTTCTGAAGTTCAGGCATTACTTGTCAGAGACTTGGGAGACTAATTCTGTACCCTGTTCTGTCCCTTACCTATGCGGTCACTTTTATCAAGTCATTGCCATGTCATGTTTATTATTCTATCTGTAAACCAGAATATTGAACCTCTTAAATACTTGCAATCAAAATGGTTAGGATCTAAATTATATATTTGCTACTATTTTTGTGTTGTTGTTACAAATACTTAAGCATCTAAACATCAGTAATCAATCCCACCAGGTTAACTACTAGTAAAAATGTTTATCTTTTCAGCTCTGAATTTGTTAAGTATTCTGAGCAGGCAGCCTGTCTTAAGTTAATTTTTCTAGCAGTGCTGCACTTTAAAATTGGGCATTTACAGCAAAGGAAAAGCTTTATTGAGATTAGTTATCAGAAAGAACATTATTTTTTCTAGATTGCAAACGTAAGCCAGTGTGTGGCTAATGATGTTCACTAAATTATACTGACTGAGAATATGAAGGAAGTGGAGTTATGTATCAATATGTAATACTAGGGCATGCTGGAAGAGATTATACTTAATTTGTATATAACTGATGAACTTTGCAATGGTAGATGTTAAGCGTATTCTTTCCACTGATAAATCATGGTTATAGCCTCAAATAAAAACCATACACACTCTGAGCCTTTTCTTCTTAAGATCACAGCCTTCTGTGTCCGTGTTGTAGCGTTATCTGATTCCTGAATGCAGTGCAACTGGTGCTGCAACCTGAGCTGTTGGAGAGAAGGATTTAGCACCCAGGGTCAGTGCTGTCCATGTGCTTTTGATTTGCCCAGGGTCTGAGTTGCTGTATCCTGCTGCAGGAAGTAAACGGCCACTCTCCAAACAGCTGCCTAGAATCTGGGCTGTGGGAGAAGATTACTCTTCTTGGAACGAAGTTGCAGTATATCTTAGTCCAGTGGTCCGAGGTCTGTAGCTGTGTAGGTCACAAATTCCTTAGCTTGTCCTGAGCAGTAGCAGCTCCCTTAGCAGAGGGGCGCAAAGCCCTGCGTCCAAGGCTCTCACAAACAGCCTCTGCTCCAAACACTACAGCTGTCTCCACAGAGAATATTTGCTTTGAAGAGTTACTCATTAAATTAATATTGTTAGAGAGAGCAGTAGTTAGCCTGGATCTGGCTTTTCAATAAACAGATTTTACTGAGTGAAACTTGTTTTGCTTAGATGTTTATTGACTTTTTTTTTCCCCTGAAATGATTATCATTTACACATTTTTCTTTAGTGTAGTACACCTTTGTGGAGTAAAGTGAACTCATATCAGACATTGATTTCTGTGTATTTGTATGCATGATGCTTTCTCTATTCCTTTGAATTGCTATGCTTCTGGAACTAAAGCTGGTATTCACAGGAGTTTTTAGTGCGTTTTATCCACAAATTACATTTGTATATTCTCCATACCGAGTGTTTCTTCAGCTGTCTCTAGTTCTGCGTTATACAAAACAGATTCCTATCCCCAACTGCTTTTGTTTTGAAAGTCTCCAAATACTCATATTCAGTGAAGTGCACACTGCTGGGTTAATGTTTTAGCACCCCAATCAAGCCTGCCCTATGCTTGGTACAGGATGGTTACTGCTCATGGTGTTGGGTCACTCTACAACTCACCTACTACATGAACAGAGTAGGATGGTGAAGAAAAAGAGAGGATCCTGAGCCTCTACTTCACAAATAGAACACTCCAGATTCAGCACTGCACTTGCAGAGTAATTCCAGCATGTTTTAGGCCAATTCAGGTTGAGCTGCTGCGGCCCACCCACTTCTGCCCTACTCTCCACTGCAGCAGTTCTTGTGCTGATGGCATCCATGCCAGTCTGCAGCCAGCTGCTGCTCCCAGGCATCCTGGCAGCAGTCATGGGTTACCTCTCAACCCACTCAGTACCACAGAGCAATTTGGAATGGGATTTCACGGGTACCACTGCAGGTGTCAAAGAGGGGAAGGAGTAAGAGGAGGCATGGAACTGGTTTTGCTAAGGTTAATTGGTTGTGGGACAGCACCGGTCACCATGCACTCAGATCTCCTGGAATGTTTATACCCCAGAGATTTGCTTTAATATATTCAGATTGACAAAAGCCTATTTGCAGAATTGTTTTTTTGAAAGTACAAAGGTAAAAAAAACCCAACCTAATATCAAATAATAGATTAGATATATAAAAATTGTAACAATTATAAACTCCTGCCCAGCACTGAGTGTAAAGCTTGTCATCTTTTGCTTTAAGCAGAGTTTAAAGCCCATAGCCAGAGTTCTGATGTTCATTTTAGAGCACAAATCTTTTTGGGGAAAAAAAGTGAACATCTCATTTAATCAACCGTCAGTGTAGGAAATTTTGTTAACCAGTGTGGAGACCAACCTAAAGACAGGCCTTCTGAACATTTGACTATTGTGTTGAACAGAGTTCTTGTTTTTTAGCTAATCAGATTCATGCCCCTTCAAAACCGGTGACTGCTTTCAATTCCAGTAGTCCACATGGTGACCCCAAGCATATTTGGAATGGAGCCAGACTTGAGGAGGTATCTGTGATGTGGCGAAGACCTTGGTATATGAACTGGAAAAGGACTATATTTTTTTTTTTTAATTTTTTTTTAGAAATATAACCTTTTACTAGTTACAGAGATTTCCATTAGGCTTTTATGGTGTCAGGTTAGTCACCTGACACAGGGAGCTATGGCACAGCATTTTCTGGTTTGTTAGGCTGCACAGCTTGATGTGGAAATGGATAAAGGCAAGAGGGAGGAAGTATTTAAAAGTAATAATAGAATTACATTTCGGAGAAAGCCTGTACTAGAAGGTTAGGAAGACTGAACCAAGAACTGGCTTTGATGATGAAAATACAGGCTTCCTTTGATGGAAAATATTCAGTGATTGCTACAGGTTAAGATTCAGGAAGTTAGTATGAAACAACTAAAAGTACAAAACTAATATGCATATATGAAAGGTCATTAAATCCCTAAGGAGCTGCTTCTTATTCAGGCTAATAATATGTGGTAATGCAGGCAGGCTACCTGGCTGGCTGGTTTTGTCTTTCATCTACTTCTTTGTGGGCAAGCTGGAACTTTTTTGCTGAACTTGAAAGCTGATTCTTTCGAGGAGAGGGGAAAAGGCAACTTCTAACTATATTGCTGTGAAGAGAAGGAGAAGCCCAATCCCTGACATCCTGGAGGTTGAGGAGGATGTGCCGCTGTGGGAGCACCAGGCACGTTGGGTGCTCATCTTGACAGGTGGATACACCCACATTTCAGTGAAGGAGACTGCTCAGCAATTTTGTATTTCTTAGTCCTTCATGAAGTAGCTGAATAAATTGTGTTCTGTAAATTGCACTTTATCCTTATATGATATCAGAAAAAAAAATTTTTCTACAACATTAATGGCGTTCACAAGTTTAATCACAGATTCTGCCTTTAGGTTTGAATTTTCAGATGGTGGTGATTCTCTAATTCACTAATGTGCCTTCTGTCTTAAAAAGCACTGTTCAGAGGTGTTCCTTTCAATTTTTGGATGAAGGTATCTTCCTTAGAAAAAACCCCATAATCCACAGAGCAGTAGAAGATTTTTTGAATTTGAAATTGCCTAAAGTTTAGGTGTTTGGGGTAGATTGATAGCAGGGGATTACATTTGAACTGCCTTAGTTAACTTCCAGGCTTAGTCTGTTGAAAATTGACGAGTTATTTTTCCTAGGCATGAGTATTTGCAAGTTTACTACCTTTTTATAGTCAGTTGTATTTTTAGATTAATTAGAGCCTTTAGTGAAATTGTTTTAACTGTTCTTTCTTTCTGCATCTGAAGTGTGTGCATAAAGGATGTTGGGAGTAATAGGTTTTCTTTGTTGTCATTAAAAGTGTCATTGAAAATATTGGTGCAAAATCCTAGACTGCATTTCTCAGTGTCACTTAGCTTTTTGACATGAAGATTTTGCAGTGAATGATGGAGGTGACTGGTATCTAAAACACGTGGATGCCACAGACCCGTTGAGTGATCTACTAATAATGTAATCTCAGTCCAGTGGGTAAGGTGGTGGTCTGGGATATGGGAGATTTACATTGCAGTCATACTCCACAGCACACGTTTTCTGGATGGCATTAGGCAAATGATCTTGTGTGTGAGCGCCTCCGTTTTGTGTTTGTGGACAGAAGCCTTAAACTAAGGCTGCACAATTTCTCAGGTACCGTGTGATTCTTTCAGTATGAATTGCAAGAATCGGTATGGAAGCTAAACATATTGAAGAATAAAATATGCCTGTATCCAAAATGAGTTTTGTTTGTGTTAGGGGAGTTCAGAAAGATCTCTCTAATGGAAGAAAAGGCAAATTTTCCCTTTTTGCTAAATTCAGGTTCATCGGTAATTTTGAGTGGAAGGAAGATGTGAACTGTGTAGCTGCTAGACAGATTTCTTCAACAGAGTGATTTGGCCTTTGGGCAAATTGAGCTCAATACCAACAGCAAGAAAATAGTGTTTTGACACTAGTACCATTGGTGTTTCAGCACTGATGACAGGGAGCTGATCTTTTATTTTATGCTAAATTACAGCTTTGTTATTGTAAGCACATGGCAGAGTAGCAGGAAATGTTTCCCTTTACTGGCTGTCCTGCTCTGTGTTTTAATAGGTAGTATGGATAATTTCTCCTGTGTAGACATGTGAGAGGGACTTGTATGCAGATTTCAAGTTACTTAAAATAAACCAAATGTTTGGCAGGAACTTTCTTCACGCCTGTGGGTCTTGAGATTTCTGTTTTAAAAAACAACTCATGTTTGCTAAACTTTTTTGTGTATTGCCTGGGTACAACTCGTCTGTGAAGAGCATAGACAGAAGCAATCTAATACATTTTGTTACATGGTTTAAATTCAGTATTTCTGTTTTAATTTAGCAAATTATGTTCTGGGATTAGTTATTTTTCAAATTAAAAATTACAAGAATTCTGCCTCCATAAGTGGCTAGGGTTGTTCTGGAAGATGGAAAGAATCTGAGCAGCCTTATTCTAAGAGTAGCAAGAAAGTCCTAGGAACTAGCAGGAATACAAGGAGGAAAGTAATGTTGAGCTGTTGTAGCAATGAACTAATTTAATGGGGCTTTTGGCAGTGGAAAAACTGCCAGCTTTCCAAAATACATTACTTGGGTTATCTACATATTACAGCATTGATGGAATTAGCAAATGATTTGTTACTGAGCTTTGTTTGGTAACAACAGTGTATATTCTTCTACTAATGGCAAGTTTAGTGCTGGAGGTTCTGTTAGTCTAAAACACATCCTTCTCTGTAGCGTGACCAGTAGCAGATCTGCACTCAGTCAGATTCCCCTCATGGCACAATTTGACGTGAACCAAAGAGGCCACATGATTACATTTCTAAGCCGGAGCACACAGACTAAAGTTTATGCCCTACACTGGCTGCAGGAGGGCAAATGATACCTGATTAAGCACAAAGCTAATCCACTGATGTTTTCTGAATGAGTACAGTTTGGCCAAGTTAGTTTAGGTTGGATCAGCACTTTGCTTTGAGTAGCCATGCTGCTTTTGATCTGGCAGGAGGAGCTCTCAAGTTGGATTTGCTTTGCCTTGAACCGTGTCCTGAGGCACAAGTCCTGCACTGCTTTACAACCAGCTGAATTATCAGGGGATCCATGAGTTAAAAATAGGGTTTATTTTTTTTAAACGGTAATTTCTAGATTTCAATCTTAAGGGCATGATAGACCTTAGGGAAGTGACAGAAGAAAAGGTTTATACAGTGAACTAGACTCTGTGTATCCTCATTTCCACAGAGCCTCTGTGGATCTGCTAGAAGCAGTAAATAACCTTTTTCAGCAAACAGATGTAGCAGGTAGTTCAGTGGCAGGTAAAACAAGAACAGTTGTAGCTATATAAAGAACACAATAGACTGAAATTTTTTCTTTGTAAAAAATTGCACATAACCTGTAAACCTTAATAATAGTGAGCACCTTATCAAACAACGTTTTCAACATGGTTTTGATACATTGCTACAGACAGCCCTCGTGTCCAACCTTAGAAAAATACTGTAATACTAAAACTAGTGCTATACTTGTAGCTCTTGCCAGTGAAACCAGTATGTTTTCTGTGTCTAGAGGGTGTACTACACGGATTCTTTAAGCAGAGGTGCTTAGGCACTCGTGCTGATAATATGAACACTCAGAATAAGTACTCCAGAGAGCCCTGTAAGCAAGGCATTGAAAAATAAAGAAAATGGAAATTTCTGTCCATGCTTGACACAGGTCACAGAGCTGAAAGCCACCCACAAACTTATGCCTTTTAATTAATGATCATTTACTTTTTTTGCACTCTGTAACCAGAAATACAAGAATGCCTCCACACTTGGGAAAAGAGGATTAAGAAAAAAAGGGTAACTGACAAATTTTCTAAAAAATATTGAAAATATCAAAGCAAGAAAATAATCTGAGCATCTTTCCATTCTCATATTTAACATTAAAATACAACTACTGGTAAGTGATTTGTGCTCTCTCCAGGCTTCACTGAGTAACTCTCAGCTTGCACCAGACAGAGATCCTTTGGTGAGATTATTTTTTGTTCTTTAATTACCCAACAGCATGACAATGTGTATCTGTAGCTAGATAAAAGGCTAGTGTACTACAAGATAGTGTGTGAAAACAGAGCTAGACAACCCTTTCTCACTGCATGGAGGGTGAGGAGGATTTTCTCAAGTACTGAGCTTAGCGGCTTGAGTTAGGAGCCAGGCTCCCCGTGCAGTCAGTAAAAAGTAGGTGTCACCAGAGGGAGATGGAGAACCTTGGTTGTAGGGAGTATTTAGATGCTCCATGTGCTGCAGAGTCACTGATCTCTACCCTGATTGTCTGGGAAGTCTGAGGTGCAAGCATCAGCATCCACACCGGATATCTTGCATGGTAGGTATGAATCTCCGCCTCTGTGATAAGTTGGAGTTACCTGAGCCTGGGGCATTCTCCTTCCACTGGAAATGAGTTCATCAAGCTCAGAAGCTTCGAGGGTGAGGCAGACAGACTCACTACGCGTGGGATCTGTGTATTTGCCTGAACTGTACATGCTGACAGGATCTCTGGCAGCCCCATTGGTCTCTAGTGGTGTGGTACTGAACTAGAACATCATCCAACAGCTTTAGCTGAGACATTGCTGTCCAAAACAAAGCTTTTTGTGCTGGTAACATGCTGAGTGCTTTTTTACAATAGGATTTGTAAGTCAGTTTCTGAAGTTGTGCTGTGGATTTTGCGGAACTTCACTATGTAGAATTATGAAGCAGGAGGTTGTGGATCATACTTGAGGGCATTCCTTCTTCCTTTCCTTAGTACCTTCAGTTGAAATAAGAAAAATAATAAAAAAAATCTTTTTCCTCTCTTAAAGCACTGTCTTCACTAAGATTGCTGTAAAAATTATAATTATACTATTATGACAGAGTTGTTGTGATTGAGCAGACTGTGAAGAGCTTCGGGAATTTTACTTTTGCTTAATCTCATTTTGAGGTAAACGTTTGGGAAGGATGGATGGAGCTCTTTCCCTACCTAACTCTCACTCCAGGTGCCCCCTTTGGTTTGTTAGCTGCTGCCTTTTTGATGGTCTTGAGGGTCTTTTCCAGCCTTTACGGTTCTATATTCTGTCTGCCTGAGTATCAGACCTAAGGGCAGAGCCTTTGAGATGAAAATGTGGGAAAATATTCCACCACTTTAATCTGTGCTATGTAGGCACCCCCGATGATTTTCTTGAGATGTAGACTAGTACTTTAGTTTTTTCTGGTGCCAATGACATAAGAATGTTTTAGGGTCTGACAGACTTCACTGTCAGAAGCTTTCTAAAAAAATAACCCCCCCACCTCCCAGTTATATCCTATTACGGACCCATATTCTTTATCATAATAAAGCGTAACACAGAGTTAACATCAAATCTAGCTAAATTACATTTTCCTTCACCCTTTTTCTTCGTAATTATCACAATCTCAGTACTATGAAGTTTCATTCTGTTGCCAAATTTAGAGCCCTGTGTTTCAGAGGAATGCTGTTGACAGAAGCGCATTTAGCAAGTGCAGAAAGCAACATGCTACTAGCATCATGGAGATTGGAAATTTCTTGTCCTAGTTTCTTGTCCTGCAGCTAGTTCCATATGGGCAGCTTCAATGTGTTTTGATTTAATGAATCGTAACAAAAGCTGAATTTGGATTTCTGTAACCAGTGCGTCAGGAGTCTTAACAGGCTTCTTGCTGGTGTGAGTGCCACTGCATCCGTGTGAATGCTCATTACACTGTACTGGAAAAGCTGTTCTTCATCTTCATGAAACTTGAGAGCCAGGGTTCAGCAGAGTTAGATTTGAAGGACCTGGTGTGAACCCATGGGCCTCTCAAGTTTAACCTCACGTCTTTTCAAACTCACAATCTGAAGTCACACTTGTAAATTAAATCTGTTCAGTGGACTACCTTGGCTAGGGCATGGTTATAAATCCTTTGTCTTATCTGGATCAGGTACATATCCCTAAGTAAAGTGGCATAATGAATATTTACTTAGGAAGCAGATGCAGCCAGTTAACTTTATCTATTTTTAAAAATCAATCCAGTTTTAATGTATGAAGTAAACCCCCCTAATTGTGCAAATAATATTTTGTCATTTCAATTAAATTGCTTTGTTATTTTGTCTGAGATGGTTTTAGCCCATATTGTAAAAAATTAGGCAAGCGGGTTTTTTATTGGGGATATACTGCTGGTGCCTTTCCTGAATTTGTGATGTCCTGTAAGCTAATTTAGGAGGGCAGCAGGCTGTTAGTAACGTGCTGCACAGCTATACTGTGTGGCCAAAATACTGAAGATTGCTCCATGAAGATTTTGTGTTTAGGAGAGAATTTTGTGTCCATATGCATTCCATAGGGGAAGTCATAAGGAGCTGTGTCTTTCCGTGGCGAAAGGAGAAGGGGGGAAAAAAACATATAAACTCCCTATCGTAGAGCTATGCCTGGGTTGTTCTGTCCAGTGTGGCAGACAGTGAGAAAGAGTCCTAGGCTGTTACTCGTCGAAGTTCTCAGGGTTTAAAGTGAGATGCTTGAAGCCTGTGCTTGCAATTGGACAGTGAGTGACTTGAACACCAGAAGAGCTTCTGGGGATGAAGAGCTCAAGTACAGCCCCTAGAAGTGTCTCCTGTACCAGCCTCTTTAGTGCCCAGCAAGAGGACAGTATTTCTAATGGATGATTTCTTTAATACAAAGAAATAGAAAATTGAGGACAGAGTAAAACTTCCTTGTTCCCAGTTTTCAGTCTGAGTTTTTTGCTGTTCTATGTAGGAATAGAGAAGTTAGATTTACACCAGGGAGTGGCAGTTCCCTCGTTGTGTCTTTCTGCAGCCCTGAGGCAATGCTCTGCCGTGATGGGAGAGTCTGGAGAGTCAAGGCAGTGAGGCTCTCTTGCCGCTCGGTACTCAACCGAGGTGTGGCCTGAGGCAGGACTGCACCTTTCGGCTCTGCCTGCAGTCATCCAAGTGGGTGTAACCCCACTGTCCTGTCCTTGTGGAAATCACTGCAGAGGCTGACTGCCGTGAATGGGTCTGGTATCTCCTGCTGAGCTGAAGAGAGTGTGAGTTTGTTTACTTCCAAAAGAGATTACCTTGGTATGTATACAGAAGACAAAGTTGAGTATGGCTGGCTGAGGATGATCCCTAGTGGAAATACAGAGGTTGTAGAAGCCAACTGTGATGTCTTGTGTGTGTCTTCTCACACCAATAATGTAGCAATTGCAGTAATTTTCAGGCTGCTAATGAAACAGGGGTACCTTTTACACCACTGAAAGTGAGACACCAGCTGTTAAATAGAAGTTTCACAAACCTCATTCAGATGTAGTGCTTTAGCGTTTAAAATTTTCTCCTGTGTCTGAGTGCGGTTATTATTACAGTTTGATGTTTCTGTGGACATTGCAGAAATTCCTCCTCAGCAGTTAGGATGGGTTTCAACCACAGCGTTTTCTTCCTTTCACAAGGTTGTTACCTTGTTACCTTTTTCGTGTTTTGGCCCGATCCTTTTATGTATTGCTAGTGGGAGTGGAAGAGGGCAGCAGACAGCAGCAGGCAGAGAGCCACTGCATTTAGCTTGTGGCTACCAGCTGATGGATGCCCCTGCTCTGACTTAGCAAGTGATTACCAGATAGTTTGGCACTGGACTGGTGCCACACTTAATCGTGAGTGATTCACTGGGCTGAAATATCTCACTGATTTAATTCATCTATTTCATTAATCTGATTGAATTGCATCCAGCTGTTAGAGGTGTAAGAAAGAAAGGTACCTGACACACGGGGCAAGAGCACTAAACTCTGCATTAAACTATTAGGACATATAATGCTGAAATTGAATTGCTCCATAGAAATTTGGTTTTCAAGCACAATACTAATTAGCTGTAAGCTTGATGAGTGTCAAGAGTTAATTGAAACATTTCAGTGGCCTATGTGGGTTTTAAATATTGTCATTATTGCCCCAACATTTTCAGTGCTTACACTAATTGCTTTTTAGGGAGCATGAATAAAATTATCTTTTGGAGCGACTGAGGGTACAAATGGTTCATTATATCACCAAAAATGGATCTCTTTTCTTCTGGATTTCCCTTTTTTCCCCCTAAAAATTATCTAATATTTTTCTTCTACTTGTATGCATGCATTGCACATAGAAAGGTAAGATGAGTGATTTTAGACCCTAACTTTATTTTGACATCACTTGTAGTTATTCTTTCCTAGCTGTGCTCTGGAGGCCAGCACTCCGTTGTTACCCACTTTCATTTTGGCAACAGGAAAATAGCTACTGATTCATTAAATAATTTTTTGTTTTTAATTAAATAGGATGTCAGCCAAATTCCATGATTATTTTGTCCTGTTTATGAAAGGCCTGCAACACTTGATACATAAATGTATACAAGATAAAAAGCATCTTGTATAATTTTGAATTGAAAGGGAATTTGTGATCAAATTTGGCTTTTGTTTTTTTTCTCAAATATGATTTTAAAGTAAAAATAGCTAAATTTTTGGTGTGGGGATTGCAGATGCATAATGCCAATTGCTCATGTTCCTTGTCTCTGATGATTGTCTCCACATTTGACTACACAGTAAGGATGAGTGTCCAACATGCAATGTTACAGACTGCAAACATATATATGACAAATATGTGAGGTGACATTACATAGAAGAGCCTTAACACTTGGAGGGCTTGCAGGGAGGCTCCTCTGAGTATTGAGCAATTCCAGAATCCACAAACTCCCAGGCTACAGTGTGGTGCCGTGCCCTGTCACTTGCTTCTTGTCCAATCACATATGACAGTCGTCTGTGCCTGATCCTTGGGAGCACAGAGGGGGAAAAATACTGAAGATTCACCATTTGTCTGTGAAATGTAGTTGGTGCCTGGGAAGCTGCTGGGGAGGGGAGAATTGAAAGGATCTTTTACAGTGCTGTGTTACTGAGTTACCTGCATAGATGTGATGAATTTACCATGTCTGTGTGAGCTCAGCAGTGTTGTTTTCCATAGCAGTCAGTTTGGATCTCAGGATGTCGGATTTAGGCCCTTTTCTGGAAGGTTAGGTTAGTTTTTACCCAGACTTGCTTACATATTTGATTTTCTTCCTTTTTTTTTTTTTGCAAGAAGGTTAGATGGTTACTGTGTGATAATAACATTAATGATAGCTCAGAGTCAAGAAAATGCTGGTTCATTATCCCTTCTTTCAAAGCTTTACTTTAATAATTAATTATGCAATAACCTTTCCCCTAGTGAGAAGTGCATTCAGTATTGTACTTCTTAAAATAAACTATTTTTGGCTCTTTGTCTCACTGCCGATTGCCCGGAGGCATAACACAAATATATGCTGAAGAAAACAGTTATTTGGAATGACAGTGCTGTAAGAAGCTCAATTCCACGTTACTTGATTCTCTCTCCCTTCCCTCGTGTTGCTGCCCAAGGGTGTAACATTTCACTCTGGCCTATGAAACAAGTGACAATAAATGCATATCAATGTACTTGAAAGACTCATTTTTTATGAAGGTGTGATCTGTTAAACGCTTGGAGAAGATGAATGTGGTCAAGGTGTACAACTCCTTTTATGTAGGAGTATTATGTCACTGAAAGGGTGTGAAGTAGAATCTCAGAGCAAGCATATGCTGAAGAAAGCAGCTCTGGGGATCTGTTTCAGACAGTGAAAGCCCAGTAGTTTGTGGTCAGTCTGTTTCCTTACTGTATGTCCAAAGGGATTGCACAGTACCCAGCTTTTGTGCCAGTGTAAAACACTGAGCCCACTGAAGCCAGCTGGAAATTAGGCAGATGTGAAAGATGGGCAAGTGTTTTTTATAAAACAAAATGGAATGGAGAAGAAAATCCATAAAATGTCTCTCTCTAAGGTACATCTGACTTTCTTTTTCTCTCCTCTTTGTTCTTTACGCAGTGCCGGTCCTAAAGGAGATAACATTTATGAATGGAGATCTACTATACTTGGACCTCCAGGTTCTGTATATGAAGGAGGTGTTTTTTTCCTGGATATCACATTTTCATCTGACTATCCATTCAAGCCACCAAAGGTAAGGGCAAGGTTTTTACTGTGTTTACCGTTTTTTCACAGATGAGGAGAATGTAACTTGCAGCCAAGTGAGACACATTGCTTTCTGAATATCAAATTTGTTTATGGTCTCTTGAAAACTACAAGGTCCAAAATCTTGGCTTGCAGTCTCAGAAAAATCCTGTCTAATTTATTTCCTCATTACCGCAGTCCATTTCCAAGCTTCACCAAGTGATAAATGAGATGATAATTCTGATCAAGAGGTAGGATTCAAGAAATTTTAATTTTAGTAGAAAACAACACAACACCTCCTTATGCTTGCTTCTTCTCATTCCAGCTACTAAAATATAAGTATAATAAAATCTTTCTGTTATGAGCCAGATTCTATATTAATCATGTAATTTTTAGCAAAAATATAAAAAAGCTAAAATAAGTTTACATACACAACTAGACTGTTATATTGTGAGTTCAAATTGCGTAAATCACTGTGATGATTTCCATTATTATGAAATGTCTGTTTAGCACTGCTAAGGTCAGCAACCTTGTTTGATAATATTTTTAAGTAAAAACTCTTTTTATTAAATTAAACTAATCTTAACTTAAGCTAAAATTTTAATTCCTTGATCAGAAATAGTACGGACACTTAACAAATTGTAATTTATTAATGGATATCAAAGAAGTTAAAGGTTTTCCCTTCTCCCCTTCCTTACTGCTGAATTACAACTCTTGACCAAGTCACCAGAAAAAACACTGCTGAAATTCACAAAACTAAATACTTTCTACCACACAACATTGTACAACTTAATGGCTTTTGTGGCTCTAACATTGTTATAAATCAAATACCTTTTTTCATGCCCAGAGTGACTACAGCATAAAGAATAATACAGAAGAATAACTTTTCTGAAACCCACACCATTTAATATGTTCTGAGTTAAGAATGTTATAATGAAATGATGATACAGAGTTTTAGACAAATTCCTCATCCAAATCTTGAAGGTTGTTTTTTTTAGAGCATGATAATTTTTGAATTTTCAGGAAACATTGTGGATTTCCCCCACTGCATCAGTTTGAAAAAGAAAAATTTTCTTATCTTCTTGTGCTTTGTGTAATTAAAGCACTCAAATAGTTATTTGTGCAGAATAATGCTCACATGCTCTATCGATATTAGTCTGAAATAATTTAAACACAGGATGGATTTAGTTAGTGTAATAGCATTGTTTTGACTGTATATTATATCCTGCCTAATGAAGGGTAAGACAAGTATTTCATTGCTAATTTAACAAGAATAATACAATACTCGAATTTTAAATGTTGTTATTTAAATATTTTCATGGTCTGTATTTAGGATTTTGGAAGAAGGAAAAAGCTCAACTAATACTGCACATGCAGACAAATTCTTCACCTTCAGAAACCACAGTAAAGTTATATTTGTGATCAGAACGTTCCCAGCATGCAGTGTGTTTGTTAAATAGCTACAGTACTATAAAGTAGGTCCTAATTTTTCGTAAGTACCAGAGAGAGGGCCTGTGTGAAAGCAGTTTATGCACCTAATCTCCTCACAGTAGGTTTCTTCAAGGCAGCTGTGGCTGCAGTCAATGCTCACTCCTCTTTCCAACAGTTGTGGTTGAGAAGATGAGCAGAGTGGAGCTGCCTCCACAGAAGCTCTGCAGAACCAGGAGCACTGTGGGTGCTGCGGCTGCTCAGAGCCAAGGGGCACCATCCCTGGGCAGCACTGAATGACTCTCTCCCCATCTCTCATGCTGTGATTCCAGGTTACTTTCCGTACCAGGATTTATCACTGCAACATCAACAGTCAGGGAGTCATCTGTCTGGACATCCTGAAAGACAACTGGAGCCCTGCTTTGACTATTTCAAAGGTTCTTCTGTCCATTTGCTCTCTTCTGACAGACTGCAACCCAGGTAAGGAGCTGATAGTTCACTGGGTGTCTGCTCTTAGTCGTTTGACTCAGTTGCTGTGGAATGTAATTTGCCTGTTTGATCGCATGCAGATTAAATAAAATTTAGTATTTTTTAAATTTAGGATGAAACACTCCTGACTGGATGTGGTGTTCCACATTTAATGGTGCTTTTCACTCCTGTAGCCCAACAGAATGTGAATAGCATTTAGTCTTTTTTTTTTTTTACCAAGGTACGATAGAGAAAATAAGCTGATGTCATTGAAGGTCTGTATTGCAGGAGCTCCAGCAAGGGAGTGGTCGATCCAGGAAAGCAACAACATTCTCTTGAGTTATAAACTCATAAATCCTGCATGTCAGAAGGGGCCACGGGAAGCCTCTTCTCTTAAGACAGCAGTTAAAAGGTTTAATCTTTCAAATATGAGGGAGGTGATGTTCAGAGAGATTTCTCCCTTTTTCAGAGAGAGTTCCTTGTTCCTGTTGGGAGGGAAGGAACTGCTCTGGAAGCAGTACAGTTTCTCAGCAACAATTGTGCCACCAGTGTCATAATGCTAATTGCGTGCAGGCAGGGCAGGAACTGAGCAGTAGTGCTGAGGTGACAATTCATTTACAGAAAGTGGTCATAGTTAGGGAGAAATGGATGAGCCTCTTTGGTACAAAGGTCTGATGACTTTTGAAGCAAACTGTGTCCCCTGGGTGTGGTGCTGCAGCCCTGATCCCCTCACACACACAGGCCCTGTGCAGGTCTGTGACAGGAGTGCACCGGGCAGCACTCACTGAATGTCCCCTGCACCCAGTGGCCCTTCCCCAGGGGTGAAAGCAGAGCACCTGGCTGGGGCAAGATTCATTCCTATGCACATAACCACAACAGATTTTGCTGTTTTCTTTCTCTGTTCATTGTCCCTTTTGTGCTTTCTTGGAAATGTCTTATATGGTAAGAGCTCCACTATATCTCACAGCATTTTCTGGTCTAACAAACGCTATATTTTGGAAAGGATGCTGTATTTTAAATCATGTGTTCGTTTTGGTTTGGTTTTTTTTGTTTTAGTTGTTTAATGGTTTCTGATGCATTTTCTCCTGTCTTTTGCAGCTGACCCTCTGGTTGGAAGCATAGCCACTCAGTACCTGACCAACAGAGCAGAACATGACAGGATAGCCAGACAGTGGACCAAGAGATATGCAACATAAATGACAAACTACTTGTGCAGTGTGAAGGTGCAGAAGGCAACTTTGCAGTGTGCAACAAATCTTTATAGCCTTTACAATACGGACTTCTGTGTATATGTTATACTGATTCTACTCTGCTTTTATCCTTTTGAAGACTGGGATACTGCCCCCCCAAAAAGGTAAATGCTATCAAGAGTAGAAGTTTGTAGCTGTAGATTAGTTATGTTTAAAATGCCTACTTGCAAGTCTTGCTTCTTTGGGATATCAAAATGTATTTTGTGATGTACTAAGGATACTGTTCCTGAAGTCAACCAAATATTATAGTGCATTTTAGCCTAATTCATTATCTGTATGAAGTTATTAAAGGTAGCTGTAGATTACTAGGAATTATGTCATTTGTATTAAACCCAGATCTATTTCCAATATGTGGTACATGCTGTTGTGAAAACTGTTTTAACTTTTACCTTTGTCAGTTTGTAATGAAAGGATTTCCTTTTTCCCTTTGTAGCTCAGAGAGCACCCAGTGTATCATCTCAAACACAATAAACATGTTCCCCATGGAGTAATTTCTTTGTTTTCCTATTTTAAATTAATATTTTAATAAATTTAATTATAGTAACAAGGCAGGGCCAATGTATCACAGATCCCTGTGGATAATCTTTAAATTAATATACATAAGCAAGGGTTTGCTATTAAATGTTTAATGCACACCTGTGGATTGTTTAAGTTTTCCCTGTTTTGTTTTTAACGGAACAAGTGAAATTTCTACAGTTTTCTTAAATTTAATACTCTTCAGCTTTTTCTTAAGTTGAAATGAGAGCATTGCATATGCTTACTCCCGAAGTTAATGTAGCTCGTTGCTTCAGGGTCAGTCCTGCTCCCAGAACAGACTGCCTCAGTTTTGCTATAAAGTTTTCTTTCAGGACCAGGCCCAAGTTTAGAGATAGTTTGGTGCTTTTGTTTCTGAGTAAAGCAAGTCAGACTTGCTGATCTAGATAACTACAGTTATCCATTGAAAAAGGTCTTCCAAAGCATGATTGAACACTATCATCTGCCCAGAAAAGAGAGGAGTAGAATAAATTTAATCAGATTTTTATGACATAAAAACAGTTGGGGGGAAATGAACCTTTGTAAGTAAAAACAAAATCTGTAAAAATATTTTAGACTACCTTTCTCCCCGTTCACTTTCTGGCTTGGAAATTTTGTAACATCTGTAAGTAACAAAAATACAGCTTTATAGTACATACAGTTTAAAAAGTAGAGTCACTAATAGTTTTATAATTTAAGCTTTTATAGGTTGCCAGTCACAATATTGATTATAAAAAAAAGAGACTTGATTTCTTTAAATGATTTTTAAAATTACACTTAGTTTTAAACTTTACAGTCTCCCTTACTACCTGGTGTTTTTGGAAATAATGTAGCACTTCCATCAATAAGATGCTCTGCTCAATTAATATATGAAAACTGAATGTTAAGTTTAAATATTAAAGCAATAGAAAAAATGCTAAAGATTTAGATCTAAAGTTAACCATCACTATACAGGTCCCTGTTTTTTGTATAATATGACCTTTAACCATGAATCGTCCACCCTACTTTAAATATTTCTACAGATTCCTAAAGGTAGCGTGAAGAACTGTGTATCCCAAATATCTCGACCTAGAAGCCAGTCTCTCTTGGTAGCTACAAGATAGCTTTAGAGTTCAGGTTATAAAGTGCAAAAGGGAATGAGAAATGGGATCTGGCAGGTGAATATGCCTAAGTCAGGTAACACACTAATGCCAGGAGATGAAGTGCTGGAAATCACTGCTGAAGGTGACCAGAGTTTCTCATCATGTCATTGGATGTGTGAGAAATAGCACAGATTGGCAAAGAAACAAGGGGCTATCACGGCCGGGCGGGACGTCAGAGTCTGCTCACTGCTGACCATTAGTGCACTCGTGGGTGACACGGTGCTCCTGCAGCACTCCAGTGACCTGCCAGTGGAGAGCAAACTATGTATTTCACACATTAACTGTGTTGCCTACAGAATTTACAGATATTTATATCATAATATATTATGGTATAAAAATACAGGTTTTAATTCTAATTTTAATGTATTTTGGTTTTGTATTGTACCTACAACTTCAGATACCTAGGTGTACAAATGGGATGCCTTGTTAGTGTTGCCCCATCTTGCCTTCCTTGCAATTGGATCCTTTACACTGAATTCCTATCCTTTCTTTTTTTTTTTTTGTTGGTTTGTCATGATTATGTTCTTTTTTAATGTAGTTTTTTGTGTGTAAATTTTATATTTACTGAAGTAAAGGTTGTTTTTGTGTAAACATTTAAACTTTAAAAAAAAAAGAAAGAAGCTAATTTTGTTTCTCAAGTTCTCTCTGCTAAACCATGCAGTAGAAAGAAATTTGTATTGTTAAATAAATCAATTAGTTGTTAAATGAGAATGTGCGTCTGTTTTCATGGGGAGGGAGGAAATCCCTGCTGGAAATATATTCAAAATACCAGTTGCAAAGAGCATCTGGTGTTTCCAACTATTTCCTTCCTGGCTGTGCTGGGGCGAATACTGGACACTACCAAAGCACGGCACTGATCCTCTTTTACAGTTTTAATTTTCTGTTTTATCTTCTTATCACTGGGCTCTGTATTTGGGGAAAAGTGAACTGAAATGACATTTTTGTGAAAAGACCACCTGAAGATACTGCACATGCCCTCTTCCTCTCCATCTTGGATGGACTTCTCTTTTTCTGTTGTCTTTGGAATTTGTTGGGGGAACACATGCACCTGTCTGGGAAGCTGCCCAAGCTGGTTTCCGTAATGATCTGGTATAAGGATGTCTCATGTGGGAACCGGCTGTCCCAGCCTCTGAGCTGTGACAGTGCTGAGGAACAGAGAGGGGCAAGCACCTTTTCAGCTGAAGTAGTGGCTACATTCAGAGCAAATCCTATCAAATGAGAAGGGAAAAGTAAATGTAAGTGTATTAAAAATAAATATATTTCATACACTGGAAAGGCAAATATATATTAGCCCTGTTATTTCTGTGCTAATGTGTTCTTGGTGAGCTGCTTCATGTCCTGTGGTGTCTTAGTGATGTGTGGTGCACCTTACGTGGAGACAGTCTCACTGATCAATCACTTTGAAAATAGTGATTGTTTGAAGTCTAAGCCAGAAAGGGAAGGGAGTCATAGAAAACAAGACTGCAGGGTAACCCAAGCCACAGGCCAGGCTTGGGTTACCCTGCAGTAAAGAAAGCAGCAACTGAACCAGGTCTGGTTGGTGCTCTGCTCCCTCCCTGCCTCTTGGGGGAAGACAAAACTGTTCCAGTTGTTGTGGCACACCAGTTCCTGCTCTGTACCAGCCTATTTGTGGCCGGGGGTACTGCAGAAAGTGAGACCAAGCTTTTCCCTTTCTTCATCTGTGGGACCCAGGTTTGTGGCCTCGCAGCAGTGTTCTCACTTGCCTGCACCATGACAGCAGAGCTGCAGGGCTCTGGCTGAGGGGTTTGGTGCTGGCTGGGTGCAGCTCTGAGCTGCAGGCAGCCTTGGCTGCGTCTTCCCCGTGGCCCTGCCCAGGTCACCACAGCCCTGAGGGGAGGAAGCTGAGCCCACAGCAGTTTCTACATTGATCTTGTGGTCTTCTACCCCTGTGGTTTCGTCTGCATGGGCACAAGCAGCAAAGGACTCCTGACTCCAGACTGAAGAGTGAATTCCACTTTGCCAGTGTTTTCTTCAGAAAAATCAGCACTGGATATTTATGTGAAAGAAGGAAGCCTTATGCAGGCATCCTGAACTCAAACAGCTTCAAAGGACAATGACAGTAGCGTGACTAAAAGGAGATTTGATTCAGCCAAAAACCAGCATTGTGTTTCTGCAGTCCGTGCTATAGCCAGAAAAACAGATGCATTTGAGAACTTGGTGCTGCTTCGTGTAGCGTCCCTTCAACTTCTCCTTGGTGGCACCACTTGCGTTTGTATTGCACTGTAACTTGCAAGGCTGAACCCTGGCTCCCTTTCCTTCACTAACCAACCCCGACTGAAAGTGGCTGCATAGGGTCTCAGGACAACCGGAGAAGACATCACGTAATAGAGCACCTGCTCTAAATGAAGAATTGAAACAAAAGCATGGGTGCTTGTACTGCTGCCTGACCTTGCTGATGTTGATGAGAACTGGATATTTTCAACTCTTCAACGCATTCAGCTTAGGTACCAGAGCAGATAGTGCACTTGGAAGATAATGCTGGAACATTTACAGCACACAGGGGCTTTTGCTTTTTTATCCTTAAAGAGGGAAACCCGCTTCGGCTTGTCTCTCCCCACTTCTCTGCATGCATGCCTCTGGAGTGCAGTTATGACTACCTCTGTTGCTGGGTAGAATAGATGGCATCCAATGTAGCAGCAACAATTTGGGAGATCCTTAGAAATAAACACTGCCAGGAACAGATAGAATAAGAGGCGCAGAATGAAAAATATACTTATCTTCTTGCCTCTTGGCGACCACAAGCTCTGCATCTAGAGAGATGTAAGATGTGATGGGACCACATGCACGAATATAAATACATAGAGTTGTCTCTGTTTCACTGTTGCTGCTCTTCCACAGCTAAGGTGTGGACAGCCGTATCTGTTTATGTAGTGTTTCCAAGTATGGGGAAGCATTTTGTAACTTTTTTGTCCAAGGTAAATATATCTTTAAACATTATAAATTGTTACCATTCACAACATCCTTTGACAGTAAATGCTACTGGTTAAGTATTGGCTCTGTGAAAAAAAATACTTTGTTAGGTGATTATTTCATGCAACCTGCTATGTAAGCACTTTATTTTATGTCTTCCAGTTTTGTCTTGTGAGAAATAATGAATAATTGCATCTGTTCTCCTTGATCCCATTTAGGATTTTATGTACCATCATTATTATCAGCCTGTAGTAACCTCTCTTTTCCAGGCTAGAAGTCTTCATTTATTTAATCTCTGCCTGTATGGAAAATGCTCTGATTATCCTGGTCACCCTTGTCTATACATTTCGTAATTCTGCTCTAGCTAATTTAAAGGAATGGAGAACTCCACACAGTATGCAAAAGGTGAACTCACAATTCATCTGGAATGTCTGCTGGTTTGGTGTGCTTGTCTATTAGCTTGGAACGATCTGCCTTTTTGACCATTATTGCTTAGCTTATGTCTTCATTAAGCTGTGTTCAGAGAGACTGGAATATTTTTTTCTGAGCAATAGGTAATTTAAACATTTCTGTGGGTCTATCAAATTTGTCTTTCCTAATATCGACTGCTTTGTATTTTTCAGCACCAAATTCATCTGTGATCTTACCTCCCAGTTCTCAGTATCATGAAATCCTTCATGACTCCTGGCAGTCAGCATTAGTTTAGTCTGCCTTGAATATTGACTCTCTGTGTGCTGCATGCACCAGGGGTGGGAGGTAACAGCAAAAGTAATAGCAAAGTGCAGTGGACAGTCCTGTCTGCCAAGAAGTGATGGGTCCCCGAGGACAAATTATCATCTGCCTTCTGAATGCCACAAATGAAAGCAGCTGCCAACTGTTTTCATCAGTCTGGGCTTTGTCTCCCTCTACAGAACAAATGTCAGGTCATTATTTAAAGAGGAGCTCAGCATGGGTAAATTTCCAGAGTGCTGAATCAGCTGTCATCCTGGAGGTTAGTTTTCTGGGATATCATACAGGTAGACAGGGATGAATCACAAATCTTGTGGGAGACCATTCCTCAGAACACAGCAATAGGATGTATCTCTGAAGGATACAATTGGGTTGGAAATCTGCAGTCTAGTGTGCCTTCACTGAGCCAGGCAGCAACAGTGGGGCTGGAAATGCAGAAGTGACAAATAGGAGTGAAATGAAGCTGGCTGTTGAAGTACAGCGGTGCGTGATGGCAATTCTTACACTGAGGAAGGCAGCTTCTTGCAAGTGCAGAAATCTAGGCTTATGTATATGTATTCCAGCATTTTAAATACATGTACATTTGTGAAAATTTGAACCAAGCTGGGACTCTCTTGATTAGCTCAGTTGGTTGGAGCTAATAACACCAAGGTTGCAGTTCAATCCCCATACATTCACTTAGGAGCCAAACTTGATGATCCTTGTGGGTCCCTTAGAATATTCTGTGACTCTGTAACTACATACTGAAAAAAGGTTCCCAGTAGTTAGGATTCCTAATCTATAGGCAGTGGAATTAGAGTGACAGGTTATTTTGAACTTGCAGTCTGTTTCTGAGTCGAAATATTAATGCATTCTATGCTCTTCTGCCATTGCCTGGGTTTCCCAGTTAGCTGGGAAGCTGATGTGCTGCCATTTCACTGGAATGGTCAGTTATTCCATAATAAGCAACATTTTTATTCCATTCACTGTTACATGTTGCTGTTTCCAAATGACTTTTTTTTTTTTTTCCCCCCCCCAAAAATAGGGATTTAACTAAGAACTAAAAACACCAAGGTATCATTTAAGCCTCATTCGGTGATAGAGCTGATATTTTTACTGTAAAATTACCTGACTTGCCTTTCTTAGAAACTTTGCCGTGAAGAAGAACTAAAGTCAGGACAAACCAAGCCAAAGGCTGGCCTTTCTGGTCCGGCTAACTTCCTAACCTTCCCACGGGGGAAAACCAGCCGGACGAGGCCTTGTGCGAGGTTTCCTGCCGGCTGGGCTTTCCCCGGTGTCGCCAGGTGTCGCTGCCGCACCGGGCACGGCCGAGCCCGGCGGCGGCGGGGCCGCGCTGCGCGGGC
>VZRE01002520.1:228253-264747 GCA_013396775.1 Cephalopterus ornatus | reverse complement strand
GGGAGAAACCCCGCGGCCGCTGGGGGTGGATGCCAGCGGGAGGGCTTCGTGCCTTTCTGCTCGGCAGCCGCTGCGTTGCACTCTGAGGACGGACAACTCGCTTTAAAATGTGTTTACCCCAAAATTGTTTAAAATAAGAAGCTGCAGCGGGTAACTGAAATAGCTGCTCGCAGCCCCACACTCCGTTTCTCCCGAGTTCATTAAGCTCCACAAAGTTAAATAGCACTTACATAAGTCCAACAGCCCTAGGGGGACAGGAGGCGTTGATGCAGCGGCCAGTGTCTCTCACCTTGCTCATCGTCTCCGAGTGTCTCTTCTTTTCTCAGAGAGACCATATATTTAGGATAGTGGTGCTGCTCTTAGATGCCGCTGATTCCGAAGAACAGGCTGTTAAGGAAAACAAATATGCAAGTTAAGAAGATATATTTTCAACTATCTTTCAAAGTTACATGTTTGCAGATGGGTAGATTTAGTCCAGATGGAGTAAAATATCATGTTTGGTTTCTGGTTTCTTTATGAGATTAAATATTAGGCTCCTGGCACCAAAAGGTTGATTTTCCTCTTCTTATAGACTGTATTCATTCATAAGTCCCACTCAGAAAGCTGGCTTTGCAGTCCACTGATTTTCTCTCAGTAACAAAGGACTCTGATGGCTCTGCTTCCTTTCTTCCTTTGCTCAGATCTCGGAGTTCATCCAAGCCTGTGGCAGTTGTGGGGGACTACTGTTCTGTAAACCAGCAAGGCTTTTCCTGTTGTTTGACTTGCATTTGGCCACTTGAAGGGTGAGCTCAGCTTTGCAAATCAGGTAAAGCTCACAGAGGTGACTTGCGTCTTTCTCAGCCTTTCAGCCCCGGTGATACACTTGCCTACTCAGCCATAGAGCACTAATGCTGTTCCTGTTTACCCCTCCGGCAGCAGTTCCCCGGTGTAACAAATGGAGTTGTGCTGGTCTGGCACTTTTTGTTTAAAACTGATGGATGGTTAAGTATTTTGAATTTACGAAATTGCTAATGATTTTCAAAGCTTTAATTGAGTGATTATAGCAGCCATTGATTTTTCAGGCCTCAGCCTACACTGTAATTCAGGCGCTCCGCAATGGAAGTCACGCACAATCGGATTTAGCCATCACTCACGGCGAGGCCTGTGCAATTATCATTGCAAACGTCAGGTATTGTGTTTGCCTTATTAACTTACATTAGGAACCTGTAGCGAAGCTGTGAAATAGCAATTGTCTTAAGACGTTTCCTGTGGTAGGGTTTTTATTAAAGACATTTACAGAGCCATAAACTGCAAAGGGGAATGGTTGATGCAAATTGATGAGATTTATGCTTTGAATATGTTGTGGGTCTGCAAACGTGCTGGAAATCCTACAGAAGTACTGCCACATCCCACAGGCTGCATTGGGAGGAACCAGTACTTCCTGGCTGTGGGCTTTTTAAACATTCAACAATTTAAACAGTCAGCAGCAGTGATTGGAAAGCTGGTTAAAAATGACCAGGTTTTTCCAATCAGGCCAGGATTCAGGTTGGAAGTTTGCCACAGGGCAGCATTGTAGGGAGGTCTCCACAAAGGCACTGTGCCCCCAACCCAGGCACTTCATGACCCATCTGCCCCATCCATCATAGTAATATTCCCTATTGGCAGTTGCTACTAAACAAGGGACCTTCTTGCTCATGCCTCGAGGTGGTGAACCTCCTACCACCTGTTCAGTCTGGCTAGACTTGGGGGACCTCCAAATTTCCATTTAGAGGGGGAACTCCAAAGGGAGGAGGTACATTTCATGACACAACCCAACTTATTTGTCTAACACCAGTTATGCAGAGCTAAGGAACACAGTAGGATAAAAACACAAAACAGAATCAACTGAGAAGATTATTTGAGAGCAATTTGAAAGGGTAATGACAAGCTAGTTATTCCTTGGTATTCAACCCCCAGCTCTTCAGAAGGGAGCGGATGAGGTCTTTGCGGTATCCTGGGACTCAAAGATTTGTGAAACATGAAGCTCTGGAGACAGAAAGGTTTAAAATTCCCTATGGATACAACCAGCTCTGACCTGCTAGAGCTAACTGCTACTGTGAGGATCTGTCTGTCTTTTGGAATCTAAGATTAAAGTTTTTTTTTTCATTGCAGACAACCTAGGGAGCTGACTTAGCTCTTTTCAGGTCTCGTCTGTGTTATTTTCTGCCTTAAGTTTACAGTAGTTCTTGCTTTCCTGTTTTTGTTGCCATAAACTGACTCTGACATTCTCAGCCATTTTTAGTAACACATTGGGAAAGAGGCTTTAAGAGCTGCTTCTGCTGGTTTAAGAACAACCAATTTACTGTAGCAAGTGCCAAGCAGGCTGCAAGCACCAGATGAGTACACCTTCCTCGCGGTGTTTATACTGTGCACCAGTGCAAAAGATTTTCCTCCCAAGGCCATCCTTCCAAACCTTGCTAATGCCTTCTTTTCCTTCCACTTTAAGCATTTTGAAAGAAGAGGTAATTTCCCTCAACTTGTTATTATGAAAAACTGACGAATGTGAAGCCAGGAGTTCAGTCTTGAATTAATATAAGGTTAACACTCATGGCAGCTGAGTGATGGGGAAGCAGAAGTGGCTCTGGCTTACGCTGGCTTGCAGAAAGTCCCTGGAGGCCATCACACTGGCAAGAATTATTGCCTGAAGGGCAATTACATTGGCAAGCATCAGCTGGAGCACTGTGCACCCTACTTTCTCACCTCATCATGCCAATTCATGCCGCCAGCTTTGTTCTGACACCCATCCTCTATCACAGGAGCAGGTGGCAAGGAGCCAGCTATGCTCAGCATGGGAGTCTCTGCTCCTCGGAGAGCCAGTAACCAAGGGCCAGCTCAGCCTCCACTGGGGCTGCAAAAATCCAACACAATGCAAAGGGTGGAAATAAAGCCTCTCTGAATAACACTCCAAAGCTTGGACTAGTCTAAAGAACTTCACTGGTAAACAGGAGGAGCAAGACAGTGGGAGCAAAGAAAATAAAGCTGACATGCTGGAGCTAGGCCTGACTGGTGGCAAACGAACAGATGGACAGCTCTACTCATCCTCTTCCTAGGGAGAGGGATGGTAATTCAACTGTGAGACAAAAGACGTGGACAGGAAGGTGCAGATTTCCCCTTCCTGGCTGTCGTGCCTGCTGCCTTCTGAGACGGCTGCGATCCCACTGGGCCTTCACTGCTCTTATCCCGTTAGAGCTAGGGATGGGCTTGGGAGACAGACAAAGCCTGGCCCTGGGCTGGAGTACTGCAGGATGGAGGTTACCAAGGGAGAGACCGTGCTGCCCAAAGACTTTTCCCTGTATGAGCTTATCCTCTGGTCCCTGGCTGAGGGATGGACCAACCCGAGCACCAGACAAGGACTAGGGTTGGGGATAAAGCTGGGTCTGGAACTGTAGGGCTATTGTACTTTTTCAAAAATAAATTAATAAATTATGGGAAGACTGAAAGTCCAAGATTGAGCAGCCACAGAAAGTATCTGTAAATGAAAAAGAGAAGCACCACAGCTCTACTTGTTGCAGACAAAATGCTTCTTTTGCAGAAGTAATAGTGCCAAAAATATACTTTCATTCAGCTTCAGAAACCAAGACATATCTGGAAAAATAAAATAAATAAAAATCAATACCACAGTTTAGACTGCATCCCTAAATGTTTACATGCCACTTGCTGCCAATTTGCTTGTTCTATACATCTTTTCTAAATAAATTCAGGATTAAGAAATGAATGCTCTTTTTTTGGAGAAACTCCATCTTTGCTGGAATTAGGGAGGGAAAAAAAATTGGCAAGAACAGAAAAAGAGACGTTTTTTTATTTTACACAAGATACCGCAGAAAGATTCCTCCAGACAGAATACCTCCATGAAAGATTCAAACATCATCATCCTAATTTTTCTGTTGGCCCTACACCAGCTGCACCAAACCCAACACATACTGCTCTAGTGCAGATGTGGGAGATCTGAGCCTACACTAAGGAAGAAAACAACCATTCAACGTGTCAGAAATCACGTTGTTAGATAACTATAAAAAGCCCTGCCATCCCTATACCCCTTACATCCAGTGGCCACTACTGTGCACTGAGGACTAAGAACTTACCTACTAAGAGCTGCAATTTCCAGCCCTCTAACAGCTGAGAAATGAACTACAGGACAACCCAGCTCATTAAGCCAACAAACAAGGAATATAGTGGAAAAAAAGAACTAGTTTTGTTCGGCTGCCTTATACTACATCGGCTCAGTCTGGGGTCAGACAGGTGCTAGACCTCATGCATAGCCATGGGTGAGACTGGATAGCTGTGAGCAGGGGCAGAGATGCAGAGGCAGTGAGGATGGGAAGATGTCTGCCCTTCTCAGTGTCAGGAAAATTTGCTGCCCTCTCCCTGAGAAGTGCTTAGCTACTTGCTTTAATCTAAATCAGTCCTAAATTGGGACCTGTAAGCTCTTCAGGACGGAGACTCTATCTTCAGACTTGAAGGTGCTCTGCACCTGATAAATAATTGCAAGACTTGCTTTCCTTTTACCTTGCTTTGTAATGCTATTCAGTTGCATGCAATCATAATTAGCCTTGGAAATCTGGCACAGGTAGATATACCTGACTAGTTATTGGGAATGTCATATTAAATATTACATCATCTCCACTCCTTTAACAGATAAGTCCATTATTTCCTGTCAGTGTCTGGTCAACTTTTCTCTCTAGTGAATGATTCTGTTTCATGATAGAGATGCACAGGCCAGAGCAGGCATTTCTAGGGCTTTATTTATTACCTGTCTGTGGTGCTTAAACTCTCTCTTCATTTAGACTACATGACTTACAAATGCACTCAATATACATAGTGAAATAAGTTGTCTTTCTCTCCAAATAAAAATCCTTTTGTATTTCATTGTTTTTATATTCATAATGTTAATGTTTGTTCTTATTCAAAGAGTGATGCCAGCAGTGCTTTCTACTGGTTACAGAAATCAATCACATGTATTTTTCTTTCTAGTCTTTAGTAGACTTATATGAAAACACAGCTACACTTTTTCTCTAGAGGGTGAATTAAATATTTTTTGACAGCATCAAACATCACCCTGTGTTGTACCTATAGCCTAGACAATGACCAGCAGCATGGTATCCCTCTGTATTTTAACTGCATTTGTGTCTCTGTTACTGAGAAATGGATTTGAATGTGTACTTGAAGTACATATTCAGGCATCACTCTTGTTGACTGGCAGGTGGAAAGCATATTTAGTGTCCATTCACCTCACTCAGCACTTCCAGGTATTGGGTAGCGAGTTCCAGTGGACAGTGATCAGTAGTACACACTACAGCTACCTTTGGTTCACATGTTCACGGTGGTTTTTCGCATTTGTCTGGGGACCAGACTGGAGGCACTTCAGCCTCCAGTACATACTGCCAGGTACTGTAGTGACATGCACAGAGACGCTCAGCACCAAGGTATGAGGGAGAAGGTTTCCTCTGAATACATGGTTACCATTTAGTTAGGCTTTTCACAAAAAAGGCACACTCAGGACCTGTGTGTTCAGTTTGGGAAGGACAGTGCTGGAGGAGCTGAGGAGGTGAAAAGGGAAGCACACAGAAATCACCAGCCATTAAGGACTGTGCAAATAGGTGTCAGTGCAGTTTCACATTCTGGAGGAGTTGAAGACTAAATCATTTGGATAAGAAATGTCAAATAATAAAATAGCACCTGGATCCTTGCCTAGAATTTTGAGTCCAGTCTTTTCCAAAATATTAACATGTAATTTTTATTCAGTTCTGCATAATCAAGCTCCAGATGATCAATCTTATGTGAGGTCCTGCTTCAGCCTGTTTTTTCAGACGCATTCACACAAGCATGTGCAGGGATGGGGAATGGTCTGGTCGGTTTGGGCTTTTGAAATCAAACCTCCAAAAATCCTCCTGAGTATGTCTTCTACCCCAGAGCCAATTCATTGTTAATTAGCACAAATCACAGGGACATAACCTTTGGAAAATACTGCTGATGCACAGTACATTTCAACACAGTATTCAGCATTACAATGTGATTTGTTGAGAACATTGTTATAAATATTCTTTTGCACAAAAGAAGCATGGCTAAGCAGAAAACCTTATCTAATCTTGTTTTATGCCACATGCCAGATTAAATGTATCAGCTGCTATCATACAGTGTCCAGATGTAAACATGCTGTCAGCTTTAACGGTATTCTAATTTTATATATAAATATAAACCCTATGGCTGAAATGTCTTTTCAGTTTTCTCTTCTCCATGTTAGATTAACACATCAACAGCTGTGAAAAAATGTTTTCAACCATGCCACAGAGTCTTATTATTAAAATAATGTCCATACACAATGTCCAACCAAAGAAAATTTTAAGCTTTGATTACTCTTTACCTCTGCTGCACACACATGAACAAATATCAGGCTTAACATTTCAGATTTTCCTTTCATCCCAAAACAGAATAAGCAGTTGACATTTTGAAAGTCATTGAGTAGAAAACACCCATGAACTTTGGGAATACCAAAGGGAATTTAGTTGGGCACTGGGCTGAAAGAAGATCAGAGAGAGCACTTAGTTTTATGTTGCCATTTGCATGTGTGCCTTCCAGAGCACCACTATCAGCATCCAAATGAGCAGCCAGAACAAAGTGGCTTCACCTGACCAAAAAGTGCAGAGGGGATTTTATGTAATTTCCATGAAAGATAATATTGATGAACATCATGTTCTCTTGCAAAACTTCTGGTAACATCAAACCTATATTTCTACAATGAGGAAATAAGAATTAAGCTTTCTTAAGAAAGAGAAGGCAGGGATCAGTTCATTGTGCAGGGATGCTTAGAGGCAAAAAATTTTGCAAATTATGTGAACAATGCAAAATTAGACCCATAAATCCCATAGCGCTACTTAATTTCTCAGTAAATATGTATGTCACCTTGCAGGGCGTTTCCTTTCACCACTGTTTTGTTCTCATCCACACCTATGTGAAACTAGAATCACTTCCTCCAGGCTGTTCTGCTTTAGACATTGTCATTTTTCTGTGCATGCATGTCTGATTTCCTTTCTTTGTATTTTGCATTTATCTACTTCTTTAATCCCATTTATAGAGTCCTCCTTTCGGTCCTGCTTCAATTGCATTGGAGATTTACACATCCTGCTATTTCAGCAAGGAAAAAAATGTCCTTCTCCTATTCTACTGCACTATTAATGCTGAATTTACAGCTACACTTTGGGGTAGGCTGCTTTCCATGGTTCTTTTTAGCCAAAAAGAAGAATATAATTTAAAACAGCAAGCAGTGGCAGGCCCTGGTCTGCTGCGCATTTGAGGGAGCATTAAATTTTGCTGAAACAAAAAGACCCTCCTCACCTCTACCAAATCAAACATGCAAGAGTTTTCTTCCCTTTATGGGCTGTTCATGTCCAACCCACATCCTCACTCATCAGATGATGGCTTGGGCATCAGTGACCTCTCAGTCACAGTCTCTGATCTGCTGTTTCCTACTCCGAAGAGCACAGCCCCAGCAAACACCTTCATGTTCTGAGCTCTCCCTGTCCATGAAGCTCACTGGGGAGATCCACCAGCACACACTATACTTCCATGGAGCATTTACCAACTCACTGCTGCCTACAAGGCAGTTAATAGCAGTTTCTTACCTACTTTGTGATCTTTGTTGGATCCCCTTTTCATGGTGCAGCTCCTATTTTCAATATAAGCTGTTTCAGCTTTTGGGAACAGCTATTTGGGAAGGTTGAATTTTTTAAAAATCGTATGTATTAATAAAATCTGGGACAGTTGCATTCTGGGCCTCAGATAAGACAAATCCTCTAGATTTAAGTGTCCTTTGTCTTTTCTGTCCCTGGCTGTCTGAACAAATGTGACTATGAAGCAGTGAAAGCATTCTCACATCTCCCTTCAGATTCACATTTTCAGTATCACTGGCTCTGCCACTGATGGCAAATCTCAAAGTTCCCACTGGAACAACCCTCTGCAGGTAAGGCCTTGTGCCATTCAGTAACCTACTTCCCTGACTTCTCTCATTCCATGATGGCAGCCCTGTGGCTGTCATGGCTGTACCTATGAAAAAGTCCTGTCCTCATCTAGAGCAAAAAGGATGCAGCACACAAAGACAAACTATTGACAGCAACAACTTCTTGGCTCTGTGTATGGGCATATATGTCACCACTCCTCTTCATTTTACTGAGCAGAGATATTTCTTACCTACTAAATATTGGGGGTTGAGGCACGCTGGCAATTATGGCAGTCATTAGTGTATCAGCAAGAGAAACTGTGTGCCCATTTAACCAGGGCACATATACACATCTAAAGTCAGAAATTGCTGTCTCTGAATTTGCTGTGTGGACTAGTCTGAAAAATAAGCATAGAAATTCCCCTCCTGAAGACTTATCTAGTGATTTGCTTCTGGCCAACATAATCCAGATTTCTCTGTAGTCCTCCAAGCCCTTTTCCCTTGTCATCCTTAGTTTTACAACCCATCTCCCAAAAGGAAAATTGTAACTCCACTTAGGCATGTGTAGTGTCTCCTTCTGCCCCTGCCCAGGCAGTGGGCAGCACCACAGGGCCGGGGCACAATGGAGGTGCCAAATCCAGGCTGCTTGTTTGCAGGAAAATCTCTCTGGATACATGCAGAGGGCGCAACATCCCCCCTGGAGGCTGCATGCAGCCAAAGCTGTGCAGGGCTCTGGAGCTCCCCACACCCTGGCAGCAAACCCTCCCACTTTGTGTGCAGGTGGGGCTGCTCAGGCAGTTTCGTTTGAGTTAGAAATCAGGGAATCAAAAATAATCCTGCTGTTTCATAGTTTGATATTGCTTGTCTACATTTACATATTTTCCTGTGTGTTATAAATACATCCTTGTAATAAGACAGAGAGTGTGAGTTTCTTTTTAAATTGGTTTGATGTAGACAGTAATTTTTAGGAAATTATAATTTGAATTGATTTGTAGAAATTTGGAACAGTTGGGGCTGGAAGGGGCCTCCAGAGCTCATCCAATCCCACCACTGGCTTGATCTGAGTCAGCTGGGTCCAGCTGCTGACTGCCCACCCAGATGGCCTTCAGGTACCTCCAGGGAGGGGCATGCCACAGGGTAATCTGTACCCATGTTTGACCATCCTTACTAGATAAGATTTTATCTTATGCTTGAGGACAATTTCATGTGTTGAATTACTTCAAATACTGTTCCTGAAACATGTTGCTTTCAAACATCAGAAGAGCGTCAGGTAGAAGAGGATACTCACACCCTGAAAAGCACAGCCGTGATTCACTGAACAATACTGAATGTGATATAAAAGCTATACTGCTGAAAGCGTTTAAAAGTGGTACCTTCATTCAACAGTACATAGGTCGAGTGGAGGATATTTTCTTGACAGTATCTTCCATCCTTCAGACAATTCCTGATGCTCCCCAGCAGATCAAAATGATCTTTAGGTGAGATGCTGTTTCTGCTTGTTACCAGGCCATTACCTCCTCGTTCTGTCACTGTAGCTGCTAAATAGCTTCAACATGCCTGGTACAGCGCTGTAAATACAAAGATATTTCATAACATCAGTGTCAAATCCTCACCACTCGCATGACATTGTTTCTTTTTCCACTAAATATTTCCTAAAAAATTGAGGGAAAAACACACATTATTTCCCTCAACCAAGCTGGCAGAAGTTACCTGGTCTACCATGAAATGGAAGTACAGCTCTCTGTTCATTCAAAGGTCCTTAATTTTTCTTTTAGTTCCATCTTACACCATTTTATTTCAGGGGTATCTTTCCTGATCTGCACCAACAGCCCAGCAGACAGATCAGACCCACTAATTCCACCAAAGAGGCTGTGCCACCTCTCTGTCCAGCCACAGCTGCCCTAACACACAGAGTCAAGAGCATCTGATTTCTTTGTTTCCCTGCGCAGGATAATAAAGCTTTCCTGAACAGCAGTGTTTACAGCAAGCGAACTATGCGAAATCTCTCCCCTCAACTGCTATTACACAGCTTGCAACCTTTCGTTCAGGAGATTAAGTTTGCATCGCTTCGAATAATCTCTTTGTAATTGGAAAACTTTCGTTTTGACAGAGACAATGTGGCAGCCTCCCTGCGAGCCTCGCTACAAGCCAATGCTGAGTGCCATCTGGAGAACCGATGCCGAAGTCAAGCAACAACATCCTGTCATATTTTATCTGGAACTTTGCAACAGAACAACTAATAACATCTTAAGCTTCATTTGTCTGGCTCTCTCATGCTCTTGGCAGAGGTCATAACCAATGGTGGCTTTGCTGATTTGCTGCATCAAAACTAATTAGGTTACAGTGCTCACTGACAGAGCCTCTCATAATGGCATAAAAGCCTCCGGCTTTAACTTTACTCATTATGTCAGAGTAAAGTTTCAAACTCATAAAACTTGCACCTGTATCAGCTTCTCAGTCATAACCTTTAATATCTATTAATGGTGCTTGTTCAGCTTGATGGAGCTATCAACTCCTATACTTTATTTTTCCCTTCCTTCTTTAAAAATGCTGCTGGTGAGAAGCGAGAAGATGTGTGCTTGAGGTTGCAGATGCAGAATTCCAAGCATAGCCTCTTTGCTTTTTGCATTCTTTACAGCAGCAAGAATGCCCTGAAGTGACTTGATGGCGTTTGTATGTCAATGCTCTGAGGCTGCCTCCTGTCCCCGCTCTGAAGAAAACCTGGCAAAGATGACCTTTTTACCGAGCTTATAGGGAATCTATTCATTTATCAGACACTTTCAGTTTGTCTTACTGAATGAGTCAGTTTTAAAAGTCTGAGTAAAATTAAGATAACCGTTGCACAAGGTTAAAATTAGGGCAATGCTCAGGGTAAAAGTCAGGGCACATCTTAACGGCTCTTAATTCAAGTGAGAAACCAGCAGGATAGAAGATTTCTGTCTGCATGGAGGGAAAAGAGAGAAGTAAGGTTTAACAGTTTCCTGCTTAAATGTTGTAAAACATGTCAGCAGGGGGCTGTGGCAGTAAGAAGGATTGTGCTTTCTCACAGCAGGAAAGTGGCACTTCACTAGACTGGCTACATTGATTATCAAGATGAGGCCGTCTTAAAGAGCAAGCACAGCACTTAAATGCATTATAATGTGTGGAAGAATCGTTATTAAAAAAGACAGTACTGTGTATTTGCTCTAAGATTTTCCACCTGCTACTTTTTGCAGGGGCTACGGTAGTGGTGAAAGCTTATGCAACTTTCTTTTTTACTTGTCTGATGAAAATATCATCTGAATCCTAGGCATTGCTGTCAATCTCACACAGCCAGGGTCTTGTTGGACATTAATGCCAGATCATCTCTGTTTGAGAAAGACATTTAGAATTTGTGATGATTAGGGTTAAATAAGGATTTATTTATTTATTTCTATGTTAAAAATTATTACCATTCTATTACTTAATGTTCTTTCACTTGTTATTTATTTATTTATTTTTTCCTCGTGCTTTTTTGCATAAGGAAAACACCACAAAATTCTGGAACTTCTAGTGCTCTTATATGAGATAAAGGCTTTGAATTACATTAAATTATTAATTCTAATTTAGAGCACTGTAAATTACACTGTACTTTTAGATGTGCCTGATTGCTCTTGTTAGATAATGCTCTGCTTTCTCAAATCTTCTCTCTCTTTCTGTCCTATTTAATGTTATTTTGTGCATTATGAAAAAAAAGCATGGAAAATTTTTTAGCAATGCACACCCATTTCAGTGACATAAAATGGAACATATGCTGTTCACCCCCGGGAGCATTTCCAGTTGGGAGCTGTATCTTTCTGTACATGAATGTACATCAATGGTTGCGACCAACTGTGTGAATGAGTCTTATATGATAATGGACAGATGTAAAGAAATCAGGCCTGGAATATTGTGTTCATATTAGGATACGTAATTAAGTGAAGACACTGGATATTTAACAGAGAAAAAATCACTACACAGTTAATGATCTGGATGGATTGCTTTCAGAAAGGAGACTAACCTAGGCAAAATATGTAGGTTGACAATGTAGTGTTTAAGGAGATTTTAGCTGTCTGAGTCAAGAGATATTTGAGGAGGTTCATATCCCCAGCACACTACGCACACATACACATTTATTGCTTTGCCAGCTTTCATATTCCTTGTGATAACAAAGTTAATCATGTGCATAAATATGTGCAGAACTACACTTTCACAAAGGAGAGAAGGTAGTTAGCATGTCATACACTACTCCAATTAAGAAGTAGAAATTAAGGGAATGAAAATTAAGACTGCAAATTAAGAGAGCCCTTGTCACAGAAGATGTCAGGCTATGAACTCTTTTCCATGTTTGATGAGCGAAGTTTTGTCGATTGGGTTTTAAAACAAAAATAGAGCAACCAAATTCTTAATAAAAACAGAACAGCTACCAATACACCCTAAATGGGTTAGGCATTCACTGACTGTAACTCTGCATCCCCGTGTGTGTCTCCAGACTGATAATCTGCACCAACCAGAACAAAGCCATATCTTATTATATGTGGTTGATAGGAGCTACAGGTAAAGATCTTTTGGTCCTTTAGGAATATACAGTGTTATGTGGCAATACAGCAGCTAGCATTTCTGGTTTGGGAACTTAGCATAAACTGGTAACCCTCACTGTCCCTAGTGTGAAGTATTTTATTATTATTTGATTTAGAAAACTTAAAATTTCAAGACTGCTCTCTTGGGACAGAAAAAATGTGCTGAGAGAGTGCACTGTGGACAAATAAATATACCCTTATTTGCATACATGCAGCAGTATCACAGAGGCACTGAGGAGCCAGGAAAAAAAAAACAAACAAAAAACAAACAACAAAAACCTTGGCTGTTGTATACTTATTTTATGGATTTTTTAAAACGGAGTTTTAGACCAGAATGATGTAACATAAACCAAAACACAGCATGCAGCTTAAATTTTGAAAATAAGCTTTCAGAAGATAGGTGTATTTCATTTCCTATTTTTCTTAACCGACTCGGCTGAAATACAAGCTTTAAAACTGCTTACCTTAGGGAAAAGGGTGTTGTCTAAATTTTCTCACCACATTAGAGGGGGTTTGTTGTGACAAAACATGACTGAGTCTGGGTGAGATTACCCATTACTCACGCCTGCTTCCAGTGCAAGAGTGCTGCGAGGACCATGTGTTACAGCTGCTTTGTCCTATGAGGTAGCTTAAAGAGGGACATAATCCAGCCATAAATTCACAACATGAATTCCCTGCTGTAGAGGAGCACTGCTGGATATAAATGTGCCACAGTCAATCTGTGCAGAGACATAAAAGCATGTTGGAAAAGAGGGAGCAGGACTGAGGAGTAGTGAGATTGTGCTGCGCCTTGTTTCTGCTGCTGTGTGGTCACGAGGGTATTCTCAGTGCCCATGTGTGTGGAACCATGCCATAACACATCCCACCTGGAGCTGCCCTCTGCTCTCCAGTGGGCACAGAAATGACCATGTGAGGGAATGGCCTCCTAAAAGAATAAAGGTCTGGAAACTGAGGGGCTCCTACGCCATCTGCCTTTTCCCTTGAGTTCTCATGTTACACAGAACAACTATTCCCATCATTTACGTAGTACATGCTAATGATGTGTACCAAAACTTGCTTCTTTCTGTAATGTCTTTGTAACTCCCAGGTCCCACAAATTTCTAGCAAAGCTGAGTTCTTCAGATCAGTTCTTCATTACGGTAGTATTTAGTTCTAACATGTATATTTAGATTAACACACACACACACTCATCCCAAACATGAAAAAGTTGACAGTGGTCGGTTTGGACGCTACAAAGCAAATTCTGAGAGTAGTGGCTGTCACTGACAGAATACCACAGAGCTGAGAAATGGAGATGTGATTTAGACTTCAGTCTTTGGGAGTGGAGATCATCAGGTTCTCTGCAGGACAGCTGCAGTCACCCGCTGTTTCTTGTTTTGCTAAGTTGTTTCTCTACAGTTGGAGGTGGGTGCTGAAGAAACATCACCAGTATCCAGCCCCTCTGCCAAAAGTGGAACTGTCACCAGCATTGTGCAAACTTGATATGGCCTTTGAACATGCTGAATCATGTTTGTTCTACATTGATAATTTTCAATGTATTTATCTGCCTTTGAAAGTCTGTGTAGATTGCATTTTGTTGAGACATATCTCTGGGTATGTGTGTGACAGGGACTTACTGGACAGTCCAGGGGTCAGTGCTGGATCAAGAGAGGCCAAGCATCTTGTAAGCAGTGTTCAGAGTTCGGTATTTTCCCATGCTCAGCAAGAATGAGTTTCTTCTTTAGCTAGTGTGTTTCAGACATATGTTCTGTTAAAAAAAGGACAATGCTCCCACAGCCTGAGCAAGGAGAGGCAATTCAGATTGTTACCAGTGCTAGAAATATAGACAAATATCTGCTGCATATCTTCTATACAATTTTAAAGACATCTGAAATAAGCATCAGCTAAGCCAGCCTATCTCTATTGCTTGGAGGGAATGTGATATCTCCATCTGTTTTTATGTTCCAAACACAATGCTGCAGCCCATAAGACTTATGTAACTAATAAAGTCCTGTGACTTTAATAGGAGAGCCAGTCCCTTGCGGTAGGGAGGGGTTTTTTAGCTCCTGGCATTTCTAATAAGGACCCAATTGTTTCTTTCAAACCTCTGTTTCTGGAGAGATTTTTTTCTTTACTTCTGATGTAGAAGCCAGCAAGCTTCTAGGCCTGTGAAGAGGCAGAGTTCAGTCAGTTTGCTCACAACTTAGAAAGTCATTGGCAAGGTAGTGGCACTGAGGATTCTGCTGAGAGCCAGAGCAGAGCACCCTCTCTGCCCGTATAACCAACCGTCACTCTTATCAGGTGCAAGCATTAGTTCCTATATTTTGAAGTGTAATGTGCAGCACTTACAAAGGCCTTCCTCTGAGCAACTGGAGGGCAAAGGAAAGGACTTTTTCTCTTTGTGTTTGCCTTCTGATTTAAAAAGTAACTTGCATCCTTTTTGAACCATTCGTTCTTTTCAACTGCTCTCTGTCTCTGTAAATAGTTGACAAGTCCTAAAAGTAAAGGCCATTGTGAATGTTGCTGCTGTTCTTTCTGCCTGCAGGAGAGAGAGGCAGATTAGAAGTCTTCACTGTTCCTCTTTCAATTTTCTGTTGCACTGAAGAAGAAGATTCAGAAGGTTCAGAACTGAACAAATGAGTCTTAGGGAAACACAGGAATTAGATCATAGGTAAATCCATGCTACTAGTCCCACTTAAATGCCCGTTCTGTTGAGAAATAAAGTTGCAGTCTGCTGCTTAAAGCTTTATCTGCAATTGCCTTCCTTCCCCTGTGTGTCCCTCTAACACAAGAGCTGACAAAATTATGGAAGTAAGCCAAATATTTTGCCTTCAAAAGGCAAGTGTAAATGTTGTCATAGCAACAAAGGAAAGCAGAATGCTACTTTTTAAAGGTGATGTTGGAAAAATGAGGAAGGGATAAAGGGAAGGAGAATTAGGAGTGTACAGAACACACAAAAAATTACAGTTCTAGAATGAGTAAGTGGACAGAAATTTGCCTTGTGACATCTACTGCTGCTTGCAGGAAACTTTGTGTCTGAAACACAAGCAGCTTCAGTGTAGGTAACGCATCTAAAGAAGTCAGAATCTTTTCACTTCCAATGTATTATGTGACAAAAAACCAGAATATTGAGGGGTCAGACAGACCTTACTCGGGTCTATTACTGGAAAAAGAGACTGCTGACTAAGAGGATTTTTCATTTTCATAAGCAGCTTGTGACATCTTAGAGCCTCTTCAAGATTTGAAAGTTTCCACTGAAACTGCCAGATATTAGATATTATAAATAGATCCAGGAGGGCAGATATTAGCACATCTATCTCACACAAGACCCTTTGATGGAGAAGCCTTTTTTTGGCTTGTGTCTTCTCTGATGAAGTAAAAGGTGTCACAACATGGTGTCCCAAAAGGTTAGGTTTTTAGTTGTTTCATAAGTGAACTGAACAAAAATTGTTTCAGTAAGAAAAAGGAAAACTAAGAAGGAATCATTAAAGAAGTATCCTTGTAACAACATTAAAAATACTCCTCAAACATTTTGCTCTCAACCCATAGGAAAAAGTTGTGTTTATTTCCAAAACACAGTTTAGGTATTTTACTTTAAATGTTTTGTGTACATCTGTTTATGTAGGTGATTCATCAGGGGCTGAGGACTTGAGAAGCTGCTGTCAACAAACCCAAGGAAACAAGAAAGAGCCCACGGCCCTTTGGTGATTGACAGATTCAGTCACTTAAATGCTGAGCCCAAAGCTGAAGCCTGGGCAGAGCCTGCTTCACAGAACTATGTGAATTCCATTGGAAACTTTTTTCATTTTAGCTTGTTGTTTAAATATATGAGCCATCTGAGGACAATTCATGTCCAGGTCTTTATATAACATCTAAAGTACTGTGAAGGGGATATTTTTAATGTATCTGCAATTTGCTTTAGTATTACAGAACGAGAAGAATGTCTTAATTAGCTGGGTTTACCCATTCCTGTAGCCTGTATTATAGATGTAGATGATACTATTCAAGGGAGAACAGAATGTTGCATTTTGATTTGGAGTTGACAAGTGGCACATCATTTCCAGTATTATGAAGGTGAAATGCTGTATAAAAACAGAAAAAATTCGTCTGCCATATTTAAAAACTAAAATGATCTTGCTGAATGCCTTGAAAACCAACTGAAGGAAATACCTATGTAAAGAAATCTTTCAGGCAGCTTTTGTGTCTGCTTATATTTCTGTCTTCCTGATGGATTTCTGCTGCTCATAGATCCTTTTAAAACCGCAATTGTAAAAGGATCTGAATGACCCACAGGAATCACTGTAGACCTTCCTCTTCTTGTCCTCTACAAAGGTCTCATCCTAAGTAAAAGACAATCATAAACATAGGGAAAGGAAGCTGCTAGCAGCCAGAGCACTGCAGGTGCTTTGGCTAGAACAACGCACCATTTCCTCTCTCACTCTGCAACTATTGGCTTATTGTGGTGATGGCTAAAACTCACAAAACTGAGATAGAAGCAAAACTAGCACAATGAATGTCAACCACAAAAACTAATAGCACAGTGGTCTTCTAAATCCCTTTCATAAACATGATTGTAACACTACACACTGGGTAAGAAGTCAGGAGCTCTGTTCATCTAGCAGGAAAAAAACTTGTTTGGTGACTGGACAGCTCTAAGCCAGTTTTTATAGCAGAGCACAGCCCTGGAAAGTCCTTTTCTCAAAAGGCACCCTATCCCAACAGTGTTGGTGGGTTCCCCCGTTGATCCTAAATGAATTCCTGTACACATAAATAAGCTGTAACCAGTGCTACCTCTCTCACCAGGACATTCCCAATCCTGAACTGTAGTTGTACTTATTTCCAGTATGAAACCTCGCTCACCTTTTAAACACTTGCCAGCCCCTCTGGGTAAGGGTATCTTGGGTTGGTCCTTGCTCAGGAAAGTTAGCTGTGATGCCTCACAGACACATAAACATAGCTGGATGCGTGTATGTTTAAGGTTTAGGAAACATGACCATATCAAGGGATTGTGACTCCTTAAGAAACTCAGTTTAAAAATGTTTCTAAAATTGCTAAGAAAACTAACTTAAATTGTGAAGCTGAAGCAGAGAAAGAAAAGTAAGATTGTTCTATATAGCCTGCTATGGAGGGGGAAGTTCCTAGGCAACGTAAAGCAAACACGTTTTAATGCTGCTTGTTGTTTGTGACAAGTGAGTGCTCTGGCCACTCCAGCAGACTGTGCTGTCTGCACTCCTGTACTTCTCACTGCCACGTGGTCCCACGGTCCATCTGGAGCACCAGCACAGCACAGAGCGACACAAAACCATCAGGAGCCTTGTATGAAGCAGACGCACAAAACACTGGAAGAACTACGGCAGTGTTAGCAGCTCGGCAGCTCCTGCCTTTCTGGGCAGAACAAGTGAGAGAAAATCCATTCCTGCCCCATTAGCTACATGAGTCTTAATTGCTTTCTCTTGTAGAGATACCAAATATCTTTGTAAACAGCATGTTCAGATTGTTACATGCAAATGTACATGTGACACCTTTATGAAATATGCAAAATACGATGTGCTGGGCTATGATCTGATCTGTGTGTGTATTTGAAAGCCTTTTCCATGCTTTGGTTCGGGTACTGAATATTTCTGACAGTTTGTTTGAGGTAAACAGAGCCAATCTGTCAGCATGATTCATTACCAGCACATCTGATAAGTATGACTTAACTTGCAGCAGGCTTGTATGTTTTTAAAGCACTTGCCTGCTTTGCAGTTAGCAAATTACTGTGAGGCAAAGCAAACACAAAAGGAGATAACAAAAGGAATGATGGATTCGATCGCATTACAGAGGAAGTGGGATGATGAAGAGATTGCTTTACCTAACTCAGACACCTGGAAAGCAGAGTGTGTCTCTCAGTTGTTCAGAAGAAGTGTGATCCAGAAGCCCCATGCTGTGCACAGGCATTGTAACAAGAGGCTGTCATCACATACTGTCCCACCTTCCCTCTTACATGTATTTCCCTGATTAAGTTTCTGTTTTGACAGCTTTTGAACAGTATCACCTTTCTCTTTTTGCCTCTGAATTTTCTTCCTTGAAAGGTGCAAATTATGGTTTTACTATGGCCTGTTAGAGGTGCAAATAAGCACAACATAGCCAAACTGGGACAGTCTTGAAGAAGTAAAATAGCAGGGCTGAATCCTGGTGAAAGCTAATATGTATATATTGATGAGCTGGGGCTAAACTGGAGAAATATACTTGTGAATTTCTTCAGGTAGTGTGAAGTTCTGTATTTGCACAGCTTGGGAACTTGGTAATACAAAGGATGGGGAAGGCACAGGCAACCTAATGATGGTTAAATTCTGGGAACAAAACAGCTTTGGTGGCAATTACTACAAGCAAGTAATTTTTGTGTCCCTATTTCATTTGGCTCCTTGCAGAGTAAAAGGTGTAACTCTCATTACTTGCTTCTGAACTTGCTTTGACTTCTCATTCTTAGTATTATAGAAATTCTGTGCCCAGCTCAAGTAGCATCACTTGTACCTGCTGTTACAGGAAACAGAAAACCACTTCCTTGACCACAGCTTGTCACTAGCTGTTTATCACAAGGGCACATAAAGCTATCCTTACTGTATGGCAACTTCTTGCCGCTAAAGGCAGAAAATGACAAGGAGAAGAAACACATTTTCTTCTGTACTTTCTTTCTATTCACGGAAATAAGTTAAAAGAAATTTGTGAGTTTGTGCGGCTTTGTTTCTGTATCTTCACATTTTCAAAACTAAATGAATACTGATTAGAATTCAATAAGAATGCATATTTTCTGATCTGCATTTCTTTGGACACAAGCAGTCCAATGCAATACATTCAGTTACATGCTTTACATGCTATTTTCCCTTACACAGTGACAGAAAAAAAAACACCCTTCAGGATAAAACTCTTGATGTTTAGCTGCAAGGGAACATTTGTTTCGGACTGAAAGGAACACCTTCTTTTTCATTTCCACACCAAGAACAGCAAAAGTTTCTTTTGCTATAGAGCTAAAAAGGTCTATTTCGCCCACACATTTTTGTCATGTACCTGTTGGCAGAGCTAAAGGAAGCCTGGTTGAAAACAAAGCTTAATCAACATATTTTTTTGTTTTTCAAATCACTGGAGTATATGCTTTAATTTGATTTTTCTTTCTTTTTTGAAAGTTTAACGTCTTATTAGAACACCTGAAAGAATTGTAAAAACTGTATGAAAATAGGCAAAATTGCAGGCACGTGATCCCTTCTTTTGGTTCTCTTTAACCTCATTCTTGTATGACTGAACACAGATCCATTTTCACTTTCTAATTTTGGTTGGTCTAACAAAAGATACTGTCTCTGCCTGCAAACAATCCCTCCTTCTCCTGAATTAGCAACTGTCATGGTTGATACCATTACTACTACAGGAGTTTTATTACAGGGCTATAAAGTCCTTTCTGTGGCATCAGGGTGTCCTTTATTCCTACACAGAGTGGGAAGCCCAGAGGGCTTTGGCCATGCTAATTGTGTGCAGGAGACTGCTAAGCTTCCAGAGGAGAGCCTTCGCAAGCCAAAGCTCCCACTTGAAGCTTAGCAAAATAAAGCTGTGAGTGGAGAAAAAAAATCCACACGGAGTATTTTAAGAGTTCCTTCCCATTTCTAGTATACACATGATATACAAGATATGTTAGGCTTTCTTTTAAAAGAAGGATATGTTTTTACCATTTGCAGTCACAAATATAACCGAGCTGTAATATATTACTATTTACTTCCGTCATTTAATTCAGCCATTTTCAACAGTTCCGCATATTCCCATACCCAGTTATTTCAGTGAGATATGAGCTTCAGTGGTTAACTGGATCTTTTAGATATTTTTCAGATTAATGCTTTTTATTCTTTTTGAAATTCCTGAATAGAAAAACAAGTGCCAGTTTAAATTCAACTTTTAAAACACAAGTAATGTAAAGTAAATTAAATTAAAAGTCAGCATTTAAACAGTCTATATTTGATTTAACATTTACTTAACATTATTGTAGTAGAAGTGAAGTATGAAAGAATAATTCCCTCTGCAGAAACATACATTCATGCATGTGCGAGGAAGCCAACTGAATAGTTTGCAGTTGAAAGCCTCAAATACCCCAAATCTTTCGAATTAACAAAGGATTACTTCTGATTGTTTTTCTTTTCCCTCCCTTGCTTAATAAACTTCAGCTTATCACTTCATAGAGATTAGATACAAAATAGGGAGCGAAATAGTTGGTGATTTTGCTAAGGATGTATTTCTGTGAGAAGAGAAGTCCCAGCTGGCACATTTTCATAGGCAAGAGAGCAAATTCTGCTGGGTCCCTTGTCTTGGAAACTCTTACTCAATTTTTCTCTTCTGTTCATTTTAAGTCTGTCTTGAGTAAGCTACTTCTGTAGCCTGATACATGCTTTCAGTGACACCAGGTTACAGAGCATCACGTGACATAATGTGTTTTGACACATCCAGATGTAACATGGTGCACATGCCACAAGAAATAAAGCAAAGCAGAGGCGTTTAATTTTTCTTCTCCTCAATGGACTTGTAATATCCACAGGTGGTTGAGTTTTTCCTCATGTATGCCCGTATTGTTGCTAAAGGAATAGAGTAGCTGAGGACAGCCCTGAGCAGCAGCAGGCTATAGGACATCCTGGGTTGCCGCTGTGTTTTTACCGTGATAACATTTGTACAGCCCAGCAGGCCCTGTCACACGTATTTAACTGGGTGCTACACAGCTTTCTGTTAGACCGAGGTGGCGTCAGATGAGTTTTCCTCCTTTGTGTACCTGACAGAGAAAGCACACAAGCCATGTCCACGCTGATTTTAAGCTCCCCCGTGTAGGCAGCCGTGACTGCAGTAAGGCAGAGTGGGTGCCGCTACAGCCAACATCCAGCAGACAAGTTGCTGCTTCCCTTGCTGGGTGCAGTATCGCCTTTGGGCACGCCTGTGGCTCTGTTGGAGGTGTCCTGAGGTTTTCTGGGAAGGAGGAAGGGAGACATGGGGCAGGCACAATTCAGCTGCTCTCCTGTGTATGGTGCTTGAAGCAATAAAGATGTAATCTCAGCACTGTGTGTCACTTCCCGACATGTAGCAAAAACAATAGGAGTGTGTTAAGATGAAAAGACCTCTAAGCACCTTTTTTTTCCTTCAGGTACCAAGTATTACTTAAAGCTAAGAGCCAGAGATGAGAACTGTCAGATAGGTACACCACAGCATTCTTCTCTTTAGTACAAAATTGGAGGCAAAATAAACCTTTGTCAGCATTTGAAACTGGTTACTGCCTTTACAAGTGCTGGCAATGTAAAATAAATCATTCTGTAACAGATGAATTTACTATACTTGTTTCTTATTGAACACACCAATATTTTGGAGGGAGAGAGGGGGAAGAGGAACCTTTTCTTTAGCTTTGATTTACCCCACTCTCCTTTCCCCATCTGGATACTGAGGTACAAAGTTGAATTTATCAGCAAGTGAGGCTGACAATTTTTGTTCTTAGTCAGACAGCTGCACTGAGGCAGAACACAAGGGCAAAGCACTCCCTGCCACAGTGCCTCCTCCTGTCCTCTCCAGTGATGTCAGCAGTCCCCTTCCATGCAAGCCAACAAGTGCCACACTTCGAACTGAAATACGTATAGATGCAATAACAGACTGTTGCTTTTTTCAGACTGTTAACGTTGCCTGAGCAACGCCATCCTACAGCTTCCTGCTGCCAGTGCAAGCAGGCAGTGCTGCGTGGACAGACTCCAAGACGGTTTCATTCATGAGACTGACACCATGCCTGAATCATATGGACATTATTTTTTTAGGTGTCGGTGTTTGCCTTGTTTTAAAGGCAGAAAAATGAAAACATGTTAATTGTTACACAGGGAATGACATTGGTTCAACTGTGCAAATGTCACTAGGAATTTTTTTCATTGCAATAAGTGATAATTCAGCATTGTACCCCATTTTTTATTAAATTTTACAGTTTATCCTTCAGCAATAATTCAGTCAATCTGGAGAGAAAGGGTACAATTTTTGCTGGGATTGAGATACTGAGATGATGTGATTCCAGACTGAGAGCTGATGGTTATACATTACTTCATACCAAATAGCTCGGGGATTTCAGAAGTTTTCTTGAAGTCTTTTCTTCTGCCCTCCATTCTATCCATAGAAGCTTGTTACTTGTTTGAATGATTTTTTTAAAGCTCTGTTTTTCTGGGAGCTGCCTGGGTGGCAGCTTTTCTGCTAAATTTGATTCTAACATGTGCTTTTAAACAAGTACGGTACAGATGCTAAACCACAGTGATTCAGAACAGAAAATAGCTAGCTATTCTAACCACTTCCCTCAAACAGGTTTTGATATTTTTATCAGAAACATAAATCACTTGATCTTGTTGGCCTTTGTACATTTGGTAAAAAAAAAAAAGGAGTTCATGTGCATATTTGCATGTACACGTGCATCAGGTAAGTAAACACTGTGCCATGTGTGTTTACCTGTTCCTGAACAAAGGACATTTCCATGAGGTTAATGGACTCTCCATCCTTCCCTCAGATGTTATCAGCTCCACTGTGGGTATCTGATTTGCAGGGGAGAGATGTGATGCTCCTCTTGAGAGCTCAGATAACTGAGTCGCTTGCTCGCTACTCCTGCTGGTTTGTAGTGCCGAGGTTATCCATACACATAAACTCATCTGTCTGGGCACAGTGAGGATATGAAACAGCCACTTCTGAATTTCTCACCGTTGGCAGCTTTGCATACCCACACTCGTATGTATTTGCAAAATCAGCCCTAACGTTGTTAGGATAAACTTTAGCAAGGGGCATAGAGAGTCTGTGTCAGTCATTTCCATACTCTCCTGTCTCTACTCTGCTGTTGGTTTGAGCCAGGTAAACAGTTTTGTTCTACATGATTAAATGTTTCAAAGACACTGCACAGAAAGGAAGAAAAAGTCATAGAATCATTAAGGTTGGAAAAGACCTCTAAGATTGTGTCCAGCCATTTTATTACAAGACAGTTTTTGTAATAAATTCATAGCAGCCCACTTAACTCCACTGAAGAAAGATAGTCAGTAGAAATGCTATAATCAGTATGAAAGCCTTATGAATGACCAGTAGGCACAGGAAAACTTACTCAACTATATATAAAACTTGAGAAACAAATTTTGGAGAAACACAGGATAAGAACAGTTAATGTAGGAAAAATTTTCTTTTTATACAGGAAGTAACATCAGCCTGTAAATCCCTTCTCTGCTCTCAGAGATGTTTCCCATATGGATCTGAAGACATTTTAATTTCCATATGTCCTGAGATAATTCCTCAGCCTCTGATCCTATAGCAATTCAGGATATCAGATAAAACACAGCCAAATATTAGATGGGATGTTTATATATTTCTGTCTTGTGAAATGCTTCAAGTGAACTTTTATCTAAAAATTTAAATGTATTCCTTTGCTCTCAAAGCGTTTCCATTTAATTTAGTACACCAACTTCTTTCTGGACTACAATCTTTCCTACATTACTCAAGAAACCATTTCAAAGTCATAAATGAAATTTTATGAAATGTGTGCTTTCAGAAGTATGTCAACCTCCAGGACTTTGGCAGGAAATTTATTAGCTTAAATAGTCCTAGAACATTTTTGTATAAAACTATGTTTTGAATGACAAAAAACGAACACCAATGCTACAGTCTTCTACAATGGAAGATGATCTTCATAAGATTTTAAAAGAAATCAATGCCTGTCAAATTTTAAATAAAGCCTCTAATTCACCATGCTTGATCTATAAATCTAATATAAATTGGCAAATTATTTTGAACAAACCTGCAAAAACACTAATGAAAAAAAATGTAAACATGAAAAGATGTGCAGTTGCTGTTCCTAAAATGAAAAGGACATTCTCTTCTTTCTAAAAGAGGTTCTGGGTGGATATCAGAATTTCTAATTTGGTATCAGATTTAAACTATTCCTGGGACTCTGCTTTAGGAAAAGAGTTTAATATTCTGATGGAAAGTGTCATAACTGGTGAGATAAAAAATAAAAATCTTTCAGACCCAGCTTTGGGAGTTTGTCCAATGGGAACCAGACAGATGGGATGGAGGTCAAACATTCTTAGGATATGTGCCATCATCTTAATCTGAGACGTCTTTATAGTCGTATGAGAGAATGAGTTAGCAGAGGAAACTGGGGAAAAGGTGACATTTAAACAAATGGAGATGAATTGAGATCACAATTTCCCATTAGATAGCTGTGGAAGCCTAGTGGCCAGAACATAGAGTAAAAAGATGAATTCGAATTTTCAACATCCAAAATTAAAGCAAGACAAGATTTAACATTATAAAGCTACACCGTATATGAGTTTTTCAATGCTGAAATCTGCAGCAATCTCTTACTTTCACCAGGGTTCTTTTCAAGAATCTAAGAATCATCCTCATGTAGTAAGACATTCACAGCCATAAAGAAATCACCATAAAACCTAATAATGAAATGGCCATTGAAACCAAACCATGAAAAAATTCTCCACTAAACAAGGAGTGGCCTTTTCACCAATCCATGCTCTTTTAGAAGGAATCAGAGCACATCCTGGAACCTTTGCCTACTCTATATGCTGTTTTGTATTTTGAGGGGAGCCTGCCATATTCAGTGCCTTTTTATTTAGCTAGTCATTGAGAAAATGAGAGCAGTAAGTTCAAAACCAATTTCATTTTTCGGTCACTGATCCATTTATTCATTTATTTTTTACTTTTAAAGTTGAAATGTCTTTTAATAATATGTGTTTTCAAAAGGGAGTTACTACAAGTGTATTGGCCCTGGTGAAGATTCGTCTCCAAGCACAGAGAAATCTCAGGGTCATAAATGGCAAAGATTTGTCTTGTATATAGGAGCATCTTGTTTCTCCACAGATTCCTGAGGCAGTTCTGTTGGTGGCCCTGGAGTTGCCATTCTGCCTGTTGTCTGATTGAGCTGCAGATGGTTCTCTGGACTCCTTTAGGTTCCCAGTTAAAATTTCTGTTAGTTTATCCCAGATTCTGAAAAATTTAAACACTTTGGAAAAGAAGACATAGTTCAATTTGCCTTCATGAAATCTATTTAGTTAAAATAAATCCATTAACTAAAGGCCATAGTTGTATTCCTCTTAACAGGAATTCAGAAGCTGGCCCACAGAGACCACATAAGGTAAAGGCACATTTAGCACATGAAAGAGATGACATCAACCGGGAAAGTTAAGCCACATTCATGTTCAAATTCTGTGTGATTCCCTTCGTTCAGATATGTGATACGCCCTGTCCGAACTGTTCTGCGCAGAAGAGTTAGGGTACTTGGGGCTCACCCATAGTAGCTACTGGTACCTCTGCAATTCCAGAGTCTTAGTCTTCATCAGGAACGTGGTTAAAGCTGAAGCAAAGGAGCAGTTCAGCTTTAGAAAAGACAGCTGGCCTTCTTCAAAACCTCAGGAAATGCTTGTTTGAGTTTTTTTATTAGGCTTTGAGTTGCAACACTGGGGTTGCTGTTCAAAAAGAAGCTCAACACATTCATTATACCATTGTGCACTCTGCTGATAAATATGCAGAGAAATGCTGTCTGTTTAATCTGTGTGGGCATTCAAACCTTCTGTAATACTTGGTAGAAGTTCTGGACTGAATAATTATTTCTACTGCGGGAAAATAAAGCAATTCTCACAGCAGCTGTTGTAATCTTCATCGTGAAAGCTGGAGAGTTTGTGCAGATGCTCCAGTCTTGGGAGCCATAGAGGCAGATGTATCAGAGGAAATACCAGTACATGGTTTTACGCACTTTCTTCTCACTATTCACAGCTACAGTAGCACCAGTTTTCTGTCCATCATCCTTTTCTTTCACCACTGTTTCCTGTAATGCATCAACACCACAAAGCTTCTCCTTTCTATTAGCTGACAACACTGTACAGTAAAGTAGCACTGTTTAAATACATACACGTCTTTCCAAAAAGTGAATTTTGCTTTATTGTCATGAACAGGACACCAGCAGTTCTCCTATCTTCTGTACTAGGTTCACATCTCAGCTAAATAAATAGTTTGGATGTGTTTGTTGTGGCTTGCCAGAGCAAGCAGGACAGAAGCAGCTTGCTGAAACGGAAAGAAAAAAAAATCTCCTCAGATTTACATAGATGGCATTTCTTTCACAGGTCTGGGAAGAGGAATTAATATGAAGAACCTCCAAACGGTGGTGTGTTCTGGAATGTGCACATAAATGACTATTAATTTCTTTAACTTAAGAAGTTAATAGGTGTATTATTATCTTCCTGTAAGTAGACAGGGGGCAACTAAATAATCAGCAAAATATAATTCCCTATTGGATCAACACTCAAATCTTCCTTTCTTATCTACAGTAACTAATAACTCATGGCATTTAGCTATTGTCAGACATATTATGCCCTCTTATGCTGATACAGTCTCTAATGATTTCCCAGTAGAAAGCATCTCAGAAAAAGTGTATTTCGAGAGAAGATGTTTGAAGATGGGGATCTAAGTTAACTCCAATTTCCAGGATAAGGAGGAATTGTAAAAACAAGAAGCTTATGGAGGAATTCACAACAAGACAACAGTAGGACAGTAGGGAGCTGAGTAGGAAGAGCAGGAGGAGAGGACAGCTGATTCTTGCCAGTAGATAGAAGTGATTGCCACACTCTCCTCTTCGTCCAAGTTCCCATTTCAGTCCTGTGACAATTTCTCACACACTCCGTGTCTTACTCACACATTTTGTAAATAGAAACAGTGTTTAACACATTCATGAGAAAAAGTTAAAGAAAAAATTCCAATGTGTTTTCTTTTATGAGGTGAATTTGCAAAACAGATGATGCAAGTTTTAACACCAATGCCTGCCACCACAGCATATAGAAAAGTCAGAGTAAGTAGTGTACTAGGTAACACATCTAACACATGCTGGTCAGGTTTTTTATTCTCTCTCTAATGTAAAAAATTAGTACTTGTGAGGTTTTGGGTTCCTTTTTTTTTTCCTTTTAAATAATCCAGGTCTGTCCTACTGCATTTGTGTGATAGAGCAAAGGTCACAGAGCAGGGATGTCTGTAGTGGCTGTTCTGTTTGGTGCAGATTTGTTCTCTAATCTGGGATTACTCCAGCACAGCTCTGTCTTCTGCATAGATGAGCTTTTGTCCTATGGTAAGAATTTCTGCTGCCAGCCTTAAACTTTTTCCTGAGTTTTACAAAGCGGAAGAGAAGGTGGAGAGACAGGGAAGGGCTTATGGGGAGATGAGTGGTTAGAGGATGACACTCCTCTTCTCTTTATGAATGTTTTTTAAAGACTCAGTTTTGTTATTTTGTTATTTTCCATGCAGCTTGAGAAAACACATATCTAAGATGAGGCCACCATCTGTCAGCGTGGGACACATTTCCCCTACCAGTCAGAGACAGCAGAATGTCTTACCTGAATGACTTCTACAATGATGGATTTAACCACTTAGTCATACAAGTGTACCACTAAAAGGATTGCACCATGTCTGCAAAAAGATCTTCAAGTATTTCCTTCATAGTTCAGCGTCACCTCTCTTTCTGAGGCTCATTTTCAAGTAGCCATTATTTTCTTCATTGTCTGATCTTGTCCCAACACTGAGACTGACTGTAGGTATTAGCATAGGTAAACTCAAATTGTGTTTACAGGAATATTGCCAGTGCTTGCTGTCATGGCACCTCATGAACCGTCTTGGGGCTGCTTGAAGATGTTGATTTGAACTGGACAGCATACTGACCATAGTAAAACCTTGTAAAAATACTCATGCCACTAGAGTTAGTGATAGTTGAGCAGTATACTGAACAAAACAACACTTAAGTCACCTGCAATCACCTGAAATTCGTTTGCTTATTGATTATATTTAGTTAAAGGATTATTGAAAATGAAAAGGAGTATAGAAAAAAGCCTTGGAAAACTATTAACTGTGAAGTATTCACAGGGAAAATAATTTTATTCTCCTTGTTTCCACTCCTGGCTCATTCCTGTTTCACTTGAGAGATCCCCAGATCTCTCTGCAGACAGGGAACCAGCAGTAGGGGTGGGTGGGTTGGAAAACGCTCTTTCCAGGTGTGTCTCCACTGGATAAACTTGTCCGATACCATTTCCTCATAAGAATTTGTAAACTTCTTCTATTTACCATGTTGAAATTAGATCTCAAATAAAATTGCTCACAATAAGTAATTATTTAAATAAGATTTAAAGTTAGTTTTTTTTCTTATGTATTGTTGTGCTGCTTAGCACTAAATCAACAGGAGAGAGCACATCTGAACTGCTACACCATTACATGAAATGACTTGCAGAAATCAGTTCTTCAGTAAAGAGATTAAGTAGTGTGCCAGTTTTTCAACTGTTTGGATCCATGCATGTTGTCTATGATGTGTCGGCTAGTCAACGATTGAAGACTAGTTCTACAAAAACTAGATGCCTTTGAAAGACAGTCCACTGAAAAGGCATTTTAGTTAATCAAAAAAAGATTGTGCTTTTTCCTCTATTCTTTTCAAATACTTTCTTAAATAAGAATCCTGTAATTAGGTAAGTTAATGTAATAAAATGTAGTGGAACAAAAAGCCTTAAAGGATGGTCTCAGGCTCATAGCCAAAGTTCAAGTCACAGACTATATCTGTTTTTATTTCAGAAAAGACTAACGGCTCAGTTCATGTCTTTCCCAGCTGTAGCTGTGCAGTTGAATGGGGAAAAAACAGATGTTCACAATATGAAAACTTCCTCTGATAGTTCATGAACTCACAAATGTGTATGCTAGGAAAGTAGCCTGTTTCTATCACAAATGGGAAGCACAGCCATCAAATATAGCTTGAGATCCAGGCCTGAAATTGTTTTACAGCGGAAAGTTCGATGTGCTCTTCCCAGGACACAGGCAAATCCCAAGATATAGGATCATATATTTTCATTGACATGGAAGCTGGTACGATTTCCATTTACAAAAATGTATGTGTAAATGCTAGTTTCTCATAAACACATCACTAAAATATCTGTGACAGGGTTTTTTAAAAACTCAGTTGGATTATACAACTATCATTGTCATTATTATGATTCGAGCACAGAAAAGAAAGTGGGAGTTAAAATAACTGCCCTTCCAAATGTTTACATACACTGCCGTTTGAATACAGTGATCACTTATGCGTAATAATCAGTGACCTGAGAATTCACAAAAGCAGTCCTTCAGTTTCCCTGGTTCCCCTGGTTCCCCTATTATTACCAATTGAATATTTTCCCCAAATACAATAGTTATAATGCTTTACTCACATTGTGAGACTCTGATTTATTTTCAGCTTGCAAATTTCTAACTTTCCTCCCTGAAAACTTTATTTCAGGTTACAACCACATGATGGGAATGATTGCATGTCCAACAAATCTTTGACTGAAGACAGACTGGACAATACAGGCACAGTTAAGCTCATTGGACCCAAAAGGTGACTCAAGTTCTTTCTGCACTTTTCGTGAGTTTACTTTTTCAGGAAAGTTGAGTGAAACTTGTTGATTTTTTTTTCTGATTGTAATACTTTTCTTGTTTAGAACAGGTTTGTTCTAAGTGGGTCCATAAGCTCTTATTTTTGCAGAAACTACTTCAAGTCGTGCCAATCTCAAAACTTTGTATACGATAGAGGAGGCTCATGAGTTTAACACATGAAGCCAGGGTGTATCCAACTCTCCAGTCTCCCTCCACCTCTCTGTTGCTCCTTGTCATGGGAAAGGCAGGGCAGAATCACTCCCTGTCCATCCTAATGGATATTTTTCAACCAAGCATATGAAACTTCCTACTCATTTGTGTTCAGTTATTATTCTTCACATCTGCCATCCTCACCAATTTCAATATTATTAGCACTTTAATGATCTCTCTCTAACAGGGAGTGTTCTTGCTATAGTGAAACTGTATTTTTATGGGTTCAGATTGCACAAATGGAAGCATGTATAACATGAAGAAAAGGATCAACAGGTTAATAACATTCTTGTATACTCAGTTCAAAAAACCACCTTTGAAGTTTACTGCAATCTCATGCTGCAATAAGTCATCTACAAAGTCTGGATACATTTCCATCCCTCCCAATGAGTTGGATTAAAAGTGGCATTTCACAATGGGATCACCTAGTATGACAGATTTACATTAGTGTAAAACTAGAATGAACTTAAAAATAAATGCACCAAATAAGAAAACAATTTTCACCCAAAGTAACATCTGCTACTGTTTAATATTATTAAAGGAAACTGAGACAGCCAGGTTTTAAACTTATGTTTTGCACATGCATAAAGCACTGCTTTTAGGTACATTTTGGTTAGGAACTGCCTGAGTTCTGGCTCCACAATTGCCCAGCTGACCAGACTTGTGGTCTGCTGTATACTTAATATTTGTCTCCAAAATTTTTCTAATGAGGTAATTGTTAATTTATCATGTAGGCAATGTGGCCTTGAAAGGACTGTAAATATGCCATTATCATCCACAGTGGGCTATAAAAGAGCTATTATGAAGTGAATAGTCAGCGTTTCAACCAAAGTATCTATGGAAGCTCCTTTATTTACAAAGAATAAATTAAAAAAAATCCAGAAGTTTTAATGTTTATTTGCTCTCTGGCTGCCTAAAGAAAATTTAAGTGGGGGTCAGTTTAAAAGAACCCCAGGGGACAGGACATTGTTTTCCCTACACAAATGTCTTTTAATCGCTGTAGTTTTTCTGTGGGAATTGAGAAACAGGGTGTTGTTCTCCACCCACATGATATTACTAATTGTCAGAATAAGAAATTTTGCAAATTAAAGTAACAAACGCCTAAATCAAAATGAAAACTCCAACAAAAGCCTAGTAAAGCACACTATGAAACCTTCCAAGTTATGAGGCACAGACTTTATGTCCAGTCATAAAATCTATGTGTCTAATCTCACGATGAATGCCCCTTCACTTCCTTCCTAAATTGAATGTCCAAAGGCTAGAACTTTAATAGAGAGGAGAAAAACCTTACGAAATTTCTGGTAAAGGAGTAGTACTGATTGATTTGGTATACAGCTACTTGGGCATACCTTGTTTGTACACTGCAAACACGGTTTCCAGTACAGAGTAAAATCCTGTACTGACTGATTTAGTTATTGTGCATTATAAAGCAGGTGATACTACTTGACTTCTGCTAAGCAAATGCTCTCTTTAAAAGGTTTTATTATTTAACCAGCTTAGAAATTTATTATATTGTCATTCAAATGGGAATGTTTATGGGGTCTGCCTATTTATCTCAAAAGATATTTTTAATGTCAATCTTTTACTATTTGTGGCTAGAACTGAAATTTTCCAAGAATATGCAAGCAAATGATCATGTTGTGTTTCCTTCATATCCTGAACTGAGGGACACTCTGGTCTACATGCACGTGCATATTTACTGTTTTACATCTGAGGAAAAAAGAAAGGAGAAATATTTATTCCGAGAAAAAGAAAAGAGAACATTTGCTTTACTGTGAGAATTAAAGTCAATTTAAAAAAAAATTATGGATTATGAAAACATCACCTAAGAAGTGAGAAAGCTAGCAAGCTGGAAAATTTTAGAAGTGCTGGAAACAAAAATAACATCTCTCAAAGTTACTCAAAGTAGACAGAAAAACCTAATAATAATGATTCAGGAAAGGCAGAGCTTGACAAATCATTCTGTTCTGTATTAGGAAACAGGCAGATACAGCTCTTCTTTAGCTAAGGCACTTTGAAAGCAGCTAGTCTAAAGAACCTCTGGGGAAGAGTTTTTTCCAAGCAGGTGTTTAGCTGCGCACATCTCCAAGGTGGCTGATGGGCAGGAGCTGCTCATTGTGGCTCAGGAGGACTCAGAACTGCAGCCTGAAAGCACTGGGTACCTCGGAGACCTGGTGGCCATTGAGGGAGGTCCCACTCCAGCTCTTCCTACCCTAGTGCTCTCCTTCTCTGACTCTGCTCCTGTCTCTCAGCTCTGCACAGCCACCAACACTCACAATATCCTTCTCTAAGCCTCTTCAGCAGTACAGCAGAAAACTGTCCAGTTTGTGTTTTTGCAAGTTTTAGTTTTTCTCTGGATTAGTGAGCTGCAGCATGTCATGAAAGATCCAAAGAATATCAGAGCTGGCACCATGTAATTAATGAACATAAGCAGATGGGATTTTGCAGGTAAATGTTTTGGAAGGGGCAGATTGACACTACCACCTTTCAGCAGGGTTGACCATTTTGAATCCAGTAGCCTTCCCTCTCTTGCTTCTCCTGCAGCTTCATCCTTGCTGAGAAACACCCCAAGCATATGCTGGGCTGCCCAAGAGACCCTGCTGCAGGGAACAGACTGCAGTATGTGGGCTGTGTGTATCTCACATGGCTTGCACACACTGATTTACAAAAATTGCTCAGTCAGCAACCCTAGAGGAATAAACTGACAAAAAAATTAAGATGAAGCTCCACAGAAAAGGATCCTGGATACAGCGCTAGTATAAGTCTGCAACTGGACATAGACTGTGCCCTTGAGGCCTTGTCTTCACTGAAAGGGAGTCAGACACTAGCTAGGAAGAGAGGAGACCTGTGTGAGTGAAACAGTTTTCAGACCTTTGTTGGGCTTCTCATTGTTTTTCTTTTTTGCTCATATTTAACCAAGGCTTATTGTTCCAATCCACTCAAAGAGACATTTGCTGATGCAGGTTAGACTCAGTAGGTGTAGCAAACATGCAAGTCAATTATGTTATCGTCCACTGAAGCATGCTCAACTCTTCCTCTGATCTCACAGCTGACCTTTGCAGATAACTTCTTCTCATCACTTAAACAGGGAATCTTTTCAGTCACAGGGACCCATTGATTTCATTGTAGTTTTAAAATTAAATGTTGGAAATCAAATAGCCTGGAGCACCAATGAGCATTACAATACTCATAAGCAAAAAAGGAGCCCTCCACAGCCTTCTGGAAATTTTCCATACTGTCCCATTGCTTCAAGAGGCTGATTTCAGTCCCTAAAAAGTTTTAAAATGTGGTTGGTAAAAGTAACTACATAGATGTAAAAAGATTCAGCCATTTGACATACTGTTCCTATTGACTGTTATTTGTTTAAATTTGTCTAATAAAACCATCTAATATGTGATTTATTGACACAGTGTATCATTAACTTTTCATTTGGGTCTTAAGCAGGAGGTTTCATGGAGGTTTTATAGGGAGTTGTAACAGTTCCTCCCAGTACTGAATATTCACATCAATGAACTGGAAACAACACATAAAATCATGGCAAATGAAATTTGCAGATGACCCAAAGATGGGCAGAGGGGTGAATTTCAACAAAGACAGGCTGGGCAGGTTGAAGCAAAGCGTATTAAAATACAGTTAAATGCAAAATATATCTAGGGACAATGAATGCAAACCTCATGCCCAGCATAACATACTAAATCTCGGAAAGCAGTGACTTTCAAGAAGAACTAGGGGCAAAGTGAAGAACTAAAGTAATCCTTATGCTCTGACCAAACAAACCCTTATGCTGTCACTAAACACATACATGTAGGGCAAAAATAAGAGATTAAAAAAAGCCACAAGAATGTATTAAAATTTTTTTGAATGAAGAGACCGCAAATTCAGTTTATTCACTGAAAAGAGGTGATTTGAATACCATGAACAAATGTCTGCCACATGAAAGGAAAAAAGATGTGTATTAAGATCCTTTAACCTTGTGGAAAAAGCCATAAGAACAAGTGCCTGGAAGCTGAAGCTAGGCAAATTTAAATAATGCTAGAGTTACCTTAGATGAACATTAGAAGTTATTAGATGAACTACTGGAATGAGTTGCTTTTGAAAGTCATGTACTTATAGTCACACATTTCCTTCAAATAAAGAAATTATGATCTTCAGCAGGATAGACTCTAATTAAATGCCAGTCAGACACTAGTAATTCCCAAACCATTGGGTTAACAGGTGTTTAGCAGGTCATGAGGCAGCAATATCTGGTGGTCCTTTCTGATTTAATCTCCATGAATATATGAACAAAGCTGAACACAATGGCTTGCTTTTTTAAGTCTGATGTCTAGTATTTTTTAACGGCTTCATTTTGAAGTATTTTCTACAGAGTGTCTGACCTGGTCAAATATTTTTGAAAGTGACCCAATAGTATGCAGATACCTGAATATGTCATTAATGTGTAGGCGCCAAAAGAATTTTTGCGTCTTTCAAGATTCAGACATCAGTACAAGATCTTTACAGAAGGAGTGATACAGGAACTGGGACTTTGCAGTCATTAATTCTGAATTTTTCTAGCTTGTCGCAGATACAGAAACACCTCTGGAAGGCAAGGAACTTTTGTGGATTCATTCTAGACTCTTCCTCAAGTTGCAGCCTTTATCTATGTTCATATATTACTTATGGAAGGAAAACAAAATATGGATTTGTGAATTCGAATAAAATATTGAACCTTTCAGGTGCTGCAATACATGTTCTTACAAAATGGCATGATTTGTGTGTGAACTTCCTTGTCACTAATATATAAGTGAGATAGGGAAATGCTGCAGCCTCTCCCCAGCATCTGAAAAATTGGTTGTTTCCTTCCCTCTAGATAGCACTACTACTGGAAGTCCCAGTGGCAACCTCACCTGTTCTCACTTTGTCTGGAATATCCACAAGGATTCACTGGCTCCCCTTTTACATGAGTTTTGAATTCCTGATTATAAGGTCATTGCTATTTCCTCATCTATTCCGTCTGCATTTCGATACAGCTTGACTCAGACTTTCCTATTTGAAATCAGTGTTCTGCCATGACCATCTGCTTCAATATTACTTTCTTCTGCTTCATAAATATGAAAGAGAAAAAATAACTCTAAAAATAACTCTAAATGTGAAAAGAGAGATTGCCCTAAGATTATTCTATAAGATTGATCATGATATAATAAAGTAGAAATTTAGGGCCACTCTGATTTACTGTATCAAATCAACCATTTTCAGGACAGCACCTTAACATTAGCTGGCAATAGAATATTAACTGACATATTAATTAATATCAATTGATTAAAATATATTTTAAAATGCAGCTTACTGCCTTTCTATACTATGCTGGCTATGCTTCGTCTATACTGTCTTGATAAGTAAAGGTTTTCTGTTCCCCAGATGCACATCAGTGTTAACATGGTTAGCAGCATACTTGTGTTATAAGCACATCTCAGGGGGGTGTACCTGTTTGGGGTCATTGGTTTCCTCAGGGCCAGGATCTCACTCTATTAATGAGAGCTTCGCATCTGGCATTACTGGTTGCTGGCATAGAGGTTTCCCTGTCCTCTCATTTCTTGACAGACTGGGGCATGCTCTGGTGCCAGCAGCCAGGACTGGTGACCTGCCACTAGTGGGGTTCCACAGAGCTCCCTCTTAGACCCTGTGCTCTTCAACGTCTTCATAAATGACTTGGATGCAGGACTGGAAGGGACACTAAGCAAGTTTGCAGGTGACGTAAAACTGAGAGGAGCTGTTGACTTCCTTGAAGGCAGGGAGGCCCTGCAGAGAGACCTTGACAAATGAGAGGACTGGGTAATCCCCAACCATATGAAGTTCAACAAGGATTCTGCACCTGGCTTGGGCAGCCTCAGATGTATGTACAGACTGGAAAATGAGATACTGGAAAGTAATGCCACGGAAAGGGACCTGTGGGTCCTGGTCAATGGCAAATGGAATATGAGCCAGCAGTGCCCTGACAGCCAGGAGGGCCAACCCTGTCCTGGGGGGCATCAGGCAAAGCATCACCAGCCACTCAAGGAAGGGGATTGTCCCACTCTGCTCTGCACTGAGGCGGCCTCACCTTGAATATTGTGGCAGTTTTGGTCACCACAATATAAGAAAGATTTTAAGCCATTAGAGAGTGTCCAAAGAAGGGCAACAAAGATGGGGAAAGGCCTTGAAGGGAATCCAGTGAGGAGTGGCTGAGGTCACTTGGTCTGTTCAGCTGAAGGAGACTGAGGGGAGACCTCACTGCAGTTACAGCTTCCTCGTGACGAGAAGAAAAGTGTCAGGCACTGATCTCTTCTCTGTGGTGACCAGTGACAGGACCA
>VZRE01002520.1:169884-228148 GCA_013396775.1 Cephalopterus ornatus | reverse complement strand
TTCTTCACCCAGAGAGTGGTTGGGCACTGGAACTGGTTCCCCAGGGAAGTGAATGCAGCACCAAATCTGACAGTTCAAGAAGCGTTTGGACAATACTCTCAGGCACATGGTGTGACTCTTGGGGATGGTTCTGTGCAGGACCAGGAGCTGGACTCATTGATCCTTGTGGGTCCCTTCCAACTTGGCATATTCTGTGATTCTGTGAATTTTCAAAGCAGTGCTACACATTGCTTGATTGAAGAACAAATCTGTGGCTATGTGCAGTTTGTGAACCAAGAACTGAATTTCGTGAGTTTCCTTTTCTTGTCACTTCAAAATTAGAACAGCAAGGAAATAAATAAAACAGGTAGCTAATAAATGAGGTGATAGTGTCATTCATAAGCCATCTGCTCACGCATGTCATAATTTACATACATGGTTGTCAGGGAACTTGAATTCAATTCTATTACTCTCAAACTTACTTGCAAAACTACAGCGTTGTTGATAGTAGGAAATAGAAGAGCTTTTGCTTCATTTTTATTTATTCCTCACATGTGATGCTGTTCTTCAGTGAGATATTTTGCACACTGTTCTTAGCATTATTAGTGAAATTCTGTAGTTATTGGGAATTTCCCTCTCTTTTCAATGAACTCTACTTCATATTGTGCAAGGAAATGTAGCGTAATGGATTATTTAGCAAGAACACCTCAGTATATACAGAACAGCATAACAAAATCATTTTTACTGAATGCATAAATTTAGAAAACACAAAACAAACAAAACATGCATTTAGATATGCTGACAAGAAAAAAATCATAGCGAATAAGATAGTTCCAGTTCTCAATGGAGAAAACAACCTTTCTTAGCAGAATCTGTCTTTATCCCTTTCCTTTGAAGAAAAGATTTTGGACTGTTCTTCACCAGAAAGAACGACAGACTTCTTGAGTTGGGTCTGCATACATGGTCTGTGTGTGACTGGAGTGGTGGATGGGTTATCTCTCTGCTCATGTTTTCATATATTTATATGTAATTATATGCTCTGTGTATACCAACATAAAGTTACTGAGTTATAAAAATAAGAAGTGATCATCCTCACATTTGCGCCAAAAATCCCTGCTACACAATCTCAGTCTCAATCATTAGCTTTTTTTCGGAGACCTGCTCTGTTTTTTGAGAATCACTGAGAGATGTCTGTGTTTGCCGGTCTTTTCTGTTGTTTTCTATAACTGTGTAAATTTAACATTGCATGCAGAATCGAACAGTCAGGGTTCTGTGTGCAGGAGCTGAACTCTATTGGTTTCACACATCATTCACACAGAGTCATCTTCCCACAATTGACATTCATTTCATTTATCCTACACACCCTCTAAAAGAAAGATTTCTTCTCTTCATGAGCACGGGGAAAATTGGTATTAGGGGATTCCTAATTGTGTAGGAGAATCAGATATTCAAATTATAAAAAATGGAAAGCATTTGAGAATGGTTGTATTACTGATTTCCAGGAGGCCCTACAATTATTTCTGTTTGGGATGGGAAAAGATTAAAATGCCATTTGCATGACTGATGTTAAACCTTCTATCTTGCAGTCTTGTAAATGAATTACTGCCTCACAGGCACTTCATGTTATGAAAACATTTTACATTCAACTGGAATAATTGCACATTTAACTTCAAAGTTACAACCTGCCTGGGGTATTAATTTGTCAGGTCCACACTGGAACTGTAGAAATGTCAGAAGAATTGGCTCAGGATGGAGCTGTCATGCACCATAAAGTATTCCATCTTGTCTGCAGTCTCTACTGCAGATATTGAATCAAAATTCCTCATAGTTCAGGTGAACTCAGATACCTGACAACCACAGAAGAATGTTTATCCTGCTTAAGCAAGACTTCTGGGTAGTATAACAAAATGAGAAGCTATTATATTGTACCACCGCCAGCTTGCTCTATAGCTTTTAAATTGGTGTTGTATGCACAAATAGCTATGGAGCTAGGGTATGTTCCTCATACAGATAGTTATTTAATCTCTTTTAAATTAAAAGTGGGCTGTGAAGTGGGTTTTATTTTTGAATCACTGTGGTAATGAAAGCTTGCAAAGAGATAACGGCCCTGGTAATGCAAGCATGAGTAATGCCCAAGTGATTTCATGCACTGACTTTACAATGTTCCTGCTGGTTACAGAACCATTTGGCATTAAGATCATCATTGCTTTTAGGGTCTGCTGAGAAATGTGACGAAACACCTTAAATTTTATGTTTCAGATGTTTGTGATTCAAAGTCAGTGAAAAAGATTTCACTATTTTGGGCTTTTTTTCTTTTTCATTCCAACGATCAGATGAGGTGTGGGGCAAGTTAAACAAAGCGAACTGAGGTAAACGTAATGGATACATGGCATCTGGGGACAATCTGCTTGTAGCTGCTGAAGGATTCACCCTTCATGAGCTGAAGGTATCTTTTTCTTCGTTTGGCAAGGACAATTTCATGAAGACAAAGTGTTTAGAAATAAAACGCATCAACTCAAGTAATGCATTAGTGATTTTTTGATCATAACAGAAACTTGATTTTGCACATTATATTTTGCTACTAAAATAATTTGCCTGATTAAAATACATGCAGAGAACAGATACAAAAATCAATTGTGAAGTAGTGATTTATTCTCAATATTTACTGAAAAGCTTTCTTCTTAAAATCTGGTAACTTATCACTTCAAATATATCTTTACCTTAAAAATTATGATGGCATTTATAACACTATTGCTTCAAAATTATTTAATTTGTTCAATCTTTACGTTTTCCAACTTATGTTTTATTTTTAATAAAATGAAGCCTTTTTTTTTAACTTTGCCAACATAGATTTAGAAGGGAAACAGATGTATTTGTAATTAAAATCTGATATTTTTGATAATTTCTGTACAGCTCCTCCATAAAAACTTGATATTATGCTTGAGATAGTTCTGAAATATTTGTGGGCTAAATACCTCTGAAAACGTACATTAAACAGGAAACTGGTGCTATCACCATTATTGGAGTAAAATATTCTTGTTAAATCTTTCCAATAAATCATTCAATGAGGCGGTTATTTAATTTCTATGACCTAATGTCTTCTGCTACTTTTAATTAAAAATGTATCTAATCAAGTAAACATTATTATGAGCAAAACATTTTCTGCTTATGAGATTTTAAGCGTCAGCAAACACATCTGGAACTTTGCTTAATAGATTATAGAAGTGTCCAAATTTGCCAAGAACAAAAATATAGACAGCAAATTTTAGGAGAAGGATGGGGTCTTGTGTTTATTGAAAGAAGTCTGTATAAGTGATAGATAACATAATGAGGGCTTAATTTAATCAGCAGCAGTAGACCATTAATTTTGCTAGATACGTGCTTTAAGAGAAGGAAAGACATGCTGAAATTTCAAGTGACCTGATTTCTATGTTTTTGGCACTGTCTATAAAAAAGTGCGTAACAAAACCTGCTACATTTGTAGAGAATTGAGCAGCTGTTACTCAGTCCACCGAGTGACACAGTCAGAAGACAAAGCTGACTTCCCACAAGTTTAACCATACAAGACTGAGCGCTGTAGCTTTTGTTCAGGGACAAATGAAATGTGTTAGTCTGGGAGTGTGCTCCAGTGAGGCATTAAAAATGCAAACTAAGGTAAAGAAATGGTTTTTGCCACAACTGGATGTGCATCAGAGCCCCGGCTCCCCGCTGTTTCCTGGAGCCATGGCAGCAGCTGAGATAAGTGCTGAGGCTGGTTCAAGGTGAGGGTCTGAAGCAAGGTGTTATATCTACACCAAGCAATTCACAGTAGTACGGAGACACCTCAAGCAGCAGGAAAACCAGGTTGTAGATGTAGGTGAAATGGTGACTTGGAGAAGCCCACAGTCATTAGTATCCCTCATTTACATGGAACTGCATTTATTGTTCTATGTTGTAGTCTTTGAGGTATTGCAAAAGTTGTATTTGCTGCTGACAGGAAAACCGGATCTTCTTGGGTGCTGCCATTAACCTGCCTGCTGGTCCCACTGGGGTCAGTGAGGACCTTGCCAAGGTTTCGTTTTCTTTGCCGTAGGGATGAGCACTGCGAAATTGAGAGGGGAGGCAGAGGTTGCCTGTTGTCAGGAATTAGCAGCACAGTTACATCAAAATGATCTTTCATCTGGCTGGGCTTTGCCTGGAAGGACCACCCCACCATGAACAGAGGCACAGATCAATCACACTCAGCACCTGGATTTTACAGGAAGTGCTTTAATTAGGATTTGCATTTCTCTAGGCCTTCTGTACAACTAATAGATGATGGAGGCATGTCCAGAGTGTGATTTAGCTATTCCAGCAAATTAGCTAATCCAAATCCAAGAAACTCTCATGTTCAGCAAAATTGCATTCATGTAGGTCACAAAGCAGCCAGGACTAAAAATATTTAAGATAAGTTTCCTAAATATCTTTTCAACATTTTTTTACGCTTTTTACAAATCCTCATTGAAGTCAGTGGTTTACATGTGATGTCTTTTATCAGCTAAGGATAACAGCATTGACATCATTGAAAGTTTGCCATAAGACTCAGTTAACATCTATTAATATTTTGATAAATATTTTGAATGGACTATTCAACAGATAGTTATTCCATTATTATATTCCTTGTCAGTCTTTCTTTTACTTTCCTGAATACAAAACCTTTTGTTTTTAGCTAATATCCTTTACGTAAAGTTGCTGAACTCTTGGTTCTCAAATTGAAGGGGATTAGTAAGAATAACAATTGGATACACCTAAAAGAAATAATAGAATTTTCTTTTAGGTATTATTTAAATTGCATCATGACTGACTGCAGAAGTGTCACTGTGCAAATGATGTTTAATGCTTAACTAGAAACTGTTATGAAATCTCAACTTTGGGTTGTGAAACTCGGTGTTTGGGAGCAACTTCTAAAATACCATTTGATAACCTGCAATTTTTATTCCTAATTAAGAATGCATCAGCACTCTTTTCTAGTGAAAAAAAGATCTTTGTTCAAAGTGCTGATAGGCAGCAAGGTATCGTGAATGTTGTCAGACTTAAAGCATGCACCTTTATCAAACAGAAAGCAAACCCATGTTGTTACTGCTCTGTACAGGAATGTCGCAATGGGAACCTCTGTTTAGAGAAAGGCATCTCAGGGGTACGAAAAGAGCTTTATTCACCAGCTTCAAAGTGAAGCTGCTTTTAATTTAAAGGCTTGTTTGGTTTTCTAGAACAGCTGCTAATCTGTTTCTATGGAATACTCTACTGATACACTGCAGAGTGCTTTCTGCCTACACTAACTTCTTGATTACCTTTGTGTTCACTATAAGGATTTCAGGGAAAAGATTAGGAAGTCTTGGGTTCTGCAGGCAAACAGTGAAATGAATTCTTGTGTTCCTAGATAGAGTTGGACACTGACACCCATTTTCTCATGTAAAATTTCAGCTTCTCTGCAGTTCCTGAGGAGTGTTCTTTTGACTGAGTCCTGGTCCTTGTGCCAGGTCTGTAACAGGAGCTGCCAAGGTATTCTGGCCAAATAATCCCTATTGTTTCAAGGAAATCAATGGCTCATCTCCCACATGACATTGATTTGTGATTTAGATGATGATTTGTGCTTGTGGGTCCATGCCTGAGCTGTGGACTTCCCTGCTGGCATCTTCTTTGGCTTTCACATTTCCCTAGTTCCAATGCACTGGCTTCAAAATTAGCATAATTTTCCCTAGACACTCAAGTGCGTTCCTGTGAGTTGCATTAACAATATGCAAATATTTTGAATACTTTTTACAGTTTTTTTTTTCTTTTTTCTGGGGCACAGTGCTTCCATAATGCAACCATAATGCAGCCTAATATCTAGTGCAATAAATTTTCAGTGGAAGTGCTCAGAAATCATGGATGTGCTGTTTGTTGTTTGTTTGTTTGTTTGTTTGTGCTGAAGTTTCATTTCGGTGGGGAGTTGAAGGTTCTGAACTATACACTCCATATTAATCCTGTAGGGTGGCAGTTGTATACACAACAAAACGCTTATACTAGAGAATCATAAAGTTTACTCAAAATCTACGAAGTATCACATTTTTCAGTGCAGATTGGAGTTACTGAGGGAACAGGGGACCTCAGCAAAGAAAAATCTCATTAGGTTACTGCTTTTGTTGTCCTATTGCAAAATTAAAAAATGATGATAAATCTAATCTGCATGACGTCTGAAATACAGACAGCACTGCATTCCTTAGACTTTAATTAAAAGTATTACGATATTTTTAAGTTTATACTTGTGTAAATATATTCACAACTGGCAATTACTAATTTTATATACAACTATATTTAGCTGTTGGCTTCATGAAAATAAAAGGGAACTGTGTATGAATAGGAGAAAGAAACATTATAGGTTTTATTTTTGTGTCATTCTACAAGTGCTCTCCTGGAAGTGAGCTTATAAGCATCTGATTATATGTAATCTTAATCAGTAATTGTGCCTTCAATGTTTTCAGCTGATAATATATGGATTTCCTAGGAAATTTACTCAAGTAAATTGCCATATTTAGCAGTCTTATCTTCTCAGATTCTTTTTCAAGCCATGGGAATTATTTCTTGCTGTGCTAAGGCAGCGGGGTTTTCTCTCTTAATTCTTATCATTCCATTAAGTAAACCTGCTGAGCAAATAGCTGTTATTATAATAGTGTAGATTTTCTACTGCTCCATTGGAGTGAAAATAAGGTTGATAATTGACCAATATGTTATAGTATTTATCCAGTGTCTTAATGTAATGCATCCCTGATTCAGGTGTTCTGTTTGTTGTCTACAAATACAAAAAAAAAAAAAATAAAAAAAATAAAAAAAGGCCATATCAGCAAGAAATTGTGGTTAAACGGAAATGAACCACTTAGGCTGTGGCTTACTAGTCAACACAGAACAACTGACCTCCAAAGGAGAGTCTCATTCTTACTCTCAGAGTTTCAGTTTGCTGGTTACTTCTCTACTTTGTTTAATTACTTTTATATATTCTTACATTGCTGATCACTCCATGAGTTTTAGGCAAGGTTTTCAAAGGAGTCAGATAAATGTATGTACCCAAATCAAACTGATTTTGCATTATATGGGTTTTTTTCTTACACTGGAATTTTCCTTGCTTCTCCTTAAGTCATCAAGAAATGCTGACTTCTTGGAGTAAGGGCTAGTTAGAATGAACCTGTCTTTTTTCACCTCAGTATCCAGCTACTTCAGAAGAAAGAGGAGGAAATCCAACTTACTCTGAATACAGTGGAATAGACACTGTGGTCTTCCACTGCAGAATCACTGAAGTGCAGAATAAAATTCCCTCTCATTATTCTACACTAAGCTCTGTAAGAGATCCTGCTACCACAGGAGCTGTTTCCCTATATAAATGCAGCTGCTAGAAAGGATTAACATTTTTAATGGCAGCATTTGCACCATCTTTTCAATATGAGACCATGGATATCAATCTCTTTCCTGTCTTCATTCAGTTAGTGGCCTATAAAAAGGAGAGGGCTTCTGTCCTTTGACTCAGAACTTCCTTTATGATGGGCCCTTTAGGAATTCAAAGATAATCAGTATGGTGCACTTAAGAGGACAAGAGAAAATCAAAACAAAAAGCAAATCCATAGCGTTATTTAAATCCTCATTTACTAAAGGCTTTGGGTTTAGATGCCTGAACTATAATATTTTGGGTTTATATCTTAAGGGATAAGAGGGGAACAAAAAAAAGCAGAACTGTAAGAATTCAACATTAAGAAATCAACAACATTTCAAAATAAGGTGAACAAGAGAAACTAATTTCAGAAAAAAACACAGACAATCTCCAGAAATGCAAGAGATATTGCTTTCACATTGCATAGACAGAGGATATGGAAATTTTTTTCCAGAGTCCAAGTTAATGGCCACTTCTTTAAAGTATCCAGCATCTCAGTTTTCACATCAGAGAAGAGATTGAGTTCACCTAGCTGCTATGTTTAAGACAGAAATAGAGGTTGAAAATACAGTTTATGTTTTCACCTCCCATGAGTTGTTTGGATTGTTTCACTCTTGCTGCAACTATGTTTTGATCAGAGGACATTTTCCTAATAAGTCCAGCATAAAAGACTCATGGAGACTCTGTGAGATGAAAACCTTAGATTATTGATGAAAAACTTCTATTAGTTTTTTCATAAAGTAATGTTAAAGTAATCAATTTATGTTCAAGGAATAAATAAAAGTAACTCTGAGAAAAAGAAGGATGTGCTATGGTAATCATGAGAGCAATTTACCATTCTGTATATCTTGTATCTGATCTTTGCTCAATGATCAAGCTACCTCCCCTAGACAGCACCCTAGCGTGTGGAGATGTAAAGTCCCTTTTCATTCTTTGATCATGTGCTATTCATGCATACCTTGCATATCTTTTCTTTTCTGTTTTTTTTTAAAGTGCTTCGGTTTACTTGCTATTTTTAGTTCCCACATTCAGATATGGGAAGAAACTGAAGCCACGTCATTTTGCTACTCTACAAGAAGTTCAAGGTCTTTGTCAAAACAGAGTGTAGCTCATATTTTTCCAGTTAACATTTTTCTTGTCTAGTGTGAGACTTCCTGTTACGAAAGAATGACTTGTATAAGGAAACACCAAAGTAAATGTTCAGCTCATCAGGAGTGCAGTTTGTAGAACTAAGTTGATTTTGCTGAAGTTTACCATCCCTTGGGAGATTATTGACTAATCCATAAGAAATGAAAAATAACAATAGTTATATCTGCATAAGGTAAACATGGAGTTGCATATGGAAATAAAGATAACAGCTTTTATATTCCTCTCCACTTCCCAGCCTTACCATGTTATTCTACCACAATAAATAGCTAGGATTTATGTAGTGTGTTCAACCCCTTTATCCCCTCTGTCCAAGTACAGGACTTCACACACTGCTATAATAGTGGACATGTGTTACCAGCTGATAATGTAAATAGCATGAATACAGATAACATGTAAACCTAGTTCCTCAAGCAAATGCTCTACCTAGAAATCTGGCCCAGACACTATATTGATGTCTCTGGGCTTCCAGAGTGTTTTTTAATTTTGTTCGTTGTTGGGCTGGTTGCTTCCCTATCAAAAAGTGGGGTGGAATCTTTTTGAACACCATGTGTGAGAATTCCATATTTTCCTTCAATAACTGAAGGTAGACAAAAAGTCTGGTGGTGGCCTATGCAAAGCAAAACCTCAGTGCATGTGTTTGGTGGATGAAGTTTTATTTGCCCTTCAGTATCACAGGAAAAACATTGTGAATGACATTGTAACGTACATTCATTGTAGCTGGAAAATGAAGCTCCAAACTTCTGACACAATCCTCAGGAAGATCATATCAATATGCTTGATAAGATGAGAAGTTCTCATACTGTGGATTGTGATGAGAAAAGGCTTCACAGAGGGGCATACAGTTTTTTTATACCAGAGTGATTTAGCAGCAGACAAATTTTCTCAAGGCAGAAGTGTGAAAACAGGCCCTAAATAGTGGTTTCAAGGGACTCCTGTACCCGTAGACAAGCCAGTGCCATAACCACTGTAGGCTGAGCAGCTCCTGCAGACAAGGTTGCAGGGGATGAAGAGAAAACATTCAAAATCAAGCACAGGTTTTCTTCCTTTCTGTCCGAGGAGGTCAGCTGATGTCACTTTTGGGTCCCAATGGTGATTCAAAAGCGGATCACCATCAATTTCTAAAATTTGAAAAAAACTGATCTAGTGTGGTCTTGCCTGGTTCTCCCAGAAACCTTGTCCAGCGTTTTTCTATCTGTAATCTAGTTGGCATTTCCATCTGGGAATATTTGCATTAGGCAAGGAATCTGAGATTGACCAATGTTTTTTAACGTGTCAGACTCAGAGATGGGCTGCAGAGATTCGTGAACTCTTTGTTAGATATGAGAACCTAAACCAGAAGAAACTTCTTGTAAATTATCTGTCGAAAAACCAGTATTTAAAATTTTTAAAATCCATTTCTTCTAAGTATAAAAAGTTTACCCATCTTGTAGGAAATCCATTTTGGGGACATTAACTGTCTCTTTCTATAGTACTTTTACCTCATTTCTTCCTCTTCCTGAGCAACCAATTAACCACAAAAATGCCTATAAAAATAGCTGTTGGAACCAGTAAAATAATTTATTTACATGTATAAGTTGTTTCATCCAAGGAATTTTTTCTGAAACAATTACTGTGTGGCATGCACTGTCATGTCGTCTTCCCCTCAATGGCAGGAAGATGTCTGATCTAATTCAAAAGGATCATCAGTTAACTATTTTTAAGAGTGGCATTGTTTTCACAGACAGCACTGAAACCATATGCTCTTTCCTTTTTTTTGTCTCGTGCTTTCATCTAACAGATATTTATGTTTGAAAGTACTGGAAAGCGTTTAGCTTTCAAATCTATCCCTACCTTCTGGCAATCTGCTTAATTTCCAAGTTTTTACATCAATGAAAGCAGTATTTCAGCATGGAAGTATTTTTCTTTCTCATAGCTACCTTTCAAGTCAGTGTTCAGTGCTATTGAGGAAACAGAGCAAGCTGAGGACTTGATGAAAAGGAGCAGCTTTGTCTCAAAGTTTTTAAGCCCTATGAGGTGAACCGATACATTGAAAAAAAACTTTCAAGAGCACACATGAACTTTTAGGAATTATGCAGTAAAAAGTAGGTAAAAATGTATGTTGGATGGTAAAATATCTTAAAATTAATTTTTTTCTGTAATCATTCTCCACTTGAAATTATTGAAAATACCTCTTATGAAAAGGCATGTGCTGGAATCTATCCGATTTAGAAAGGTACTTCAGCATGTGCCTGCATGTAAGTACAGTTCATCTGAGGAATGAGAGTTACACTGGTCTTGTTTAGTTGCAAATCTGGTGTGTAATCAGTGTTTTCTGAGGCTGGAATGTGAGTGATGTCTCTGAGCCAGGAGCTCCTTGTGTGATACATCCCAGGGGACATGATGATTTGCACTTCATGTCACAAGGATGAAGTAGATGCCTGTGCCCTAAGGAGAAGTTCATCTGAGCTCCAGCCGCCTGTTTGCCAGTGTGCAGGTTAAAAGAAGTTCAAGCTGTGGGCAGCGAATGAGCACATTTAGGGAACTATGAGTTGAACCATGATTCTCTTTGTGCAGATGAATGTTTGTCTGTACGTTCTTCCATCTGCCTCTGACACTCATGGTCACGCATCCTTAGGGAGCTAGGAGGGGCAGTCATGTAAGAATAAGTTAGTCTGTGCCTTCTTACATCATTGATTACATTTGCCTTATTGAAATGTACACAATAATCCTCATTGGTGCCCTGCAGGATCGAGCTCCTTCCCTGCCATTTATTGCCTTCACTTCAGAAGTTTGTATTTCTTTAAATTTCTGCACGCGTATCACAGACAATTTTGTGAATGTTGGTTGCTAAATTTTGGTGTTAAATCCAGGGAATTCAATATGCAGTGATGCATCCCAGATCTCAATAGGCTATGGGGCCACCCAGCAGCAAGGGTGAGAATTTTCAGGGGAAGTGAGACACATGAGAAAAACAACCCCAAAAAAACTGGCAAGGCAGTTATTCAGTGACTGAGCTGACTGCTGCATGCAGTGAGTGACTGGCTAACTGGAGAGTCATACAGAAGGAATAGTATGTGTGGAGACACTTATTTATGATTATTTCCAGTTTTAAAGGAGTTCCGAAAGTTACATTTATGCACCTTCTGTCTACACAGCTCTGACATATGACCCTTTAAGATGTTTACCCATCAACAGTTACATAATTCATTTTTATTTACATTTTAAATTGCAGTTACTTTTCCTCACACCTGCCAAAGCTACTGTTTTCCTAGGACAGACAGCTGTTCTCATCCAGAGGAAGCTCAGTTCAGACACAGTGCTCTTGTTACCGCCACCACCACACTATATACCTGGCATTCATGGTTGGACTCAATGATCTTGAGGGTCTTTTCCAACCTAAATGATTCTGTGATTCCGTGATAGGCCCTGCCAGCTCCCAAGGAATTTTGAACGGCTCTGTGGGGCTGCAGTTGCGAAACAGGACCTCTGCACTGGAGCTGCCACTTCTTTGGGAAGACACTCCTGAGTTAGTCTGTCTGGTGTTGAAACTGTTCATTTTTATGCAAATGCAAAATGAAAGTATTTAAATAAAGTGAAGAGCTTAAAAATTAATTAACATATTTGAAAGCATTATGTGTTGATCCCTAGAGAAAGAGATGAATGTCAAAGAATCAAGCACTAGAGAAACATTTTTTTCAAAGACCTGACTTTAAAGGAACTATACTAAATGTATTGATGGTAGAATAGAAAAGTTAAGTAGACCAGGTATGCATGGATATAGATAATGCTAAGAAAAAAGAAAAGTGACCACTTCTTAGCCACAAAGGCCAAGAGTGTCTTTACATCTGCAAGCAGAAACCTCAGCATAAGCATGAGGTCAATGTTAGAAAACACCACCCACCTGTCTTGACAGAGATTAGATCTGAGATACAACCTATTGATTTAATTCTGAGGTTATCTGAGTCACTGCGGCCTTGGTCCCTGTGGTCAGTTTTAACTCTATGGGTAAAAATTAACTGTCCATATGCCCATATTTTTGATTCTTTCTTCAATATCTCTTTTTTGAGCAACTGAGGATAAAACCTCTCACATTGTCATATAAAGATCTAGAAAATGCTACTGCTTCCCCTTAGGATGTCATTGTATATGGTACCTTGCTATTACAGTTAGAAGCAGCGTTTTGTTTGCACAGCAACTTGGCTCGTTTCTTGTTTTGTCACAAGAAATAAAACAGTAACTGTTCCTTCCCAGCCCAGTCTGGCTCCAGGGCAGGAGCTGTGCATCCATCAGCTGCATGGCTGTCACGTTAAGCAACTCATAATGGGAACGTCTCCCACCCGAATGCTCCTCCCTTCCACATCTCTCGCCCTTGGTCATGGCCAGTGCTTTGTTCAGGTGCATGGGAACAAATCCAATGGAAAACAGTGGGAAAAAAAGGCTACATTGCAGGCAGAGCAGGAACGGGCTCTGGTTCACCAAGAGCACGTGCAATGACTGGGTTTTGATTACACAGTGTGGGTATAGATTGCATATATATTTCCCTACTATATATCTCTTTCATGTCTGACTCCTGTCCGGTGGTTTGAGGTGTCTAAGTCTTGATTCTACTGAGAAAATAACAGAGACTTTATGAAGATATGAATGTGAATATTTGTGTGTTCAAGGGGCCCCTTTCTGGAGCTTGCTCAGAGGGCTGCTGGAGCTTCCCTGTAGAACCACGTGCCTGAAACCGGCTGAGTGATGCCAGTTAAAGATGCTACCTTGCAATACAGAGCCAAAATATTTCCACAGTAAGAAGAAAAATAAATAAGTTGCTAACAGTTTGTGAGGCTTTTTGAAACTCTTTCCATATAAAGCTGTTTTTCAATCTGTCATCAATCTGCAGTAACCCAGTGAAGAAAAACAGAGCTGTGGTATCAGTTTGGATGTCAGATCCAGTTGTAAAAAGCTGCTAAAAACATTCAAAGCCAAATTTGGAAGATCTCAGTTTCATATGCCTGGAAAAGGATGCATTGGCAGAGACATGAGCAGAATTTTTAATTTATACAAAGAGACTTGTCTAAAACATGTTTATACTCCTTATTTGACCAGTCTTTGGAACTTGAATCATCGTATCTTTTTGCCTGAGCAGGAAGGTTTGCTTTCACAGTATGAGAAATTTTAAGCTGTCACCAGCATGGTTAAATTCAGAAGCATTTCTGACCAATTCTCCCCTACAACTATAAAGAAGAATTTCACAAAGTAAATATTGGGAATCTCTTATGACTAGTTATTAAAAAAAACCTCCAAAATGTTTTAAAGCCCATCTTGGAGCCTGATGTTATGGCCACTTTCCAAAGATAACCATTAAAAATTTAATAGACTTTTTCTACAGTCATTTCATGTTGCTGTTGCTTGTCTACAGTTTTGTCTTCTCAAATTGAATTATCTTTTTTTTATGAATGCATTATTTTCTGCTTCCAGGATCCCCAGACAGACTCTTCTTTTTCTTCCTACAGGACATTCCTCCTCCCCTGCTTTTTTCTTTTTATTTTTTCCCCCTTGGAGTTTATAAAAGCAGGAGCATGAAGGAAAGAGGCCTTTTTGTCACACGGAATAAATTATGAGAAATAAAATAAATTTTCCGGCCAGCTCTAGGGATTTCACTGGCAGAAGAGTACTGTGATTTCTCTACCTTTTCTCTCCTGCTGCCTTTTTCCCAGAGATTCCTTGGGTTGCTGGATAGCACCTCTGTACTATTCAACAATTCAGCCCTGTCACAAATGCACACATCGAGAGAGGAGTACAGGAGAACACCTCTACCGTGTTACACAGGATCCTGTTGAACCCTTGACTACTGTCTGAATTCCATCTCACAGTAGTTATTTTGATCTGTGCTGGAAGCTACCTGTTATCCTCTCAGCTAGAGATCTTATGCTAGGCTTCTGTAAGCATGAGTGTAAATTCCTGGACTCTGCTTATGCTGTAAAGACACAGTATTAAAAACTTTGTCCTTCTATAAACTGCTGTGTTTACTTGCTCTTAATGTACGCAGGAAATACATTAAGACTATGTTCCCTTTTTTGTAAAGCATTTCACAATGTTTTCAGATAACTTAAAGTTGAACAATGATCTAATATGTTCCTATATATGCTAGAGATGGGTATCTTCCAAAATACTAGCACAATAGCAGCTTTAACAAAGAAACAGCAAAATTTTGGCTAAATGCTAGAGATCTGTATGTACTGCCTAGATGTTTTTTTCTGAAGGTATGAGGGATTCTAGGGAAATCCTAGAATAAATTCTAGGAAGACTTTCAGATAGCAATGACAAATCTTTTATAACAGTTATCTGTTATTAGAAAAACGTACAACCCCTGGATGTTTTGATGACGTGTTTTAATTTATTTAATGTAAACAAAGAAACTAAAAATAGGAGAGCACAGTGGAATTCTGACATCAGGCAAGTTTCAGATGAGAGGCTGTCAATAGTTATGCACAGATATTACACCTGTAATACTGCACTGCTGATATTTCACTGCACTTGGATTACAGGCCCCATGGATTCCATTTCACCACCAGGTCTTGGAAAAATTATTATTCATTGGATCTGTAGGTTGTTACAAAAGCTGTAACACCAGTCATTCATTTTACATTAAGATCTTTGAGACAAGGGATTCCTTCATTTTTCTGAGGTTTGTTTCAGCAAAGCTGAAGAAGAAGTAAAAATACTCACAAAAGTAAGCAGACTCGTTAAAATATTTGGCATTTGAACAAGAACCAAGTAAGTTACTAAGAAAACACATGAAAGATTATTTTTATTCTGGGTTCAGATTAAAATGAGCCGTATCATAGGGAATTTGCATAGAGTCAGATTCAGTGATAAGAGATCACGTAGAAGACTTTCTCTGATGTTCCCATCAACACATTGAGCTTCACACCAAAATATGAGCCTTGGTGTGTCACAGATGCTGGTGGACATTTAAACTTAAACATTAACATCTGCAGAAGCACGAGGACAACCAAAAGATGAATAACTATATTCTGGATGTTTTGCTCTGACAGACAATATGTGTGTTTTCTTTCATTTAGTCATTATGATACACCGTCTATTTGAAATACCATCACAATGTCAGAACATCACTTCTAAAAAGAATGAGATAAAGCAGATTTCCTGGGTAAAAGCAGTTGCTAGACATTTACACGTGTTGTATTTTAGATTCAAAATGGGTAACTGTATCTCCTGCTCAATTTGTAATTAAGGGATTAAGTTAATCCCTTAAGAAGTTTCAAAAGGCTTTTCATACATTTGAACAATTTACTTAGTCATATACTTTTGAAAGTACAAAGTTCTCTGGCAGACTACAAACCATTTAATATTTGAGGAATATTCTCACAAGACAGCATTAGTCAGTGGTTCTTGTTTACATATGATACCATGAAGATGAGGAGCTGGACAAGTTTTGGGTTATTTCTATGGGTGTCTAAAATTGCGACATAAAGAATCATAATATTCAAAAAACTTGACAAGGATATAAATCCTCATGCTTGCACTTAAAAGTACAAAAGAGCTGCTGAACAACAGCAAGAGGGGACATGTTTTTGGACAGCTAAATGAGGACTGCAAGTGTTGCTGTACTTTTTCCTAAAGTAATTATGATTGTAATATTGAATTTAACATAATTTTCTTTAATTATTCATATTGTTTTGTTATTGTAAATTTTTTAAAGAACTAGCAGTAATAATTATATGGAGACACAGTATAAAATAGTTCCACCAGAGTGCTAGACCCTTTAATCTTCAGAGTGGCATTATCAGCTATGGCTCTTTGTAAATGGAAACCAGCGGAAGTGAAAAAGCATAATTCATATACATTGGATTCCTTCCCAGTTGCTAATTTTCCATTTCTATCAAGTCTGTGGGAACTGGTCTTGATCCAATTCCCATGGCATTTAAAGAACTGGCTTAAATATAGATATTTGTGGCTGTGTATTAAGAGGAACATGCACACATAGAAAAAAAAAGGTGACCCACGGGAGATCAAAACCCAATCTGTGCCTTCTTGAGATCAGAATATAAATCTTGGAGGTTTTTTTCAAACTTGTCCTTCTGCAGCTGCTCTCCACATGCAGAATCTATGGAAAGACAACGTTGGACATTACTGTAGCTTTACGTACTGAGAAACTCCCTACCTAAACTTGAGGAATAAGCGAAACTAATGAGATGAGGATCTGTCCGTAAGAGAGCCAGAGGACAGAGAAATGGCAATAGAGCACATTTTGCCCTTCAAATATGATCTTGCTATGGTTTAAGCCTGTAGTGTATTTCTGTCATCCAGTGATGATTTTCTGAAAACAGTAGCAAGAAGAATGCTTTATAATGACCACACTGCACCTTCAGCTACTCTCTAAGTTATGCTTACATCCCTCCTTGGCTTTATTTGGGCGGAATCACTGTGGCAACAGTACTTTGAGTAGCAGAAAACTTTAAATAGCTGATATGTGCTAGGGTAAAAATCTTCCTGCTGTCATAGAGAGCACCACCCAGAATTGTAGAAAGCTAATATAGAGTTCCACTCAAATACAACATAAGAAAGTACTGAAGTATTCTAAAAATGAAAATGTAAAACATAAAACTCATCCCAGTTCAGACAAGAAGAAATTAGAAAATTGGATTTGATATTTCTGAATAAACCTTGAGAATTTTCTCTATATACAACTGGCCAAAGACACATGAAACTGAGCACTTTACAGCCAGTGAAGCAGTTCAGGGTTAAATGAATATTCCAGCCTTATAGAATTTGCTGCATTTGTCACTGCATGTACAAAACAATGTGAGGGATATGGCCTAGACCCCCCAAGTAGTAGTAGTGTCAATTATCAGCTTAAAACTGATTATATTATTGCTATAGTTTTGTTGTTTGTTTGGTTTGTTTGATTGTTTTGGAGGCTTTTTGTTTGGGTTTTTTATTTTTGTTTTAATAAGTAAGGAACAGCAAATGGAACACGAGATGAGGATCCCAAAGACACAACTGCAAGCTGGAACTGAGGATGATGGGGTTAAAAGTAGTTTATTCAGTGTACCCAAAATGTGTAGGCAGATTCTCTGAGCTGTGCTCTTCTTTACCAGAGGTATTTATCATGAGAATCAGAGAGCAAAGTGAACATATGATAACTAATGAGCTGCAAAATACAGCATGCGAAGTAGAAACAGCAGAAAAGAAGCTGTGTGAAGATCAGACTGCTTTTCTGGAACACTTCCTGCTGTCTCAGTTATCTCTTATTTTTACAGTGGTATATTAGCTCTGACTGCATGTGTCAAAGTGGCAGCTCTCATGCCGAGAGAATTACAAGTGGCTGTATGGAAAAGAAAGAGATACTAATTCTGTTCCTTTCCTGTTGGTACCTTTTATTTTTAATGGTAAAAGCAGCAGCAATAGTACTATGAAATACTTCCTTCATATAAGAAACTTTCAAAGTAGCAGTGAAACACAGAGGGGGCCTGAACATAAAGTCCCTTATGGTGGCAAACTCCAATTTTTAATCCATGAGTTTTACCCTGCTCTGAAGGGATGGCAGAACGTGCCAGGCAAACTCCTTATAGTGGAACTGTAGCCTTGAGCAATGAGCAGAGCATTTGGAAAGCAACTGGTTTTTACAAAGCAGCACTGCACAGAGTGAGAGACCTTGCATTTGGGTTGACAGTACTCCACCTGATTTACAGACGCTCTGTGCTATAATGATATCTGTCAGTGGTAGTGGAGGAATACCTGGTTTTCCAAGCAATTTACTGTAATAGAAATAACCTGTTTCTTGTGACTACTCACCACCCTTCCATCTGCTGAACATTTGGAACAGACACTTTCCAGCCAAATTGGATCAGATACTAACTACATTGGCACAAATATAGTGCTAAGGCCAGCTATTCCTGCTCAGAAAAATTTGTCCCAGACAAAGCTTAAAATCTTCTTCCACTGATGACATTTGACATGCTCTGTTTATTCCAGCAAAATAAGTCCCTTGAAATAAATCAGAGGATTTTACAAATGCTATTTTTCTACCATTCAAAGCCCACAACTCTCCAATTTCTTGAAGCTAAGAAAATTGTGAAATTGTGAGCACTATCAGTGAGATAACAATATAAACATCAGTGATAACAGCAAGGAGGTATTCACAAGATTGCTAAAATGCATTTTAGCCTTGAACTAATTTTACCGTGCTCTGTGGAAATTTTCAATCACCCCACTGTACTTCAGCCTCTGAAACTCAGTTGCTGCAGTCCAGATTTAAAGTAGCCCATTAGTTTTAAACCCAGGTTTTGCAGAATGCAAATTGTGCCAAGCTGCTTCTCTACACACCCTAGTTCATCTATTTTTTCTTTTAAATGCCAGTTTGCATAAGTAAGCATCAGTTCACGAACTTCTGGGTTACTTCATAGTTTCTCAAGCCTCCTCTGATCATGCAAAGGCTGCTGTACAACCCCCACAGTGTCCTGGTTTGACAAAGGAGCAGAGCTTTTTTTATTTTTTTAAATTTCTGTACCACGTAACGTAGCACAGAGGTCTGTCTGTAGCTTGTCACACTCTGATATTCCTGAGGGTGAGAATCCCAACTTTTGAAACACTTCATGACTTTTACTTTCTTTTATAAATAAAGAAACAGTAATAGAAGTCTTTGTGGTTATGTTCTACAATGAATGAGGATTAGAGCCTCTCCTTTTCCTAATAATTTACCTCTGTGGGTTTTTTCTCCCCTGCCACCCTTTTATTTTCTAGTTGAATCTCTTCCTTTTTAATAAAACTTCACAGAAAATGTAATCCTGTTGTGTACCACTCATATATTCTCTAGTATTTCTTCAAGTGTGGGTCCAGACAAACTTTCAAGGTTAAGTTGATGCTGTGACTTGAAAAAACAACTGTGTCTTTTATTCTGGTATAGACCTAATATATTTTTGCTCCTTTGTTGAGTTTTAACGCAAAACATAAGATTTGAACATTAATATCTGATGCTCTTTGTGTCCCACTGGGGGTATGTCTCACTGAAAGTATCTATTGCCTAGTAATGACTAACATGTATAAATATTTATATAAATTCATGTAACTCAGCACCACGAGCTATCAAAATGTGCTAATTTTTTTTGCTCTGTGCAGTAGAATTGGACATTGTACACTGGGAGCAAAAAAATAAAACTTTTTTTCCATTTTCTCTATACAGCTTCCTAATGCTAGAGTATCATGATGTTGTTTGGAATCAGCTCAGGAGGTTTTCTTGTTTTTATCAATACTTGGCACTGCATGTTTTCTGTGGCAAGCAGTTTTCTTTTCACTCCACTTTTTTTTCCTTCATTGCTGTCTCGGAGCATATGTCTTTACCAGTGCCTAATTTCAGAAGACTTCTTTAATGCATCTGAAGGAAGTGACCAAAGAGAATGTGCTACATTCACAGACTGAAGTCCCATATTTTCATTTTTTCAGTCCTTCAGGACTCACACTGATTTTGTCTAAAATTTTTAAATTCACTAAGTTTTTACTTTTGCTTACTGTGCTGTTGAACACAGAACTTTAGTCCTCTGGCAAATGAAGATTTTCAGGATGCCTGAAATTAGTTTAGACATTTATTCATCTAATTTAAGAGTATTTGATGATTTAACAGTATCATTCCAGAATTGCTCAAGCTATGTGGGTTTTTTTTTAGATAATTAATATTTGTATTTTTAATTATTCATGAAAATCTTAAATTTTTAAAAGGTGAATACACTTCAGTTTATCTTCTTTACTCTAACTGTGTTTTAAAAGATGTCATAAACCCAATAATTCTGTGCAAAGACTTGTTTGTTAGTCTCAAGGGATGGAAATATAAAGCTAACTTTTCAATAGCACACAGATAAGAGACAGAGCTCATGGTAGTTTATGTCACTCACCCAGTAGCAGTGAAATACCATTCCTTTGTAATGAGTATTTCTCCAGCAACACCAGGTCTACATTAACAGTTCTGTGATAAGAAATAACACTAAGAAGGGCTCTTTGGTTCAGTTCAAGATCCCTTCTAACAACCCAGAGCTATTTGAAGAGAGATGTGGGTGGGAGTTGCTGGGAGCTGTGCTGGGGGAGCTCAAATGCCACTGAATGGCCTTCTGTGCTTTCTTTGGAGAACTTCTCTTTGTTAGCCAACATAAGCCGTGGTAGTTTATTCCTGGTTTCTTCTCAGTTCTTGACTGTGTATTTTTTCTGTTACTAACATGAAAGAAAGCAAGAAGGGAGGTGGGGGCATTGTTTCAGAAGGATACAAATATACTGTGACAAAGATAAGCATTGTGAAATCCATTAGCCACTGATCTCCTTATCTGCATCACTTCCGAGATGGAACAACTGTTTGACACACTATTACACTTCTTAATTTATACAGAGTACAAAATTAGTGGAATGAGGCCACTGATACTATTCTTAAATCAGATTAGAGATTTAGCAGGAGCATATATGCCTAAAAAAGGTATGGTGGGGAGCGTACTGAGGTAAAAGTGAGAAGATGAAGGTTAAAGATATTGGGAATATTTTCAGTTTAAGGGAGATGTTGAAAACTTAAGATTTCTTTGTTGTATCGTAAAAATGTGTTTGGAGGTACACAGTAATTTTTCCGTGTAATTTTTATGTAAGAATAAGACCATGGAGAATAAGACTTACCATAAAAGAAAAATATTCAAGACTTGTGGATAGACATCAGAGTGGAAAAAAAGAAGTGGGGTTTTTTAAATTTCTGCATCGGATTAAATGTAAGAAGAAAAATGCGTAACTTCGTATGTTGTCTCTCATTCCATTGCAAAGGGTTATGTGCTTAACATGACAGTTAATTTCTTTGATACTTCCAAACTGCCATAAGAAGTCATTACTCTAAAGAGGCTAGAACTTGTTCTCATCCTTCAGCTGGCACTCTATGGCATAACATGACCATACTGTTGTAAAACAATAGCAGCAGTAGTAATAATAATAATAACCAAAGACATAACATATATAAAATAAAATATTAAAAAAAAAACCCCAAACATAGTTGCATCAGTATGATCATGTGTGGACTCAGTTGTCAGTTCACCATTGTTTTAAATGGATTTCCAAACTGTGCAGCAAAAAATACTGTTCCTTTTTTTTTATTAAGCTGTTTAACGCTTCATGCAGCAACTTTCTGAGCAGTTTAAAATCCAGCCTATATTGCAATAGATGTAGTTTCAGTCAGACTAAAATTTCACATTTATACCAGTTCATGGACTTCATGCAATTAAAAGGCCACCAGACAGCATATTCAATGTGTTTCAGGGTTGCCTCAGAAAAAATCATTAGAAGAGTCCATCCACAGCATGGTTACACATTGCCAAAGGACAAAAGTGGACCTAAAGCAAATTTTTCACATTAAATCATCATCACAAAGAAAAACAAGAGATGAAATGTTTTAAACCCAATTTACCGACTGGAGTTAAACATAGCATTTTTGGAATTAATTTTGATTGCTTTCAATGAAGAAAAACAGAACTCCAAAATCACACAACCTTAAAGAACTGGCTGCAAAATTTAAAAGCAAAGGGTCTCTACATCAGAACAGCTTTTCTTACAGGAATTGAATTTCTCTATATAAATAGATACCTCCTGTTAGCTTTTAAAAACATAAAACTATGAAACAAAGCATTCCATTTAGACATGAGGGAAGAATTTTCCTGTATATATAATTGAATTTTTCAGGTTTTTATTCCATCTTGTCTTAATATTAATCTTTTTCCAATTCAGACAATCAATTTCATATTCAGTTATTCATAGGGCTCTGATTCTAACAGTTTGCAATTGTTTCTCATGTTATTTGGAAGCAAGAGGTAGAAATAAACCCTCAGAGGAATAGAATACAATAGAAAGAGCAGTCATTAAAAGGACGAGGAGTGATGAAGGAAACAGATCAGAGAATTCTCCCATCACCTGATGACACCAGCCAGTGTTACTGGACAGCCTGAGAGAAATTGCCTCGTTTATTGAAAAGCCCATTATCTAATTTACAGACAAAACATGGAGAGATGAGTCGTCTACAGAACAGGAAAGATCAGAACTCAGATCAGACCAAATCCCCCTTTTTTCCTGTGTGCTCTGTTCACAATGTGTAACCCCTCCATGGGCAGATCCCTACCATACAATTCCAATGTTAGGAGACTCTTTTGTCTGCAATGCAAGTTAGACCAGTGACCAACATAAATTTGCTTTCAAGCAGATTGAACGTGCAGATGAAACAGCTGTATGCAAGCCACAAAGGTGTCCCCATGCACCAATTCTGAATGGCAAGGAGTTTGACTGATGCAGAGCCAGGAGGAAGGGCATGTGGGATCTTTAGGGAGGCTTTTATGAAGAGCAACAACACCTCCAGCCCCTGAGTAAGCAGTAGGCAGGAAAGATACCATCAAGAGATTAGGAGTAGCATCTCTTCTTTTTTTCTTCTCCCAGTCCTGCTGGGTTCCCACAATGACATGTAGCCCAGGTGGTGAAAGGACAAAATGTAGCAAAAATGTCAGCTTGGCATGTTGTTGCCACTGTCCCCAGCCAGAGCAGGGCTCACAGCCTCTGTAGGGCTTTCTGCCCATTTGAGATGGCTCTGACTCCAGCTACAGTCCTCCTTGACTCTTGCTACCCTGAAACTCTCTTTCCCAAGGGGAGAAGAGACTGGAGCTACACAAGATGAGATCATTCTTTAGAAGAGGAGTAGCGGAGCAAGGCCAGGACCTCGCTGCTTATGTAGTATTGACTAAGGTAGTGTCAGCATTTATATTTTCTTTCAATTATGACATACAGAAAAGTCCTTCCATAGCTTATTCAGCTGGAAAAAAATAAGAAGAAACAATAGCATGACATTTTCTAATCAGATATTTTTCCCACTTTTCCAAGAGACAGTGTCCATCTGTTTTAGCATCTGCTCAGTGTAGTTCAAAATCCTCCTAAAACCAACAAACAAGAGAAATGGCTTCACTGCCTTCAAAATGTCAAGATCTAAGAATTTCTTGGGAAAAAAATGTTGCACATGTTGTCGTTATTGCTGCAATCTTTGACCCCTGATTTCCCTGTTTAAATAGAGTATGCAATCTCCATTTCTTTCAGCAGGTTTGTGAAAGGTACCCGAGTGAAAATTATGATGCCTGGAAAGAGAAATTATTTTTTAAAAGTGCAAAAATTTGCCCTGCTCTTAAAGGCATTAGCCTTTTGTTGCCCTTTCTTCAGGGTCCTTACAGCAATAATGAGGGATCAGACTATGTCCTTGAAGTAACTCTTATAACATGAAACATTTGATAGAAGTTTTTTTTAAGGAATAAAACAATCTGAACAGGTGTTGTTTCCACACTTACTATGCAACCAAAGAACATCGGGGAAAAAAAATGAAAAAATCTGCCTAAAAGCCCAAAAAACGTTAAATTCACTTCTTTTTTTTTCCATGCACACTTTAGACTGAATTTATATCAGATTGAATTTATATGTAAGTCTTGATATGGCAAAAAAATAATACCAGAAGATTTAATTTCAGGCAAAAGAGAATTGGAAAAGAATACACTGAGAAACAATATTACTCTAGTTTTGGATGTCTTTTTTTTTCACTTTTGCTGATTGCTCAATTATGTACTGACTTTTAGACAGTTTTATAATTATTACATCTTATATTCCATAGCCTCCTTCCTATGTGTGCTGATTCTTCTTCTGCCTTGCACATTATTGATTCCAAATGTGGTCTTCCAGCTTGTGTTTCTGCCATTCTGTCAGTCTGATATTACCTTCTGAAATGAGGAAGAGTGATGTAGGCACAGCTTTCCTGAGAAAATCACTCAGTGTCTGACAGACAGTACTGAGTACTGTACATGTAATGACAGTACTCATTACATGAGGTAATCTGACCATGAACTGTCAAAAGAACTGGAGGATCTTTTCCCTGTGGGAGCCAGATGAGATTCCCCATGAACCAGACAATAATACATCTACAAAAGACTACTTACACTCAAAACATGTAGCAAATGTATTTCTAATCACAGTGATCCCCATAGCTGTGTTACCCAGGGGGTTCAGACTTGAGGAATGAGACAATATTCCATTGGCCTTGGAAACACTGAGGTAACTGCCCATTTTATTGAATGCCAGTGGCCCATGTTGAGCATACAGCAGCAGTTTTGCTTCTATTTTTGCCAACAAGGTCTGCCAGCAAGTAAAAGTCGTTCACCCGTGTGTACTGACTTCTGCATTAGTAAGCAGTGAAGTCTGATTTATCCCACCCACTTCTGTTCCTTCCTTCCTTTGTCCCACAGTCAGAGCTGTTGCTGGTTCTGATCGGCATTTGTACATTTCCATGAAAATTCGTAGATTTTTTTTTTAAAGGGGCTTGGAAATAGCAGGAGATGACAGTGACCAGTGACTGATACATGAATTGTGTTGACAATGCTGCTATCCTACTGACAAATGTCAGGGTGGATAATAAAGCAGGATGAGAGGCATCATGATGCCTTAAGAGAGAGATGAAATACAGTGAAATGGAATATACATGACATATATATCAAAATAAATATGTGTAAATGGCTGACCTTATTTAGATAAGGAATGACATTTACATGACAAAAGCAATGAAATTTAAATTATCTTTAAATGGCAGTAATTAAAGAGTATGAGGCTACAGCAGTCTTCTGTAGAAATAAATAGATATATGATATCATGAGTTACTGATAGAAAAGCCTTATCACGAGTTACTGATAGAAAAGCCTCCATTCAGTATATAATTCTCAGCAGACTTTCTTTATCTGAAAGCAGTGTTACAGCGTTATCGTCAGAGTGACTAAAATTAAATGAATTAAAATGTCATCTGGAATTAAGTCAATCCTTTTATTATTATTCAATCTGTCAATGGGATCCTTACATAACAAGGGGGAAAACCCCACAGTTTGTCTGAGAAAATCATCATGATCAGTGATTTCAACCTGAAATATTTACTGCTTTCACTGAATATGTTGAAACATGAGTTGTATTAAGGCCTCCTACTTACTTATTTTTAACTATATAGACAGATTCATTGAATCAATAGGATTATAATTGCTTGTGAAAGTGTAGGAGAGCTGGTCTATATGTCAATTTTGGTGAGAAACACACCTAACACAACTGGAAATTTTAGTGCAGATGTAGTTAGAATGATATGAAATACTTATTTACTGTGATATAATAAGTGTTTTTCTTTCTCTTTTTGTCTGATAAATTCTGTATAAACTGGACTCCTAATCCAGGTTTCTTTGGAATTAACTTTGTAACTGAATAACACATTTGGGAGAACAGTCCCCAGAAAAGGAAGATGTATTTCAAAGAGTATTTAAGTGATAGTATCAACCAGAAGACTGGAGAGCAGCTGAAGTGTAAAAGATGCTTCCTATAATGAATAATGAACCCATATTTTGGGTATAGAAAATATACATACAGCTTTTTACAAAACGGTCTCATTTCTAAACATTACTGAATATAGAAATTTGTTCTTTCCTTTCAAGATGTTTGTGACAATAGGAATATTAATAAACACTCTTTGATAGGTCAAATTCTACTGTCACAGGAGCAGTTACATCTCATTCCTTATACACCTTCATTGGTTTTTATCTAGGAGCAGTCTCAAAGCTGTTCCTGTGAGTTTGTGAACCTGGCAAAGTGTTTGCTTCTGGAGGGAACTAGAGGCAGTGGGGGCTGGTTGTTCCCACCTGACAGTGGCTGTTGTGGATGCAGGACACAGAGCTCTGTGAGAGCAATGGCAATGTATTGCTCAGGTGCTTGAACTGATGAAGCAGCTCAAAGCTTTCCTTGTTAGGAAAAGCTCCAGGACTGCTTTTAAATTAAACCACTTGTCTCCAACATGTTTGAGTAATCTTGTAACAGGAAGGAAGAAGAAAAGCAGGGAACATGTTGGAATTTTTCTGTAACACTCCTACTAATGATAAGAATAAATCAAGAAAACTACAACCAGGATGCCAGTTTTGTTTATCCTGTAGCACTGTGTACTGCTCTTTATAGGATCTGGGAACTGCTGCTTCTGTATTTCAAGTATGCAATTCTAAATATTCTGTATGAGTTGCTTAAGGAGACCTTATATACAGGAAAAGTATCTGTTAGTGTACTTAAGCCTAAGCATAGATGAAGTATAATGAACAATCTGTTAAATGTTAATGTAATTTATCCTTTCTTAATTTACAAACATGACATATTGCATGTATTTAGTGTTAATCTGTTTTAGACACTCATTTGTTTTGACCTATGTCCATAATATATTATGTACCTTGAGAAATTTATCTTGTCACTTTGAAACAAGATTACAATTAGTATGACACACACGAGTTTAAATTAGTACTCCAACTAGAGATGTGTGAGTAATGAATTAGCCACAGTCTTGAACTGTTGGCAGACAATTTAAATTGCCTGACTCCGATGCACGATCTGGAATCACTAAATATGTACACGGTCTCAAGTCAACATGTTTTTTGGATCAGCGACTGAATGATACTCTTTAAACACTTTCTTTTTCTAAGGGAAAATAGCAAAAAAAAAGTTAGCCTGGGACTGTATAGTCAGATGTCTGACTGCAAACAATTCTTCCACAGATTTGTTTTGTCACACCACATTTGGTTTGCGATTGTAAGGTCAAGCCTAAAAAGTTAAGTGGTTGCCTATAGGAAGCAGGACTGTAATTGTGATATCATTAGAAATACTGAATTGTGGATAATACTTTATATTTGTACTTGTCACTTGTCTGGTTTTTGACAAGAGGAGGCAGTTTTGATGGGCTTCCTGTGGTCCTTGTGTTTTTTATCCTGTTATCCAATTTTCTGCTGCACTGCTTTCCTTCTGTCACACTGACTGCTAGCCAGCCTTGCGTCCTTACTGGAAGGGCATACAAAGCTTTTCGCTATAGTGGACAGGAATAAAAGGAGAGGCAATAGCAGGGCTGAATTTTGATAAGTGCCTTATGTCCCCTGTCCAGGGTAAGACATACATGATATATATATCACCTGAAGGTCTTTCAAATCTTATACAAAAAGTAACAATTATGGAATATGTATATATAGGTTTGAAAATCAAATAAATACATAAAAGAGATAAAGCAATCTATAATTTTAAGGGATCTTTGTGGAGGACAGAAAACACTTAAGTTTAGTGACCCTGTATTTAATAAAAAAGTCAGAAGCCAAAAAAAAAAAAATCAAACAAAACCCAACCAGTCCATAAAGCACAATCAAAGTCCTAGTATTTAGTTAAGTGAATACTACCCAAAAAAGCTCTACCCTTTATTCAGCTTATAATAACTTCCCTTTTTTTTTTGAACGGGAGTTTGGCATGAACAAGGCTGAATGTATCTAAGTTTATTCTCTGTACATGTTTACATGCTGATTTAATCTGCTTCATATATATCCTACGCAAAACTGACAGCCTCTGCCAATAGTCACATTTGCTCTTACTCTTTGAAAACAACTGTAAATTTTGTGTGGCATTTGAACTATTGCATGAATCCCTGACTTTTTTTTATATTTGATGCTAGATTTCTTTTTCTGAGTGTTTTAAAACCCCATCCCTATAATCTTCAGGACAGAAGCATAACAATGCAGGCAAGATATCAAGGCTATGTGAGAACTGGCAAAGCTTTGAGTTGCTACACCCAGGTTCATGCTTTATTGGATTCCATTGCCCACGGGTAAGGAGAAGTTTGTGACAGTCAACCCATCTCTCACCATGCCCTGGCTTCTTTCACAAGGACCTGGAAAGCAGAAGAGAGGGAAGTGGCAGTCCTAGTCTGGACAATCAGAAGCCTAGGACAATTGGTCCCAGGAGAGCTATATCTCATTCCATATGTGCCTAGTAGCCTGCTCTAGGTCTTCAAACAGCTCCCAGCTACTTTTTTGCCATTTCTCCTTTATGCATAGCTGAGGTAGAAGTGCTGTTATTTTGTCATATGCCACAGACTGGCAGTAACGTAGCTCTGGGCATTGTCGAGAAAGAAGGCATCAAATTGGAAAAAGAAGTGTCCTGAAAGCCATCAGAGACATGACTCCATTACTGAAAGGAAGTACATCTTCAAGGCTGGGCTGGATGGGACTTCAAGCAACCTGGTCTAGTGAAAGGTGTCCCTGCCCAGGGCGACTGGGTTGAAACTAGGCCATCTTTTAAGGTGCCCTCCAACCCAAACCATTCTAGTATTCTATGATCTAATGTGGTCCCATCATCACTGAGAAGTTTAGAGAACACCATTCTCCTTGTTAGTTAAATTATTTTCAGAACAGGGAATTTTTGGCTTATGTAGAACATTTTTTGTAGATCTTACCTATTATTGTTGTTTCTAGACTGAATACCAATGTCTACTATAAAGGAAGAAATGATTGCTTTGAATATCTGTGAAAATTTGCTAGCATAGTTTTTGGGGAATGTGGCAGTCTCCCAAAGAAGCATCTGAATCCTTGTTAGTCACTTATAAAACTATTTTGAATAATGTAATAAGTCATGAGATTGTGGATAAAACCCCTGCTTTAGTCATGGGTTGGGCTATGATTTTGTAGATCTCTTTTTATAACTTTATTTTAAGAGGTTTTTTTATATGCCATATGGGGTGTAGGATGTAGCTGGAACAGATTCATGTTCATTAATCAGTAATTCCTACTTCATAAAGAGCAGAATTAGTGTTAAAACTAACGAATTCTCTAATATTCTTGGTCAGGCACAGCAAGCACTTAGAAACATAATGATTGCTGTCCTTACAGGGCTTCTTCTATAGCTCCTTTGTTCCCACAGTACAGTCAGGACATGCAGTTTCATGCTTGGAAATGAGCAGTTCCAGTAGCCAACATTCACATCGGGTTGTTCAGAAGCAAAGGTGATACAGCCGCAAACTGAGTCACACCCTGAGCAAATCTGGGATGAGACCACAGGTGTTACGTGATATCATAAGAAACCTGACCACATAAAAGAAACTTAAAGGTATTATGAAGGTTTGAAAAGTCATGAAAAAAGAAATCAGATCAGTCTAATGCTTGAAGGTTTGGTAGATCAGAGAGGAAGTAACATTTCCGTAAAAGAAATTTGTAGGATTTTTATTATGTACTGTAACTAGCTCTAAGATCCACTTCCCGGTACATTAGCAGGATATGTATATTTGTCTTTTTTTTATTTTATGCTATCAACAGTCTTAAAAAATCTTGCTTTTCATTAGACCACTTTAGTCTAACTGAATGGATGACACCTGGTAACTACCATCCCTAGGACTGCAGTCAGCAGAGCGTGAACTAAAGAGTCCTCTCTAAGGTATCAAAGATACCCAGGAAGTACCTTCAGGTACAAAAACAGTCTCTCAATTCTTAATTACTTATGTGACTCTCTCCTGGATTGGATTTATTCTTACATATAATATGGCAGCAGTTCATTGACCTGTTTGTAATGCTACATATCTCCTCTACTTTTGTTCTGTTCTCACATAGCTATGTGTGTTTTTTCACATGAGAAATTAATTTATTTATTTATTAGCCCAGATGTATTGCTCTGTATGTATGTTTTTGCTACTCTGTATTCTTGGGTTCATGTGGAATATCACAAATTCAATCACTGAAAAAGCTGAAGAAGTTTAACCTATGTCCAAATAGTTGCTTTTGTTCTCAGTGTGCTGCAGAATAGGTATGCAGCCATGCGCATCAAAGAGCTCTTTTAAATTTTTCCATTCAAGTACAGGCTAGATGGATATAAATCAAAACATAGGCAACTCAAAAACCTATTCCATTCATAAGCTGACCTATATTTAGATTGTGTTTTTCTGTTTTAGTGTTTCTTGTTTTCAGGTAGCTTTTATAAGCTCCTGTGGTTTAGTGCTGGTAGGTCAAATGTGACTGTGGTGTGTGCCTGAACTTCATGGATTCTCATTCATACTGAAACTCCAGATGTCTTGTGGTTTTGGTGTCATGGTAGAACAATGCAAGGTACTTAATATTGCCACAGCTCACCTATGATGTAAGGCAAAATGTTACATATCTGGATTTGAACAGCCTGCTACAGAAAGAATGTGGTGGTTTGGGGTTTTTTTTGACCCCATGACTCTGGTCTTGTAATTTCAGTAACTTTATAACTCTGAGCTCTCTGGACTCAATCATAGAAATAAAGTTTCGAGTTTGCTTAGGAATAAATGAGTGCAAAAGACAAGTCCTTTTCTAAGCAACAATTAGAGCATTAGCTGAACAAAGAGCTTCATCTGGCAATTAGTATTCCTATGGTGAACAGTGAGAGAATTAATCAGAGATACAACAGGCTCAGGCTGCAAGAGCTGAAGCAAAAGGCTCGGTGTGCAAGCTTTCTGATGCTCCAATGCCTTTTCTCCTCCCAGTTTGAGAATCACTTGCATTTATTTTTCACAATAGGTTAATACTCTTGTGTTGAAAGAATACATTATGGCTCAAACATTCATCTCTGCTTCAAAAGATAGGCAACAGCTACTGAAAACAGCAGGGCTCTCTGCTGTGTTTTTAGTCCTGAGGCTGATCAATAAACTCTGGTGACACAAGGGAGGAAGGGGTAACGCACTCGCACACTGCTCAGCCCCAGGAATGCAGAAAGGATGAATAGAAAGCTAAATGTTTCTTTAAGGAATGAGACCCAAGCACAGATGGTACTCTGTATTCATGGAAGGCTCCCACATGGTGCAAAGAATTAGAGCCTGCAGGGCCTCATAAAAATAGTGGAATCACCTATACGCAAAATCTTCAGCCTGATTCACTCTCAGCTACATCGCTGTAAGATAGTAGGAGTGGAGGTATTAAAGTCATTGGATTAATGCAGTGTAACGCTGTCCTTAGAGCTGAACCTCACACCCACTGTGTGAAATGCTTATCCAAAGGGCTTGTAGTGACTGAGTCATGAATAAACTGGGCCAGAAACCCAAAACTCCATCTTTAACCATGATGAACCAGATCACAGATACTATACGGGGCCATGATATCCCTGTTGAGGTGGAAACAACCCAGAAATCCAGCTTAACTGGAACATCTGAGGTTCTCACAGGGCTTGGAGTCAGGTCTTCTAACCATTTCTAAACCACTGTCTTTATAGTTCTTTTCTTTATCTCAGAAGTAATGTGAAGTCAGGAGAAAGAAAAAAAACCCAAACCACTGTTTTTTCTGTCTAGTAATCTCCAGATGCCTAAAGTGTCCCTAAGAGAAAAATAATATCATTCTCAGCCTTCTAAGTTGCAAATCAGAAGAATAAACTTCCAAATATTCCAGAAGTTGAGATGTCCTGGAACAGAATATTGCTACTGAAGGGACTTGGTTAGATCCGGAAATCTGAACCTTAAATGGAGACAAGCAGAATTTATCTGCTGGACATTTGTAGTGGATATAAATAATGCATGTCACATAGAGACAAACATTTTTATTCATTTCAGCCAATTAAATCTTTTCACAGCTTCTATATCACTAAATTCACTTGTGCTACATAGATGAGTACTACAACAGACCGAAGAAGAAAATAAAATAATCTCTTAATTTTAAAGGCATAGTTTAGTTATGTCTTTGATGTCCTCTAGTAGATCCCTCAGCAAATATCACTTCTTCAGAATTTATGTGCTGTGGATGTGCAAGTTCTGAATTCTCCCTGGTAATGAGGAAAACCAGTTATGTTAGTATGATGTTTGCTGATGCTTTAAGATGAACTTGTATCTGAATTTCTGATCCCAGGAAAATTCTGTTAAAAGGACAGAATGGTAAAGTTAAAGCAATCCAGGGACACAAAACCTCTTCATTTAACTGCTGCACATACAGATCAGCCAGACTGCAATGGAGGCAGCAGACTGGGGGAGACAGGCTTAGGAACTGTATATATTCCTGTCTGAAGAATTTTCCTTTCTTGAGTTTTTACAGAGGAAAAAGCAGATGAAAAGGGACTCTATTTGTCCCACACCCCTCATGCCTTCCCAATCTTAGTCTTCTCAACCATGAGTAAATTATTGTGTTGTGGTTTTCTGCTAAAGAGGGATCTCCACTCTGGGACGCCCCTTGACCTATACTACATCAAGCTCTGGACCATAGAGGGCTTTCAGAAGTTACAACTTGATGTAAATCCACCAAGACTGGAACTAAAACTTCTGGTAGAAAGAGTTGCTGATGAGCTATGAGAAATATTTGATTTTGAAGCAGAAGTGACTTTGGAGGGAAAGAAGCATCATCAGAAAAGAGTCAGGGCCCACCATAAATCTTGTCCAAATACGTTTTGAATGGCTGGAGTTGGGACAAAATTAGAGACTGAGGAATAAGAAAGGATTGTTATGTGAATAGCAATGTAATTGTTCTGATTTATGAATAACAGTATGTATTTTAATTACCATGTCAAACGGAGGTAGTGTTCTCTCTGCACAGCTCCAGAGCACTGTGTCTGCAAGCCTTCTTCCTGCCTGGCCATGTATCAGCCCTGAGAAAACTGCTCTCCCAGACTGAGAAGGCCCATCACAGCCTAGTGAGTCAACCTACAGAGCCCCTCTGTGACACCACTAACCCCAGCTGTTGCTGCTTGGAAGGACACTTAAGTATAACACATGACTTACCAGACTGATTTTCTACAGGTCCCACAGTTTCCTAGGTGGATGTTAGGTTATTCATTTGATGGAAGCACATCCAAGAGCAACATCATGTGTAAGAGGTCAGGCTGGTCTGGTCTTAGATGTATAGCTTAAATACATGGTCTAAGACATTTGAATGAGGGTAGATTAAGCATTGATGAATTTGGAGATCATAGAAGAGATGATCTTACAAAAATACATGCTTATTACGCACTATAGAGCCAGCACATAAACTAAGTTGGAGTAATTAAATAAGAGGAAGGCGAAGGGGTGAAAGAAAACACCATCTGCTAACTCTCTATCAGTCACTTATAAGCAAACTGGAATATAATGAAGGCTATTGCATTCTGATCATGAATAGATCCGTCTGCTTGGCTTGTGTTTTTTTTCCTCAAAAGTAGTGCATATGTTTTGTAACAGTTTGGTAAACACATGAAAGAGAGAGGAAAAAGAAAGCTAAAAACCTCTGCTGAACTGTATGAAATGCAGCAATTTGGATGCTCCATGATATTTTTAAAATATTTATTTTACAGACACTCTTAACATTTACAATATAAATAGTTTGATTTGAAGGTAAGAGCTTGATAATCCAGTCAGCAGTTTCACGTTGCCATAAGATAATTGTATTTGACAGAGTGAATCCAGATCAACACTAATTCATGACCCGACATTCTCACTTATCCATAGCCATTAACTGAGACACTGATTCTATTAGCTGACTTCTAAATGCAGGGTATTCATGGAATCCTCTCTAGGGTTGAAATAGTAATTGTTTTTAAGCGTGTGCATTTTTCAACATGAATGATGACTTTCTAGGCTATTCATAGAGAAGAGTGACATAAAATGACATGCCCACCTGTTGTGTCAGCTACCAGCAGCCAATAACATATGTTAAGACAAATATTCCTTAATTAATATTTATATAAAGTGAAAGAATACTTTGATTAGATGCAAATAATTCAATTCTTGAAAAAAGTAAAATTCATTGCATTGTCATGGGCATCTCGATCCTGCCCATGAAACACTTAAATAGGTGAATGACTTTAAATGAGAAGGAACAAGCCAAAATACATGGAACAAATTTATGCAAGATGCTCTTGTACTTAAGTCTTTTTTTGAAAGATATTATGTTGAGACATGCAATTACTGATACAGTCTTTTAAGGACACTTTCCACCACAACTGTGGCAAGGATTCAGTCCTAGTAATGTTAGTTCAGCTTAATTATTAAATCAAGAAAGAGTTTTGGAAATCTCTGCAGAGGCTGTGAGGTTGGTCACTGTTAATAATATTCAAAATTCAGTATTTCTGAAAATTTAATTTGAATGGAATTCTTTTAAAATACAGCTTGTCGCTAGTTTTTTTAAAACAGAAATACTGTATGTCATTTCCACTTTTGGGAGTTGAATTTGCTGTCCACTTAAGCTAGTACTGTGCCTCTTCTGGTGCCAGGGTATGGTATCATGAATAGCTGTGTGGGATCTGTGTCAGATTCCTCATTGTCTCTTTGGCTTTGAAGTTACCAGCAATCAAGTCCTCGTGCTTGCGAAGACTGTGGGAGCACTCCTTTGCAAGGAAGGCAGAATGCTGCAGCTGTGGAAGGCACAACACACCTGCCAATGCGATGAGCTGTACAGTATGCAGGGGACAAACTGCAGCTAAGATGCTTCTGGGGAACGTGTCCCATCTGTCCCACCCCAAACACACTTATTTTCCTGCCCAGAACTTTCTGAAGACAGGCAGTGTCTTTCTTAAAACCAGCAGTAAGTAAGAGGACATCCATTTTGTTTTAAAATCATGTTCCTGACTCCATTTATTTTCTTTTCCTTGGTTACAGCAATGAAGCAACACATTTTGGCCGAGAGAAGGAAACATAATGCACTTACACCAGGCAGTAATTAAGACTTCGATGTACTTGAAACTGAGTTTAAGAATAATTTATATATCTACTATGTTTTGCTGCTTGCAAGTGCTCTTTTGCCCTAATTTCAGTTATTGACCTTTAACTGTGAAAAGTAAACTGAGGAGACACAGACACAATCATGCTTGAGATGTGCTATTAATATTCTCTAGAGAGTCAGCATGTTTGCATCTTTGCCAGCTCTTAGCAGGCTTTTAAAGACACACTTACAGAGATTACAAAGTTGTTTCAGTGCAATTCAAATGGGTTTTAAGACTTCTTAGGCTGGAGGACTAAAGCACAGTGCTTGGGTTGACAGTATTTCAGCCCAGCAAGCCAGGATAGCTCCAGCTCACATGTGTATCAGAAACACACATGCCTCTCTGGGTACTTGTGTAAGATTTGGAGACTCTGAAACAGAGAAAAGAAAAAGTTCCCTCCACATTGCTTAAAGGAATGTTTTTTTTCTAGCAGCAAATTCTTGTTACTGAGGTGAATTGCTCCCTCTCTGCTCATGGTAACCCAGCTAAAACCACATGGCATTTTTCCACTGATGGGGCTCCTTGAGGACCTTTCCCATAGCTCCATGCTTATTTGCCCTGCAACCTCCACAAAAATAAACAGGAACCACTATGCAGCTGTTTAAATGTGAGTCTTGAGGAACTGCTTTCTAATCTCCACAGTACAATAAGGGAATGTCAGTGCTATGTGATGATAAATGTTCAGGGGCTGAGTTTCTCTCATTTTAGCACAAAAACTGTCTTTTGCCTTGTACTAACTGGTATCACATAGTCATCAGGGACAAATGGGTGCTGTGGGAGCCTCTTCCACAGCTAAACTCTGGAGTGTCTTACAACTTAATACAGAAAATGAATATTTTCTGTGATTTTATTGTCTCAATTGAGTTATTTTGGCTTAGCATTTTGAATTATTATTATAACGCTACATTGAATTATCTCTTGCAAAATACCCCCTTGCTTGTCTATCTGACATCCAGAAACTTGAAGAGGTTAGTTGCTGTCTAATGTCAGAGTCAATTACTTTTTAAAAGACAATTTTACCAGTTGGCACCTGGCTAAGTGACCGTAGCTGCCCTCTCCTTGGAGGCAGTCTCCCTAGGTCAGCTCTGAAGCTTAGGGTGGGGTAGCATATGCATCATATCTGCTAGAAATAAACAGATGACATCTCCACATAAGAAATAATCTGATTTACCCAGTGATTTATATAAGGTCAGCAGCAGGAAGTTTGTATCTGCCCCTTATTTAGTCACTTTAGTCAACTTTTGTCATGATCCCACTCCTACAAAAAATTAAAAAGTGGAAAGGGGGAAGTGTATTTTAGCATCATGAAACATAATTCTTTGCATGTCATTTTGAAGCAGAACAAACGTGGTCCCTGTCACACATTCATTATAGGGAGAAAAAGAGAGGAGTATTTCAGGATAGTAAGCCATGGTGAAAACAAAAAGCAGCCTTTCCCTGAATATTTAAAAGCTAAAGAATATTATAGAAACTGAAAAGAAATGAATTGGCTGGGTGTGGTTTAACTGAACAGGAAGAGGAGGCAGTAAATGTGAGAGTCTCAGATAAAAACAAAAGTTCTTTCAGAGTAACATAGCTGCCACTGTTTCTGGTTTCAACAGAAATGCACGAAGGACTTCACAGCCATGTATTTTTCTTTCTTGACAGTACTGCCACAAATAAACATGACACACTGAGTTTGTTTTGCATTTATTGAAATTTTCTGTGTTTTACTGTGAAGAAATTATCTGTTGGAAGCCCTCGTCGGACTCCTGAGAAAAATGTATTAAAATCTGCCACCAAATTAAAGGAAGGCCTGGGATGATGTTTTGATGTTTTGCTTCTTGGAGCCCCTACCCTCGCCTAATTTGATCCTTTTGCATTAAATTCTGTTTAATCTCCATTGCATTAGCATCTAGATGCCTTTATATGAAAGCAATCTTGTTTTTACAAAAAAAAATAGTGTTTGAAGAGAACTCTTGCTACTTGTAGAAAAATGTAGAAAAACGTAGCGCTTCTTTTCTAACTTCTAGAAGAATGGACTATAAAGACTGAATAATATTTAAATAGGGTAAGAAACATTAACATTAATCAACATTTCTCCAGTATATACTTGATATAGTGGCTAGCAATAGGCACTCACATAAGTGTGCTGGCAGGAAATAATCACCTGTGTATTCTTCTTTGTATTCTAATAGGAGGCTAGGATTAACTGTCATCAAGTAGATCAGTTATTCTGAATATAGACTACTCAGACTGAATATGAACCAAGGTGGTACTGAGATTACAAAATAGAGGGGAGAGGAGTGTATTTGCTTACTCTTAAGAGCATATATTTTGAATACTACACCTGCCTATCTGCAGGAATATAATATCTTTCTTAATAAAAAATAACTCTTTCTCAATACAGAAAAAAATAGAGGTAGTCTGCTGACACAGAAGGACTCTGGGCCATCCCAAACAGCTAGTACATTTTGCTTTGACTGTGTTCCTTTCCACCTTGCTAATTAAGAGTTTAAACAAACCTAGAGAGTGAATCCCTGCTATGAAGCAGACACACAAAAATGAATAAGAAAAATAATGAACATAATAGTAGAAGAATTTTTAACAAAGGATTGTGTGCAGAGAGGCAAAAAGGAAGCAATTTGTGTTACACTGGGGTGAAGATAGTGTCGTTATAGCAAGATGTGCCAGTGGGAAGGTGAAAGTTGTATCAAGTTAAGTTTCCATGGCCTGTCTTTGATTTATGTCAGAAATAGTATGACTGCTGTGACCCTCTCAGCTTCCCAGGGAAGACTTTTGTATACTCCTTTGTCCTTGGCATAAGGGACTTCTCATAAGCAAAGATGTTCAGCATAGCCAAAATTATACAGAACAGTTATATCACAGAGGAACAATGTGATTCCATACATTGTTCGTGAAAAATACAAGCATCTCCTTCCCAAAGAAAGATCATGAACCATCCCATGCAAGCAGGAAACATGAAAGAGGCAGTTCTGCTTTAGGTTTTTGTTTGTTTGTTCGTGTTTTCACTATCTATGGAATCATATGTCCCAGATCTGTAACTCCTGACAGGCCCCCTTGAGATACATCTCCGAAGTGTTGTTTTAGAGAAGTATGAATGCCTCTGTTGGCTTCCAGGCTGGGTTAACTTCAGCGGCAGCTAATGGCAGTGTACAACAAATAGGATGAAACTAAATTTAGGAGTGAAAACTGTTATAAAAACCAGTGGAAATCACATGGATCCTGCAAGGCTATTCAAGGCTCATGAACAACTTCAAATCACTCCCACCTCCCCAAACATGGCGATTTTGAGACCTGTGCCAATGCTGTCACAAACCCTACACTGGCCAAGATCAAATGTTTACACAAGAACATTTGGAAAGCTAAAATTCAAGTAATGTTTTGAACATGAATAAGTAAGCCACATGAATCCCTTTCTATGCTGTTTAAAATCATTTGTTCTGAACAAGAGTATTCACACATTGGGATTTAAGGTAACACAACAAAGTTACTTCAAATTTCATCTTTAGCTGCTTCAGATTAATCTTTTTGTGTGAAAGCAAGCCACAAATTATAACTGATACATATAACACTGCCCTTTGACTCACTTGGCTGTTTGCCTGAAAGCCTGAGGGCAGATGAAAAAGTGATAAAATTAATGAAGTAAAAAGTATCCTACTTTTTTTTAGAAATAGGTAAGACTTACTCCTCATGGTATTACAGATACAAGTTTACCTCACTGTGTATCAACACAGGTTGAAAACCATCAGGTTTTCAAAGTCATTCTAATGTTCTGTGTCACTTACTATTTCTCATATAGATTTTGCAAATTTATTTTGGCTACCCATCTAAAAGTTATGTACTTAAATATCAGGAGATAATATTTCCAGAAAGTATGCAATGCTATTTAAATATTATTTTGTATCTCTAGTATGCCAACTTCATCTCCAAAAAGCTTACAGAGGAATGGGAGAATTCACTGAAAATAGCAACACCCTTCATCGTTGCATGAGAGACCAAGGTTGAATGGGGTGACCTGTTGTGATCTCTAAACTCAGGGGAAAGGGAACTTCTAAAAGGGTACATAATCAAAGCCTGATCTGTGTTTAATTAAGAATTCATGAAGTCTAGAAACTTTTTGAAATACATGGTGATTTAATTAATGCTTTGTATGGTAAGGACGTGCATTTTAATGAAAAAGAATTGCAATAAAGCATTCAGTTTAAAAAAAGAGCTAACTGAATCGGGTTTACATTGCTTTACTGGTAGCTTGAATTGGGTACCATATGCCTTAAGAAACAAGGAAAATGATTTTTAGGATTCCTCTTCATATCATTCATAACTTTAATATGCCTTAACACACTGTAGAATTCTTCTTTTATAGGACTCCCACACAGTCACATGTGTAGCATAAAAATAGTCTGCACTGTTTGGTGGCATACAGAATTACCCTTCTCCTTAGTAGAGCTGTATCTTAGGCAAAAATTCTGAGGGAGCTTTGTGATATCATTTAAAAAATAGTGAACTTATAGAATTATTTCAAATGCCTGTGTGTTTTTTTCCATCTGGTAAATCACTAAATAAGTAAAAAAAAAGATGTGATCTCTCTGCTGTTCTCGGCATCTCAGCCTTATACTAACAAAAGACCAAAAGGTATAACTTCTGCAACAACTAGCTTTTACTATCAGAATTTTTGTAGGAAATTGAGACTAGAACGCAAGAGTCATTATTAAAAAACATATATAAAGAAGTATATTTAAAGTAAATACATATTCCCATGATTAGGGACACATTAAGAAGATAAAAAATATCTATAAATTTATTTGAATCAGATATTAAATGCTCCAGTTCTTTGTTAGTTTATTTTTCCAATTTGAAGTGCCATTGTATGTGATAACAACGCATAAAAATGGACTGATTCTTTTTTTATAAGTGGACTGAGAGTTTGTCATCTGTAACACGTTACTTCATGTGACATAAGCTCCAAGAGCAGGTTTGCTATTCTCACCCAAGCCAAGAACTGCAGGGCCTGAGCTGGGCTCTTTTAAATAGTTTCCCTTAGTCTTAGTAAACTTTTAGTAAGAGCCTTGGATCAGAATGTTATGGTTATAATCACCCCCTACATTCTCAAAAGAGGAAATGGATTATATGAAGTGAGTGTAAATGTTCACTGTTTTTCAGTGGATCTCTGCAGTTTATGAAAGCTGGAGTTCAAACTGCAAATTCTAAGGTCCTTCCCAGGGTTCAGATGGTTAAGGTTTAATTGTAATAGAGTAACTTCAAGGGGTACCAACTAAACCAACTTTTTTTCAGTTTATTTTTGTTTTATCTTTCAATTTCCTAAGGATAAGTTTATATCATGTGTCGCAGCCCGCGTTCCCACAATCATGGTAATTAGAAAGAAGAATTTTCTCTGCATTATGCACTTGACAGCACTTGGTCTTCACTTTGTTTCAGCTGTTTCCCTTCTTTATAATTAGATATTTCCTTTATTTTTTTAACTGTTTTGTCCACAGCAACAAAAGCAGCAAGGTCTGATTGCCACAAAACCCCAGAAGGTTTATAAATTGTTAACAGTATTGCTAACGCCTGGGAAAAAAACCCCTCTTCTGAAACCCCTAGTGTTAGGGTCTTCTTGTAAGTGCAAACAGAAAATGTTAGCTCTGGTGAAAGTTCACCAAGCACACTGACTGCTGCAGTTTGCTTCACTGGTAAAGGGATAGGCAGACACGTTCAAAAGGGATTTTACAGGGTGAAAATAAAGAAATAATTTCCATGAAAATATCAAGACAAATACTTCAAGAAATATGCTACCAAAAGGCTCATGTGTGACTGGGGCTGTCAAAATGTCAGACTTCACCTATGAATTACAAAACATATAATGTAATCTGCATCATTTTATGAGCAATCAGAAGGATGCAACACATTTACTGGCCAGAATATTTACTTCTACCAGAGCATCTACAGCTGAAGTTTCCAGATACCTCACTTTAAGGCACTTCTGCTGCATTTCGTGCTCTCTCCTTCTTTCGCCTGGGAAGAGGGTATTCTGTTCACTGAAAATTTCCCTAAATAAAAATACCTCATTTACATTTAATAGTCATATGTCACCAAAAGCATATTGAATCTCTGTTTCATCATTATTTTTAGGTTCACACTCCTTAAAAAATGTTATAATGTTAATGGCAGACACAAATTATAGCTGCTCTTAAAATGTCCCTATAGTGCATGAACTTTCAGTAAAACTGCCTTTACAGTAGCCTTTTGGTAAAAAAGAAATCACTTGCATATAAAAATATATGATATATAATTTCAATTGTAGGCACTGCCAAAGCACAGAGAAGAGAAGCAGACTTTGGCCTGGCCAAAAGTCACAGAGTGACTTTCTGTTAAACAAGCCTGCAAGCAATCATTGAAGTCAGTTGGTAGCTGTATGAACAGTTTAAATTTATCCATAACACGAATCTATAATGTACCCTTCACAAGAATAAAATAATATGTTTAACATCAATGCACAACCATGTTTAGATTCACACTGATGAGACTTGGCTTGTTTTCATCAGCAGAAACAGACCAGATACTTCAAATTTCTTTAGTTGAAATATATAAACAAGAAATGTTCATGTTATGCTAGAGGGTGAATCTAGTAAAGAAAAAAGTAATCAAAAAATTTTTGAATTAAGCCTCTGCCTAAAATAGATCCCTGTGAGAAAAGAGTCAACTAAACATCCTTTCTTCTCAGTGACCCCCAGCGGGACTTCCATCAATATCCTGGTTGGACACAACTTACTATATGGGAACTTGCCCAGGAGTTATTTCTGTGGTGACTATAATAAAAACTTGTGATTGTTTCTGAAAACATACTGCTTCAAGTCAATAATAACATTATTATTTTTTTAACTTCTGTTTGTTTTCAGCTGAATGCTGTGAGCTTCTTTCTGAACACAGCTCAGAGCAAAAGAGCTGAATGGAGGAATGTTCTTTTATCAAACTGCTATTTTCTCTTTTCTGTATTTCATTTTAATTTTCTGTCTGTATAAGAAAATTTCTCTGTGATATATAGCTGACTCTAGTCTTAAAATACAGAATATAATAGTCATTAATCAGTCAATGGATATAGAATAAAGCAAATATGAAAGGTAAAAACACATCACAAAAAGAAAGCAGTGAGAAGAAAATGTGACAAACATTATTTCATGAATCCATCTGCTTCTTCAGGAAATGCTTTTACTCTGGGAACTAGGGAGGGCTGGACAAGGCAGTGTCTTTTGGAACGTTGTCTCTTTAACAAAAGTGCTAGAATAAATATATAAACTTATACCTATAATTAATAGTCCAATTTGAAGGTTTATGGAGTCTTCTGATTTTTTCCCAATTACTAGCACACCATTTATTGGTTGTTTACATTTTTCTTTCATGTGTATATTGATGCATAATAAAGTCGTACACTCATGGCCTATACCTCTTTGTACCTTCATATGTCCTGTTTTGCAGTACTTATCTACAGCACCTGGGATAAAGCCAGTAAGGCACTGAAGAAAAACAGATTTGATGAATTTGTTCTGTAGTATTAAAGCAGGAGATGGAAAATGGCATCCTGTGTCCTTTTATTAATTTTATCCCTATAAAATTCAGTTCCATACTTAGTGGAGTATTTTGTTTGTTTTCTGTAGGACCCTGTGGGAGGATCTATCCATCATCCAAACCCACGTACAACACAACCTGAATAAACAAGAGTAGAATTCACCAGAAGATGTGCCAGCAATACAATAAAATATACTGACACTTCTTCACATACAGTTGCCATGTCCTATGTGCTCTGCCCTTATAATTTGCCTTCTGGGAAAAGTAATATGTGATAAACTTGTTGCAGGTGGTAATAAATTAGTAAATGCAGAACTGATCCAGAGTGGCTGTGTACGCCCATCTCTAGAACAGATGTTCTGCAGAAGATTTAGAGACTGTTTTGCAGGCACTCAGTCTCTGAGGTGAATTGGTTGCATGCTTACACAGAAAAATAGAAACAGTCCCATTTTGCATGTGCCTCCTCAATTTTTTGTTTTTAACCTTCCTCTAAACTCCTCCCACACAGAGCCTTTCCCTTGCACAGTATGTCCATGTGCATAGATTGAAAGTAGTTTTTAATCTGCAGCACAATATAGCTTCTGATACATTATTACTTTCCTTTAAAGCATCTTGTATTATCTACGCTGGGACTTCTACTAATTTCAGTAATTGTATTTACCAAGTCATCAGAAAGTACTTACTAATTTTTCTGAGAACAGTTGCAAGATTACAAAGGCATGATTTTTATGGCCTAAAGGGCTCGTTTGGTCTATCAGGCTGAACTTATCCAATCATTAATAATTAATCTTTCCCAGATTAGCAGAAATTCAACATTGAGTACCCAGAAGATACAGTTTTGATATTCATGTGGCTCCTCAACACTTCAGGATAATATATTAACTAGGTTAAAAATCATTGAAGACAAACATTCTTGTCCTTGCAGTGTTACTTCCCTCAGTTACTGTATCATTAAACTAAAAATACAGTGGTGATAGGTAATGCTTATAACTTGATGACAAACTCGCCTACCAATGCCAATGGCACTTCTATTAATACTGCTGATCAGATGAATAAGGGCTACATTTAAAACCTAATATGCAGCAGAGACAACCTGGCCATGACACCAACCACTGAGAATCTGGAGACCGTGCAAGTAGCTTTCTTGTATCTATTTTGAGGAGACACTGAACTGTAGAGCAGTAACAGACTAAAGGGAGTTCATAACGAGACTAATTCTATTTTACTGTGTGATGTAGTTATAAATTAAGGGCCAGATCTGTGGAGATATAGAGGTGTTTTAAGTACTTTCTATCTCCATTTCAGCACTCAGGCCTTCACTGAGATAGATGGAAGTTTTCAAGCGCATTCTTGGCTATGTATTAACTTCCTTAAGTGCAGCATCAAGTCTTACATTACCAGTGTATTCATCATACATTATTTTAAAATATCTCAATAGCTTTTTGTGATCTAATTATGTATCTTTAATGATAGAAGCGTCAAAAACAATTAAGCAACACAAAACTAGCTGAAAGTAATTACATTACTTCCTGGTCTGATGATGTAAAACCCGCACAGCTCACAATTGATTTACAAAGGGGACGATCTGTAAAGAATCTGTAAAGAAAAGGTAAAGTAAGAACTCTCAGTGTAAGCGCACAAGGCGCCCTGCTGCTTGATTTTTAGTTGTTAATACTCCACATTCTGAGAAACAAAGCTCTCGAACATCCCAAACGATTTACTGTGACAGATGGGAGTCACAAACCAAAAAACCCACACTTGCTTTGGGGACAGAGTAACCTTTTTTATAACTCGATATGCAAGTTCTGTGCTTCCCATAGTATCACTACAGGTCCAGATAGATGCAATATGTCACACCTGTGGGTGCAGCACAGTTTCTCTGTTGGTTTATTTTGCCTTTTGCAGCTCATAGTGCTATTCCCTTACACAACAGAGCTGGGTAACCCATGCTGAATTGGGAGGAAGACAACTTTGATTCGCAGCTGAGCCAATTCACAAACTGCCACAGAAAGAATTTTGTTTGTACCTCAGTTTTCAGTAGCATGACATTTTGTGATAATCCATGAGGACTGGTATTTATTGAGCTTGTCCTGATAAATGCTGCCTATGCTTGATAGGCAAGATGAGTAATGAATGTACTCCATGCATTACTCCTCACCATGTACACTCCTGGGTGATGGGATGGTGAAGGGAGCCTGACTCTGCATTTCACACCAGCTATAGGAATTACTGGGATTCACTCTTTCATTTGGATGAACACACAGAGTATCTAAACAGCATTTTAAAATGGCAAGTGACAAAGAATATATCACAGTCCTTGGAAAACTGCCATTGCCAATAACAACACAGGTTTTATTTTAGTCTGAGCTGTTCTAGCTCTAAAGTTGGCTATCTGAATCTGTTACCTCCTACTCGATGCTTTTCTATAACACACTGACAGTATGTGTGGATGTAAACTGGTACTTGCAAGTAAGAAATTCCTATATGTTTCCTCTTAATTAATACTTTCCTATTCTGCTATATCTGACAAATGTTGTTACATACCCATTCACTCTTTTTTAAGCAATGCCATCCTCAGTGAGACTTAAGATGATAACAGATCTTGCTATGGTGGAATGATCTGTAAAGTCAAAGCGAGCCCGATTCTGAACAAACCTCTGCTTTCATGACCATAATGGTAGTGATTACCCACTGTGTGTGCTCACAGTGAGAAAGCTGGAGGGAGCAGCTTCCAGCACAGGGAAATTTATGAGGTACAGATTACAAAGATAAGCATATAAGAGGTAGCTGGCCATAGCTTGCAGCTTCTGCTGAATTGTGAAGGCAGTGGAAGCTGAGACCCTTCACCTTGGAGAGAAAAGATTACTTTTTGGTGTGCTCTAGGAGTGGGAACCAAGCAGCTCTCATGCCCTGAGCACCAAAATGTCTTGCCCTATGTGATATAGGATACTGATGCTCAAGTTGCACATAATTTAATGCAGCAGACAGCTACAGATTCACAGCTGAACAGACCTGCAAAGAATCATATTATTGTGCACAAAGGAAGCTGTATGATATGAATATGATCTGACACAACTGACAAAACCTGACAGTATGTATCAAGCTAATCATGCAGAGAGCAAGTACGGGCAGTTTTCAGAAAACAGGCTTTTGTTGTTTATTTATTTTCCAAAATACTGCATAAAAGACTCTTTTTTGACCTTTCGCCCAGTTTACTGAAACTGATGGAAAAATCTTCTCTGATTTCATGGGTTGTTGGATCAGGCCCAGAGACTGCAGTAGTGTAGCAATTTAGTGTGAAGGACACCGTCAAAACCATGCGGAGGCAGTGGGTTCGGGTAGATGGAGAGATTCAGAACAGAGCTGAGATTCATAGGTAGAATTATTAATGTGAAGCTTGCAAAGGCCCTCCTCCCACTGTGCATACCTCTGTTTAGCAAGATCAATCATTCACTTCCACATCAACCAAATTTGTCCAAGATTAGGAAGATAGTAATAATAAATAATTAGCATTTACATCACACCTTTCAGCTTCAAAGCATCTTACAAACATTCACTAATTAATCCTCACAACAGTCTTGTGAGTTAGGGATTTTCAGCATTCATTAAGGACTCAAAAATCTACAAAGTGAAAAAAAAAATAGGCAGCAAACTACCCCCTCCCTGACTATATGAGTGCTTACTGCTGATCAGTACAGGAGAAAATATGATGTGTCTTGGGAACACTTCTGTCCCAGTAATCCCTGCATTCTCTAAAAAGCAAATATGTATGTATCATAAACTCATGTATTAAACATAAGGTAAAATAATCCCTATTACTTTAAGTCTTTGTCATTCTAAAAATATTAAATATATTAATTTTGAAACAATTAAATGATTATTTAATCTCTTATCAGCTACTGTGATCATCAATTGTGTTTCCCTATTATAAGTTCCTGAAATATCAAGAGAATCTTTTAAAGTATCTATTAACTATCCATTTGTCAGATGAGTGCTGGGAGCATAAATGCAGTGGTCCTAAGAGACTGTAAAGCAGCTGCGTTTCTCAGAGCAGTTAAAAGGACATACAAAATATTGTTTGTAGTGTCTTTCACAACTAGTTTTACGTTCATTCTGTGCAAAAAGAAGTTGCTAATGGGAAAAGGAGGAAATGTTAATGAATTCTATCTCTGCCCCATAACACAGGTTACTCAGAAACACACGGTACCTTCAGATCTTTCTGGTTAGCATGCAATGTGGAGAAGCAGTTACAGTAAAGGATAAAGAACTGCAGAGAACTACAACTGTTCAGGACTCCCTGCTCCCTATCATGTCAGTAAACTGGAATAGAACTGCTGAAGGAGACGGCTCTCAGCTGATTCACGCCAGGCAAGAATGCAGTCTGCCTTTGTGGTTTATAGACCCTCTTTGTCTCAGTCTCCCCAACAGACTTTGCACTTTTCCAAAGGCTGTGCAAATCAGTGGAAATCTAGTTTTGCTCTGAGGTTGTTTCTCAGATTTTACCAATTGGTAGAAGAGGAAAGTTAAACAAGTAGCTTCTTACTTGTTTCAGAAGAGAGAGGATCTCCTTATATTTCCTCGGGATTCACACAAAGGAAATTACTGTTACCTTAAGGGGAAAATAGTTTCATTTAGCAGGTTAAAAAGCTCCTTTTCTTACACTGAATGCCAAAAAGTAATAACCTTGTTCTTGGGAAACAGGGTGAAATAGTGTATTTTCTTGGTATTTTGTTTCTACAGAGGCTCTTCATGCACTCTTCAAACTAATAGCTTTCATATTACAAATAACTATAAAATAAGGCTACAAAATGAAGAGTTATTCCCTGAATAGTTGCATCAATTCAGGTTCTGTCGGAGACATATTGTCTGGGGCAATGTTGGTAGAAAAGCTAGTTCCTAAATTGAATATTAACTATCTTCAGAAATATCTAATCTTTTTTTTTTTACTGGCCTTTCCCAGAAATCAGAAAGCCTAATAATCTGCTGAGTTCTGCAAGTGATCCCTTCTCCCAGCTTAGGTTCAAACCTCTAAATCATTCACTGTTCTGTGGCCTCACCACTGGATGTGGCTGTTCCTCGCTTTCTGTCCACCTCGTGTACTTTTGCTTTTTAAACTTAGGTTTAAAAATGATTTACAAAAGAAGGTTTTGCAAGCCATATTTTTTTACGTATTTGTTATTGGATTCAGTTTCATTCAGATCACTGGCCTGCTGCCAGTTCTTACCCACTCCCTTCCAATTTCAAAAGTTTGCACTTTTTCTGGCTCATTTATGGTGTTGGGGTGTTTTGCAGGGGGGTGGTACACGATGACAACCAGGTGTCAGAGATAAGACTTCACCATGATGCAATTTCACAGGGTGCTCTATTTTTCTCAAGAGATTCTGGACTATTTTGTGTTGCACATTGCCAGAAGCTGATTAGAAATCACTGGAGTACAAACTGAATGGCCAATTAAACCCCTGTATCCTATGCCAATCTGATTGAGATAGAAAGTAGAGAACATAAGGGACATAGCTCCCCTAAACCACAGCTTTCTTAGCAGCTCAGCTTCTTTTAGACACTCTGTCTGTGATAAAACACATGCAACCACCTGACAACACATATATTTAGTACCTATTGCAGTACATCCATATATGTACAACATATGCACTTAGTATCTATCATAGTACATGTAATACAAATATATGTAGTCTTGTAATTTTTCAATGCCATACAAAGAGACCTACTCACTCCGCTATTCTGAAACACAAAGACCTTTTAAGTCTTTCTGACAAGCAGAAAATTCCTAACCCAAACAGGTAGAAAGTGTCAGGAAATTAAGTTCCCTGGACTTTCTGGAACATATGTCCTGTTGTTTCACTGATGGAAAGAGGGCATAAATGGAGTCATCCAAAGCAGTTTGAAAAAACTATGAGAATTTCACTTAGCTTTTACTACATAGATTTTTCAAGCCTTTATCTCAACAAAATTTAATAGGAATTTAATTCTAGGGAAAACCTAGCATCAAGCTGTGTATGCTTTTAAAAGATGCAAACTTTGGAACCACATAAGCACACAGGATGTATGCCTTTAAGTGCTGGCCAGTTTTATGTTTGTGCTGTGCCAATCAAAAACATGGAGTTACGAGATGTCTCCTTGGTTGTTTCCCCTAGAAAAAAGGAACTTCAGTTATAGTATGTGTCTGGGGCTGAGAATGCACAAAATCCACTCTTTTCACTTGCCTTGAGGCTTGAGTGGGCAAGAAGGTTGGTCAAGAGCTATAACTGGGTAAAAGAGGCTGCCCTCTGTAAAATGAGGCTTCTCCAGCTACCTAACATAGCTGTGTTGTGAGTGTTGTCTTCTGTTTAAGACCAGCAGAGCTGAGGAGGGCAAAAATAGAACATCTACTTTTGGGGCTACCTCCAGTCTCCATGGCAACCCTGCCAAACTGGCTTCTCCTTCACTCATGAAGTATTATTGTGAGAGGCTTTACTAAGCAGATACATTGTATTTTCTTTCCCAAAACATTCAAATCTTGTTTCTGATGAGACTATTGCAAGACTACATTTTTTAAGTGAAAGGTGCCAGCAGGTGCTTGTCTTCAATGCCTTAGTTTCCTTTTCTTATTGTGAGTGCCAGGGACGGCTCACACACCTGACAACAGGTAGGGTCCCGCCTTTCAGGACTCACATGGTTACAGACATATCAGCATTTACTCTTGTAAGGATACAAGATTTAACAGTCCTGGAAATGTTGTCTCATCTGCCTTAGTCCAATCCCCTGGGCTTGTCCTGTCCTGCAGCTCCAGGTGTGCTCAGGAAGAAAAGCCAGGACAGGAATTGTGCAGCAGTAACTTTAGGCTTAGTTTGTAAGGATATGTGAAGAATCCCCAGTGTTTTGTAACTCAAGATCATAAAGCTCATTTCCAAAAGTTCTCCTGCAGAGCACATCATGTTAATTGTACCTACAGTAATAATTCTCAAAGCTGATAAGCTCCAGCGTTTAATTTCTAAGTCCTTTCCACACCAAAACTATATGAAAACATAACTTAGTTCTTCTAAATTCAGAACAATAAAATTATTCCAGTTTTGCTGCAGAAGAGCTGCATGGATCCTCAACACTAGGGAGAAATTAACACCTTTTTGGTCAACTCAGTTTGTCTATGAGGTTTCAAAATCCAGAAAGAGTGTGTGTGTGTGTGTGTGTGTGGCAACTAATTATAATGATTTTACAAGTTCAGTGATTTTTTTTCTTTCAGAAAAAATCATGGCTCTGTTGTTTTAAAGATGTGACTTATTTTTCATTTTGTAAATTTTTTTTCAAGTAAAGCAAATTGGACATTTTGTATTCAGCAGCAGAACTCATTTTGAACAATACTTAGGTAATGGAGCAAAAGATGTATAAGGTAAAAACATGTGCTGAACATACGCACCCCTCGATGCATGCCAAACTTAATTAAAAATCAGGCCCTAATTTGCTGTGGGATCTAGACAGTGTACTGGTTTGTCCAGATGTTTATAAATGAGAAAAATATATTCTCTATTGCAATTCTGCATTTTGCAGACTCTGGGAAACTATTGTCCAAGTGCTATGCACTCTCAGTTCCTTGAATACCAACATTCAACATTGTTGAAGGTATAAGTTTATAAATCTCAAACACAATTGAGGCTCTCTGAGGGTTGCTCATTTCACGTTAAAGAGACTCAGTGTAAAACCATGAATAGAAGCCTTAATAAAACCCTCTGAGAATACATGTCCCTGGGCTATTCAACAGGAGATTGTCAGCCTTTCCTCTGAAGTACAAGGCAAGCAATAATTTCAGGTTGTCCAATACTACTTTAGTATACAGCATGAAAAATAGAGAAAAACTGCTTTCTTCTAATATTTAAATTTTTGTATAGTTTATTGATATAAGATATCTGTTGTGAGAAATTATTTCAGGATACAATTTTACCAGCAGTCCTCTATTTCAGCACTGTAACAGAAACAATAAATAGACGACTTTGCAATTCAGTATATTGATGGATATACACATTAAATGTAATTTTGATTTTAAAATTTAATTAATAGCCTTCATGCCACAGAAGAATGTATACGACTTAAAAAAAAAAAAATTACCCCCCCCCAAAAAAACCCCACCAAGCCCCAAACATTTTTAAATACCTGTTTGCACCATTTGCAGTAATCAAGAACAAAAATTAACCACAAAAATTACTTTTGGAATTATTTATGTCATATTTTGTTTTAAGATAACTTCTCAAAGAATAGGGGGAAAAAAGTTTTTCATACCACTGAAATTGGCTTCCTTCACATAACTATTTATTTTTAATGTTAGATTTTGATAAAATATGAAAAAATGTGTGGTTTATAACTAGTAGTGTTCACTAAGTATAGTGAAAGATGGAAAATTTCTGGCCACTCTGCAAAACACTGACAAAATTTGATGCAGTGTTTTGCATCTTTTGGGGATCTCCAATGTCAAAGAGAAGAGTAAGTATCTCTATATCATCTTTAACTGCCATGCAAACAAGGTTTTGTACTTGCTAATACAATGAAGTTGCTATTCAACAAATCAAATTATTTTATTTATTATGCATCACATTTTAATACCCTCTTCATTAAAAAATAGTTACTATTTAAGAATCTCCCCCATTCTTTTGTTTAATATTTACCTCCTTATATTGTGAATAATATAGCACTGGGGTTAAAAAAAACATTGGAAGCCTAACTGATGGCTCAAAATTAGAGTCATGTATCCCATTGGCAGCAGGGAGTTCCTAATTTAAGACCAGGGTCTTAGAATGACAAGAAACAGCTGATGCTCCTTACACAGTTCAGCTGACCTCTGCTCCTTACACAGTTCAGCTGGTTCCACTCTTTCCTTGGACTTTCCACAGCTCCAGATCCAGCCCTCTGCTTTCACTTCTGCTCAGGCTGTGAGCTCTGTAAAAACATCTCTGTTGTCATGCTCTCTGTCTAACACCCAGCAGAAAGGGATACTCTGTCTTGGCTATCTTCTGGGCAACAAAATAAAACAGATAATTGGTCCTACATTTCTGGGGAAAGACTTCTGGATGGAAAGGAGTTTTTTGTGTCCCCTTTCGACTGTGAATAAAATCACAGAAAGATTCTGCATCAAATCACAGATTTCTTATCATTGCAGAAATATCATGAAAACCTGCCAGATTTTAACTTGCTAAGAATATTTTAGCCAAGAAGACGCATTGACTCATGCAACACTGACAATAACAAAATGTGCTGAAAGTTCTCAGGGTATTAATAGACTTGATCATTTCTCAATACATCTGAATACATTTTTCTACATACATTGTTATGGAATTTCACATGTAAAAGGACTAATACACTAATTGTTTTTCTTCACCACACGGTTACTATTAAAAACCACACTTACAATATTTTTCCTGTTATTTGAACCATTATTGAACTCTCAACAATACTGGAATTCTATGGTCTTAGACAAATACACTTTTCTTCACATAAAGGAGTACTGGATTCTTTCACATAATAAATATCAAGACTTTACAACTGATTAGCTTGGCATCACTGATGTTACTATCCTGCAGGTTAAGAGCAGAAAAGTAACTCCTTGCCAGCAAACACTCAGCACCACTTTTGGTGCACTAAAAAACTGGAGAATTGACTTGGGCATAACATATCTAAATCAAGCTATAGGGTTTGAATCAGTTGATCAGTCAAGCCAAGGAACATCTTACGTTGTAAATAGTGAGTGAATGTATTTGTACAGGGGTAACAATCTGAAAATCTTAAATAATGAAATATTAACAGAAAGTGTTAAATTTTGAGACAGAAACACACTTAGTAATTAGCTTGCTTCCACCTAGAATTGTTACTATTGTTACTATTAGTAAAAATACATGTGTATTTTTAAACAATTATTTTTTTCCTCCCTTCTGATTCCCCAAGAGAGAAGATAATAATTGATTATTTAAGCAGTGTTATTCCCTGGTATTGACTGAAATTTAATATCTGCAGTCAAAAGAATAATTCATATGGGAGAACAAGGCTTATCTCTTATGAAGGTTTAGTATTCTGTCAAGTGATGTAATTGCTGTCAAATCATGATATCACCTGTTTGTCTCACCAAATTGACCAGCAAAAAAAGTAAATCTGGAGTCATCAGAATTATAACTTGTGAAAAATAGATCTCAGTGGGACATTGATCTTTCAGTACTGTAAGAATCCTGACTCATTCAGCTAATTGCACACATACTAGCTTTTACTCTCGTCTGTTCATCACTGTAAATACACGGCACAGATATATAATCTACAGGAACAAATGAAAAGCAATATACCTAGGCAGAAATAATTGAGAAGCTTCAAACTGTGGTTAAAAATATTCATACGGCTACTGGAAAAGCTGCCAGCACATATTTTCCCGTGAATGTAAGACCCTAGGAAGTGAGGGTCTCTTACATCATTTGAGGGGGCAGCACAGAGGGGCCTGAGGATGGGAATTCACAGCCAAGAGGGAGTATTTTGGACAAAGTGACAATCATGCCTTCTACTATTACCACAGTGAGAAAACAGCTAGGGGAAAATCTTTAGCTGAAGCAGCAGGATAGATAAGTCCCCTGGGGAAAACAAGAATGAATGGAGCAGAATATAATCCCTGAAATACTGGGGAGGCAAAATTTAGCTGGCTCTCATTTAACCCTTTGATAATCCATCATTTAAGACTAAGATTTTAGATCATGATTCATCAGGATCTGAACTCTATCTCCCAAATTAAATTCTTCTTTCCTTGCAAGATGTAAACAGGTTAAATTGGCTCATATTTTGTATTACTTAGAAGTGTTAGAATCTTCAATACTACTTTCACAGCTGTGTCATTAGAGAGTCAAACACAAAACTTATATACATATAAAATCTTAAACTTTTATGTAGGTCCTTACCTAGAATTTTTTGTAAAGGAATGTTAATGAAGCTATACTTATCATTGTAAGTCAACTTCCTCATGTCTTTTAGGGCTGCAAAGAACCACCTGTCTGACTGTGGCAGTAAGCCAGAAACCAACTGTATGATTTACACCCACCAGCTTCCTAGAAGCTGTGGGACTGTAACCTTAACCACCATCTTCTTGCACAAAAGATCCTGAGAACCACTGTCATTTTTTTTTCTTCTCCCAGAAAAGCACAGTGAGTGAAATACTAAATATACTTCCCGCCTCCACATTCTCAGAGCCTGACAGGGATAGTATCTCTTTAGGAAAGCAACTATTATTTTTCATGCAGTTGGAGAAATGCTAACCGAGTCAAGAATTTCTGTGCTATGACAAGAGTCTGATTGTACAGCATCAGCTCTGTAAGGGTAGTTAGACACCTAAATGTCAATAGTATTAGAGAAATTAGGCATCTGAAGATTCAAAATTTCGCTGTTATGTTACAGTCAGTCATAATGCAGAACCCAGTTCCAGAGCTGAAATAGTGAACTCCTACCCTGGGCTTTTTAAGCATCCATGTCTACCAGAGAATTTGCTTGTGACACGTTACTTGCTTTACACGATAATTTGTTTTATACACAAATTTTTTACCCAAATGGAAGAGTTTATGAAGCATTATAGTATTTAGCAAGTTGAAAAAAACTGTAAAAAGTTTCTTTAGGAGGAAAAATATAGCAACACCAAAATAAAAAAAAAAGTTAATAGAGTAAACCATTTTCACTACTAGAATATCACTCAATTCTTAATCAATGCTTCTAATAATCCCAAATTTTTATAAAATAACAGGTCGGAGGAATGCACAGACCAGCTTGGATGTTAGAGATAGACTTTCTTTTCAGGTTTTGGGCTTTGGCTGAGTCCGCACAGCATCACTCATAGCTAATGCCAAAGAGTCGTCTCGTTATTCCCTGCCCCGCTTCTAGGGGGAAATCTTCTCCCACAGATAGAGAAGGGATCAATATTTTGTCTTCTGGTTTGCAAGATAAAAGCTTGCTCACAAGTCTCTAAAATAATTTCCTCTAGAAAGAATCCAGCTGGCAGATTAACCTACTTATGTGGAGTTCTGTGTAGCTCTCTGAAGACCTACAACCAATTCTTTTGCATACTACTCTGTGCAGTTCACTCTTTCACAGAGATGCACAGGCTGGATACAAAGAAATGTATATACCATCAGAGCACAGCTTTGCAATGCTCTTCCCAGCTGTCTGCAGCCCTAATATCTCCTTCTGCTCTTCTGTGGTTATAATAAGACTTAGTAAATACAAAAACAAATTGTCTTAAAATTAGAAAGAATGAAGGAGCTGCCTTGAACAATGTGATTCTGTTCTTTGACTATGTCTAGTGAAAGGAACTACTGTGAAATCCTGGAAATGTGCTAAATTTTGCTTCCCATATCCAATTCTGTGAAATTACATGCTCATACTTCTCATTGATGCAACTGAGGACAATTTCTCACTTGAAAAGTTGTTCTCATTTGTGGCCTGAAAGCTGTAGAAAAAAATAAAGTATACAGAAGCCGTTCTCATCAGATAGTAAGTTACACAGACTCTATTCATTGCAAGCAGATTCAGAATGCAGGATGGTTTAAAACATCCCCAGTTGTCCTCCAAATTTTTCAACAGTTTCAACTATGGCATTTTATCTGCTTTTATCTCCTCTGATTTTCCACTCAGAATATTTCCCTAGCTCATTTTAGTCCCAGTACCATGTGTTTTCAGTAATCGGTCAGAGTCAGATTGTGTTTCATTCAGCGCCTGTGCCCTCACCCAACAGTGCTGCTAAGCACAAGCTCCCATCTTAATATATCAACTGGTTCCAGCTGGCTCGAGCTGGGGACCCTTGGAGGAACATGCTGCCTACAGGAGCTGATGGGCTGAGTGTGCTGCAGCCCTGCATGATACGCTGCAGCTGTTGGTTTGCAAAGCACGGCTCGGGGAGTCACAGTGCTCCCAGCCTCAGGAGGGAAAAATATCCCCAGCAGTCTCTGCAGGTACCACAGCACTGCTGCCCTGCTCTTACCTGGCAACTGCTAACAGAGAAACTCTTTCTAGTATCAGATAAGCTATCTGTTATTACAGGGAGAGAGCACTTCATTGCTTTCTGTTGTTATTAAAATGAGTCTGACTAGCTAATTAGATAAACTTGAGTGTAATACTGCAATTCAGTAAGGCTTTAAAAGGCTGTATATACTTAACCTCTTCTACCTTCTATTCTCTCCCATCCCTCATTCCCCTGCATGTCAGTGTTCAAAAATATATCTTACAACCATACTTGATAATCTAAATCTTTCCTGTTCTCATTACTATCTGTAGAAATAGAAAGTTGTTTTGTCCAGCCCAAGGTGGTTTTGCATATTTTCTTTCCTGAGCCTACACTGGTTTTCTTTCTACAGTTTTTTTCCTACCAGGTATAAGGGTCTCACAGGAGAAAGTCAGATGTGAAGAAGCTTATGGTAATTTATTTGCTGATAGTGGGATTTGGGGGGTGAAGAAGGGGTGGATGAGGGGGGAATGGTAGCTGTTAGGTATCTTATCACAACTGGGCTTCATCAGTAAGAAACGAAATCATTATGCCAAAAGTAACATGAGGGTGGAAGATGGTGATGTCTGTCACATCCCACAACCCCTATTTCTTCTTTAATGTGTTTTTGGCCAGCTGTCATGATTGCACCTCACAAGGCAATTCTGGTGTGCCTTATCTCACTGTCTCATTCATTTCTACCCACAAACTGCACCTTCAGGAGGCAGAGAAGCTGTTTGTTTCGCTGCTTTCATCACTGACAAAGGTTTTTGTCATGTAGCTGTTCCCTATGTTTTTGCCACAGCACAGTTTTCCCTAGATTATGATCATTGTCCAGGATGTTTAACTCCGCTATGTGAACTCAGAAGTGCATCTTGGGCTGTTGGTTTTGCTCAGTCATGGTTTCCTACCTACGTTTTAGTGTGTGTCATTTTTTTCCTTAAAAAAGACCAGATTTTATATACTACAGTACAAATTATCAGCTTACAAAATGGTATTGCCAGGTTATAATACTGCTTTATTGTTGAGAACATTTAAGTAAGTTCATGCTGATAATATCCATGGACAAGGGAAAGACAAGCATGCACCACAGGACTTCAGAGATTGTATAAAAATTCTTATTCTTTTTTTAGTTATTAAAATCATGGGGGCGGAGCAGGGGGAGAGGGAAGAATGAGAAAGAGAGAGTAATATGCTGAAAAGGGCTGTTCCTCCTATTGGTCAGACCTTATTTATATTTTATGTTCATAGCATTAGGTCTTCATTAAGTTACATGCATTTGTTATGAAGGTCAGGTCATATATGATCATTGTAAACAGCTGTGCTTGAACAACTGCTGGTGTTTATAACTCACGGGCATGTTATTATAGTCAGAGATGTGCTTAAAATGTAACTGCAGTATTTTTTCCTTAAAAGCACATATCCAGTGCTAAGGATCTAATTCTGTACCTTTAGTTCTAAGTAAATCTTTGCTATTTCAAAGATCAAGCATTTAATACTCACAAACTGCCTTTCAAAATATTAGTGTCAGGAGTCACGTAAATGGTTTTCTGCAATTCACAAACTCTAATACAAATCTAAATTTTCCTAAAGCTCCTTTATTTGATGCTCACAATCGATCAAGCAGCTTTTTTACTTATCTGCTTTCATTAAAATTATCTGCAGTAAGTTCTGTCTCTCTAACTCACTCTGGCTGCCCCAGGGAGAGAACCACCTGTAACAAGTTATCTAACCAGCAATGAACTCCTGCAACACTTTCAGCATGAAGGGTCCTTTTAGTGTTTTATGTCTTGCAAGTTTCACTAAGGCTCTATTGTTTAAGAAACATTTTCTGTAGTCTGTAAATCACAGGTAGAGGTCTCAGCTTCTGTTTCAAAGCTGCATTTAATGATGTACAGATGATATCTTTGAGGTAATGCGTGCTCAATAAGCATATTAAGTGTAGCTGAAAATAGGGCAGATCACTTTAAAAAGCACTGTGGAGGATATATCCATCTGCAGATAATAAGTAATGAGAATATACCACTAAAACATGCAGCATTGAAAAGAACATGCTGAGTTGAAGACAGAAGTTGTTCGATCAGTTTAAGGAGCCCCAGAATGGTCCTTGATTTCTGCTCTGGGCTGCTACAGTCTTGTACAGCCCACAGCTAAGCTTTGTAAAATGCTTTCGGCTCGCAATCAATACAATGGGAAGTACAAACTGAAAGTACAATGAAATAAATTCAGATTTCAGGTCTAATACTCCATTTTGCACTGAAATAATCAGTGAGTCCTACCTCAAAACATTAGGCCTCCTCCAAGTTAAAGAAAGGCTAGGAAAATTATTCACAAATGTTTGCATGAATTCTAAATTGCTTTCCTATTCAAAAGTGTTCACACCCCTTTTGGTGATTAATCCACGAACATTTGTGCTAATGGACATCTGCCCACACAAATGTTTGGCTTTTCACTAAGTGACAACTTATTTTATTTGCAAATCAGGTATTGGTGCCCCAGTAGGGCACTCACTATCATCCAGTCAAAGAGTAGGAACCGTGCCATGTGATTTAGGTTACTAATCTTATATAATGAGTTGTGAATAGGCAAAGATATAGTGGAATTAACAGTTGAGGAATACCACACGAATAGAAATGTACTCTGGATGAGTGTCTGGCACTCTAAACTGA
>VZRE01002520.1:1743-168860 GCA_013396775.1 Cephalopterus ornatus | reverse complement strand
ACAAACAAACAAACAAACAAAAACAACAAAAAAACCCCAAACAAACAAACAAAAAAAACACCAAAATCTAGGCTGCTGTGAAAATAAGAGAAGGGCTGCATCAAATAAAATGTTTCTGTAAGTAGTTTGACCTGTAATAGCTGTACTCCTACAGCCTGGTTCCAGGCAGGTCTGAAGCCTGATGGCTCAAGGTTTTAGAAGAGAATATAAAAAAAAAAAGACTCTTTCAGCTTATGTAGAAAGCATGGAACTGAAGAATTTCTTTACCTGCGTACACACCTGGCATTAACTTGCAGGCACTCAGGCACTACTGAAACTCTCAACCAAACTTCCCAAGCTACTGATAGTTACTACTGAGTTCAGAAAGGCAGCCAAAAGCCAACATATATTCTGCAGCTTTCAGCCTCAGAGATGAGCTGGAAGTGTTAGGAAAGCAGGCTTCTGGTGAGTTTATTTTCTCTGTTTGCAAGCTTGGCAATATCTCAGCTGTTTTCTTAGCTATTGATTTTTCAGGTGGTACTCTGATATTTAACCAATACCTTTAGGAAAGTGCTGTATTAAGATTTTTCTTCTTTTCCCTACCAGAAACATACAGCAAACTTGAACCTTGTAGCTTCTTGCTTCAGGGTTCACAAGGAAATTGAGTCAGAGATTTCTTATTAAAGCAGTAGAAATGGCTATTTAATTTTCCACCCCTCTCTCAGTAAGACCTCTTTTGAGATGTAGCATTTAAGACCTCTCCAGCAGGTCTTGGTTGCCTTAATGAGGGGCATAAAAGAACACAACTGCAATTATAAGAAAGTGTGATCTGTCGTGTCTCAGCTATGTTGTGGCTTAAATGAAACACTGAAGACCAGTAAAGCCGAAGGAACAAACACTGATTTGCTTTGAGGAGGTGCAACTGCTAAAATGGAAGTAAGCCCTACCTACTCAAGTGTGGTTGTCCTGCTTATATGTTTGCATGACAGCATGGGCCGAGAATTTCTCTATCCACAAACAACTAGCAACAAATCCATCTGACCCTAAGGAGCCAGACATCTCATTTTGTATACAAGACATTTCAAATTGACAGCATTGGTCAGTATGCCAGTCCAGGAGCACAGGAAACCACCTGATTGCCTGCTCTCAAATTTTCTTACAGTCTTTGGAGAAAAGAGGAATTTAAGGAAAATTTTGAAAAGTGGCATTGGTTGACAGATATCTCAAGAAGTTTTCGACTCAGAGTGCTGAAAACTTACTTGAATGCAACAGCTTAAGGCTTACTTAGTAAGATATAGAGGCAAGTAATTAGTGATTGCATACATACCTGTGGGAAAATACCAAGTTGAAATCCTTTTCTGATTCTCTTTGAGGCTTGAGCTTGAATTGTTCTGAACAAACATATACTCTGTCTAATCCATGGAAAATGACCCCGTCTAGCAGAAGTTTTAGTTTCAATGACTCAGCATCTTTGAAGGAAAGTGTATCTTTTTCATCAAGGCTTCATCACAGAATTTTCAGCTGTAATTCTGAGTTTATTGATCACTCTGTAAGTACATCCAAGAAATAATAGCTTTAAAACTTACAATCTTCAGTCCAGTTGTCAAGGAGTAGTCCTTTTTTCTTGAGGCACATCAGATCTCCTCAAATTTGCATGCTTATACAGTTGCCTTATAGATATCTAGTACTGTTTGATTTCCATCTTGATTGATTTCAGATGTCAGGAAAAGTCAGGCCTAATCAGTACTTGGATAGGCAAATTCCCAGGAAACATGTCACAGGGTGGGTTGTGGTGATCCAACATACTGGATTCACACCCCATAGCTGCCTCTCAGCAAGAGTTGGTAGGGAAAACTTTCCATTCCAAGATCTTGTCAGTTTTTAGTCTCTACTGCTCCTGCAGCAGTCTTTGTTATCAGTATGGTATTAGCTGTCATACGTTAATCAAAATTTCATTGAGAAATTATGCAGGCCTAATTCTGCCCATGTTGAAATAGTCAAACTGACTTTAGTGGAAGCAGAATGAAATTGTAAACCATTATACACCTAGCAGTTCTTGCATAATTTCAGTTTTGTAAATAATATTGGCTTTCTGTCCTTAGTCATTGAGTAGTGTTATATCCCTTCAAATGGCTCTGCTCTTCTACCCTAGAGGTATCTGTGTGATAGATGGAGTTGTCTTCATGCCATATACAGCGTATGACATGCTCACATCTTTGCATGAGGAATTCTGGGCTATTGTATCACCATCACTCTTTCTGTTGCAGACACAGTGTCCTCCCCAGTCTGCAGCAGCACTCTTAGCTCAGTTTCAATTGTGACAGAGAAGAAACACAAACACAGGCTCAGAGAAAACAAAGATGTAATTCCCGTTCAGCCTGCCTGAATAAGTCAGCAGCATTTGCAATATTCTGCTCAATATACTTAGCAGTGAAATTGGCGGACTGTTTTGCTTATTCTCACTTCACCTCTGTGAAGCTGCCTTGAGTACATGCCTCTTTCATACACCAATGTTAACATCCACTAACGGCGAATATTGAAGTATGTATCAGGCACAATGAACGCTGCTCTAGCCCAGCATCCTGGTCTTGTGTTTTGGTGCTATCCACAACAGGAGCTGGACAAGCAGTTTTTTCACTCTTCCTTTTTTTGTCACCCCTCACTATGGTGGCTGTTCTTTGTAAGCCATTTCTTTTCCTTCCTGCCCACTGCACAAACCCAGTATTGTGTAGCATGCAATGAGGAACAAGGGGGGTGCAGACTGCTCCTGTGTGCCCCCTGCCACTCCAATTCTCTTGTTCATTAAAAGCTCCTATTGACTTTAAATCAGTTCCACAGGGCTTTGTGTTGACAGAAATTTGCCCAGAGACGATTTGGCTGAATTTTGTCTCCAGACTTCAAAGAATCTTGCACTTGTACATGTAGTTCAGACAGAATTATTGATAAAGTTGGAGTGGGATTAACAAAAAGTGCTGCTGGGGCCACAGCTGTAAACTCTGAACCTGTGATATGTCATGGAATATTGGGTTTTATATATGACTTTTACAGCTCCCCAAATGAAACCAAGTCATATATGTATTGTTTGTTTTCAACTTTCTGTCTGTTTTAAGATTTCAAATTTTACACAGAGTTTTTTGTGTGCATTTTTTACTACAGGTACTTCAACCTGAAGATGTTCATCACAGTCAAAAAAGATAAATCCTAGACCTTTAGCATGTAAGAACAAGAATCACCCTTGTCTTGAATGATCTTTATTTTATTATATATAATAGTGTGTATATTATCTATGCAAACCATTGCCATGTCTTGAAAAGCTGATCTTTTTCAGAGCCAAGTAAGTTTCTATGCCTGAATTTTAGTTTGTAAATAGCACTGGCCAGATTAGACAGCATTTTACCTAGTGAAAGATTTTCAACATTTGTATCAACAATCAAATCTGAATGACTGGAGTGGGAATGCAGGGAGGGTGGGATTAAAATACCTTAAAGATTTAATTTTAAAATGAAAACTTTAAATGTTTCAGAAATAGTGATGTGGCAGTTGAGCATTCTGAGGCTCTGTTGAGAAGTTCTTAAATGGGAGATGTATTCACACCAACCTCCAAAAAACATCCCCTGCCAAAAATCCTAAAAATGCCCCTCTAACATATATGTTAATATTAAAGCAACACTTTTAACTTAATGAGATGTTCTGTAGTCCACACTTAAATTTAAATGGCTTTGCTTGTTCAAATGGGGCTGACAGCCCACAGGATAACTCAGTATTTTTAACTTCAGAGGTTACTTGATTTGCCTAGCTGGGCTGGATGCAGCTGCTGGAAAGCCTGATGGGATGTTACGTCATTGCTAACCCCTGTATCATCCCTTTCTGTCCACTCCTATCCTTCACACCACTGGACCAAATGGGCAACTCCCACAGGCTCTGTGCTCTCACAAGCAGGGGGGAGATGCTGGGGACAGCCCTCACATGGGCTCTGCAAAGAGTGAGGCTCCAGACCCCTCCTGCTGCAGGGTGAGGGGAGTAGAAAGTAGGGAGCATAATCCAGCCTTCTGTATTTTTAGTCATTTTAAAAAAAGTAGGTTAAAGAATAGCATACCCCCAATTTGTAATCAGGTTAAATGACAACAGCTCTTTGTTCTTTCCTCTGGGTGCTTCACTCTTTCATCCAAATACACATGTGCCTGTGGCCTAGGATGCGCGTTTCTAGTCCCCTGAACTACAGTCCCTCAAAGAAAATCTTAAGCCCCCTTTTCATCAATATAATGTCATTATCAGAAACTTTGTGTGACCTCTTGTGGGGCATCAAACTATTCTGTCAATATCCTCAACCGTTAGCAAGCTGTTAAAAGGGTTAGTGCCTGATAAGGGGCATCGAGCTCATAGGAATTTGCCTCTGAATGATAAAGTGAAAAATGCCAGGCTGATTCCCATAGGATAGCTTTCTACAGTAACTTCTTCAAATAATTTCTCTAAGTAGATACATTATGTGTAATTAAAAGTATGCACTTTATATGTATGTCTACATATATATGTGTGTATAGATTATTTATAATTATAGAAATATATTTTACTTAATTTTTAAAATCTGTTTTATATATTATGTATAATGTATGATTAAAAGTGGAATCAGCTACTGGCTTGTGCCGTATCACAGAACTTTCCTTTGCTTTGGGGGGATCCAGTGGTCACAGAATCTCAGAAAATGTTGAGTTGGAAGTGACACACAAGGATCACTGAGTCCAAGAGTCATTAGGGACTGTTTTGCATTAGGACCTTTGTGGACTCACCTTATAGGACTCAGACCAAATCCTCAATGATCAAAACCACAGAGCCACCTTCGAGGGTTCTTCTGGTGCTGCTGACATATTGTATGTACATCTCCCACTGCCCACTCCAGGGGGGCTGCCAGTGAGCTGCCCAGAGCATGCAAGTGACTCTGCCTGTGGGGTACTCCCCGTGCCATTGTCAGCACGTGAGGCTGCAAGCAGCACATGCACAGGCTCACAACGCTGAGCACAAGTCCCAGCCATGGGGGATTCCTCAGAAACATCATAGGATTGGATCCCCTCCAAGTAGCCACTGCTGTCCTCTGCTGGCAGAGCACCTAGGGGCAAGAGGAAAGATGACTGACATGTCCACCTTACTGAGCTCAGCTATATTTTATACTAGGGCAAGGCTGTTCCTACCTCAGTTTCACATTAGGGATCACCTTCAGTTTGGGGAGGAGACTGCACCCTTTCCTATCCTGAGACAGGGCTGGAGAGTATGCAGAGAGGTGGGGAAAGCTCCTCTCTGGCTTGTCATCTCCTCTGAAGTGAGAATCTTGCTGGTAAGCCACAAACACCAACCCAAGGCAAAGGACACTGCAGCAACAGTGCACTGCATACAGGCTGCCTGCCCTTGTTTCACACCCAGTGAATCTGGTAGTGTGGAGATAGCACTGTCTTTGTTCACAAGGGAGACACAGTGGAGAACAAGCAGACTGAGGTCTTCAGCAATAATTTGCTCCTTCTCATTTTCTTGTTTGAAGACTGGAAAGCACACACATAGTCTTTAGGTGTGAACTCCGCCTATGGGAGCCCGGCAGACAGACAGTGGAATGGGGAGAAACCAACACTCACATGTGGCCCTTCTTGGATTTAGTATAGTTAAATTCTTCATTGCTTTGCCCTAAGACACATGGTTTGGCACTCATCTGAGACAGCTCTCAGTTTCCCCAAATTAGGAGTGATATCACTGTCGATCACTAACAGTCAATTCTATCAATATCTGTGAAAGTGGAGTTGCAGGAAAATGAAACCCTTTGTGGTGCAGTGAACATTGTTTTATGGAGATGGTGCTAATTTTATCTTCCCTGTGCAACTTCAGTGTTTGCAGGCTGAAGCGGACAGATGACCTAGCAAACAGTTCACAAAAACCAGTCACTCTGCAGCACATCCGCAGATTTTCCTTGTGTTTGCCACAGCTGCCATGTAAACACACAAGAGCTACCCATTTGGAATCTGCCTCTTTTGTCCTAGGGCACTGCATCACTTTGATCCTTCTGTGACCATAATTGATCTTAAGTGGGTCCAAAAATCACAAAGTCACGCAACTTAAAAATCTTAATACTACCATCCAAGGAGGAAGGTCTCAAACACCTTCCCTCCTACAAAAATAAATTATGAAGCAACCATTGTTGCCCGGAGAATAAAGCAAGCTTTGTCTCCAAATAAAAAAAATCAATGAAAGGATTTTAAAATATCTCTAGGCAGCCAGTTCAAGTCTGTAATATATCTTCTTGGAAAACAAATTAACATATTCCCTCCCATAAATAATTAAATTTCAAATAAATTCCTATGAAAATAAATTCTCATCAAGGTGAGCAAACAAAATCCAGCCTTAAAGGAATATAAACTTTGACTCTGGGTGGTGTAGTGGAGGGGAAGAAAAAACCACATTGTCGTGTTCCAACTGCATCAGACAGCAATCCCACTGCACTGATTTCTCTGGCACTTATTTCTAGGAGACACTGTTCCACTTCAATTTGGTTTCTATTTTATATCTAATTATAAAAAGGTTAAATACTCCTAAAGCGCTGCTTTAAGAAGGCAGCAAAGAGACACCGTTCTAAAATAATATAGATCATGAAAGGCAAAGCAACTTTTGCTAAAACCCTGCTACAACCATTGTTTCGTTTTGTCTTAGTACTATGTTGAAAACAAAATGTACTGCAAGTACATGTTTAGTAAAGTCTGTTTAAAAAACAACATGCGATGAAAACCAATGTTTTTTGTACATATGCAAATCTTAAAACCTTTTTTTTCATGAGCAAGTAGTATGTGGATTATCACACAACTATTGACTGGTTAAGACCAATGGTTTTTACTTTTTGCCATTCAAAGTGTATGGCAAAAAATTATTGCCTCATTACCACATTCTCAGTAATTGGTTTTGTTTATACCATGCAAAGCTCACACCATGGCTCTATCAAAATTAAATAGACACAAATTCTGCTCTTTGCCTTCTTAATTAATGCAAAGATTTAAATCTACCCTTTCACGCTGTCAGTTTGATAAACTGTTTCTGGTTTGGCCAAGTAAGTAAGAGGAAAATAAGAGGTTTTTGAATCCCCACAAAGGAATTCAGATAGAGTAGTGTTAACAAGGACTGGACATCCTTAAATGTGCAGATCATGAGATCCTGCAGCAGTTCCATACAATCAGTGACCCAGTCCAGCTGGGAATTTGCTCATCTGGGTGATCTAAACGTGTTGTGTCTACCAACTGCAGACAGGTGCTCTTCTGCTTATGGCAGCTTTGTGCCCACCATATTTGGCAGAGAATAAACTCAGACTGATAAACAACACCAAAGATCAGTAAAGGAAATTAGTCATAAGCTCCCCAGCAACTTCCTCAAGCATGCTGAGCAATCATGCTGACGGCTGCAGCAAGGATCACAACAAGAAGGAGTGCGATATCCACCCAAACAGCACATGTTGTAAGAGGTATGAGGAGCAGCTCCTTAGCTCACAGTCTGCTGCAGCTGGTGTGGTGGCATAAATCCCCTGGCCATCAAGGTTAGAAGTTGCCTATTCCTTCCCTGAAATCCTGGTGAGAAGCAGCCCATCAGAGCTTCTAGGCAGTCAAAATGGCAGCAAAGGCGTCAAGTGGGTCAAGAAATTGTGGACAACTTCCAAAGATCTAATGTGTTTGTGCCTTGAGGCACCTGTGAAATGCAAGTGTAAAATGTGGCCAGAATTTCGTGTTAGTATAAAAGACTTACTGGTAGCAGCTGTGAACTTTTAGTTCTGTCTCTAATACTGTGCTGTCACTGTCTCGGTATTTGGTGCCTGCCTTGTGCCATAAACTTATCTGATTCTACCTTGTGGCAGTGACCTGAAGGATAAGAAAAAGAAGCCCTCTCAGCTTCTCCTCCTTGCAGTGCAGACCACACATGCCAGTGATCATCTCCCACTCTGCAACTGCACTTTGGAGAGCACAGTGCCACCTTGGAAATGGCTTTTGATTTACTGTAATAAATAAAGTCAACTTGTGTCCTATGATAGCGGAACTTATCTCCAGCAACAACTTGAGACTTTTTATTTATCTGATTTTTTTTTTTTTGGATTGCATTTCTGAATAGGTACAGTGTGTTTCAAGTGTTTCAAGTTGAGATAATTGATGGTGGCATTGGAAATACAAATTGGGTAACTCTTTGCTGAGGGAAACAGGGGGCATTTGGAGGTCACAGAAAGAGGAAAGCAAGAATACCTTGGAAGAAACAAGGTTTTTTAACATATCAAGAAATGGCTTCTGAGGTGAAAACTATGCCTATTATTTCAGTACTGGACATAACTGACAGACTTTTTTCTCTGATTTTGGAAAGTTCTGAAAAAATCACGGGAGCTGAATCTTGCTGAGGTTGTAGTTGATCTACTAAGACTTTTGTTAGGAAGCACTGTACTATGTCTGGAGTCTAGCACTCTGAAAGGTCACATACTCTCAAAAATGAATCAACGGATGTAATGGTCTGCAGCTGTCAAACAGCTCTTCTCAGTAGTGCTAATTTGTTGTAGCAGGTTAGTTTACATTACTATTGCATTATAAAGAGCAAGACTGAAATCTTCCCTCTTTGGGGCAGTTGTGGTAGAGTGAAATTACTCATCCACTGAAACTCCAGGAAGACACACAAGGTTCACTATGCATTTGAAGAAGTTTCTCAATTTTAACAAAGCAGTTCTGGCTTTTGAGTCTGAACATGACTAAAACTGGTTTTGATTAATATTTTTCTCATGTGCTTGAATTTCCTGAACCCATTGTAAGTTGTGCTTGACACTATAAAGACAATTTTAACATACAGTAGATATATCCTTTGTGTTAGGCTGTTAGGCAGACATAAAGGCCTGGAAGATTTAATAAGAATCCAAAGTATGACCAGTTTTTACAAGTTGCTAAATGATTTTTCACTTATATAGACTATTTTAGCCACTTTTTGTCATATTGTTTATGCAAACTTATTCATTACCTGAACCTATTAAACAGATGCTTTCAAATAGTACATTGTGGACACCAAAACCATGCTCTGTAAAGGTTCTTCAATTATTTCCTTGGAAGTCACTTGTAGGAAAACGTTCAATGATGTGTATAATGCCTCTTACTTTGCTTTCTTCTCCCATAATCTCACTAGAGGGAGGTGTATATTTTGTAGAGCTACTTGTTTTGAAAAAGTTTATGTTTGACGAAATGGTTTTTCTTTGAGCTTTACAGAGGCATGGGTTGTTTTGTTTTGTTGCTATGTATTCCTTGTGCTAGAGAGAACAAAACAAATTAAGTATGCACTTGAAGCAGTAAACAAGAGTTTTATACCCAGGGAAGATAATTTCATTTCCAGGTGAATTCCACAGAAATTTTTATTTCAAGCTTTACTTCTTCCACATTAAGCCAATTTACCAGACATCACTTTCATCTCAGAATTTTAGTGAGAATATTTTGAGTTTTAATATGTCAAACTGCAAAGACAGAGACTGAATCTAAGTTAGATTGAAAGTTTATGAGTTAGTTAAGGCTTAAAGACTGTTGTCCAGTTGCTGTGGTCCACAAAAATAGTGAATGAAGGTTCTTGACTGAGTTTGAGAATAGTGCAGAGAATAGAAATACTTTTTTCATCTCTGTAGATGAGAATTTGAGCATACGCTGTGAAATTCAACCTGAAGCAGACTTTCTGCTGATATTTATACAAGTCTTACAGAAAGTCCTACAATTTCAAAGAGAAGGACATGGCTGATTCTTGTGATGTTTGGGCAAACTTTTGAACCTTTACTCCTTGTTCATCCAGTTCTAATTCTGAGAGTGCTAAGGCTCCATTGCTAAGTATCCACTACCTTCATGAATACCAAAGTCTGAAAAAAGGGTTAGGATCTCTTCCCGGTCTCCCACACGTTAGTCACCCCCCATTAGGTCCTAGAGTGCTCGGAATGGCCAGCTGCCTATGGACATGCAGATTTTGCTCCACAGCTTATGGGTTTCTTTGAGCCAAAATGAGTGAGAAAAAGGTAAAATATACAAATCAAGTTCAGATACATTGTCCTAAATATGTAATGCAGGTTGGCTTGATTTTCTAACTCTGTAACTCCAGACCCCAAAAGAAAAATAGACTTTCTTTTGACCTTTGCAGTAATGCCTTGAGTGTGTCTTTACTGCAGACTGTCCCCACTCCAGCACCTCCATTAGGAAAAAACACACAAAAGCCAGCTCTATAGGAGAGGAAATTGTAAGGCTTTATGGATTCCTACCTCTGTTGCAACAAGTATAAAAGGCTTTGACTGTCACATGTGTTTGTACAGAGAAAAAACATCGCTGATTGTGCACACAACCCTAAAACACTTCTCACCACAAACCACAAACACCTTCTTCAACACTAAATGAAAAAGGAGGTTTAATACATTATCTCTCCACTTCCCAGACTAGCTTTTCCTTTTCCTTGTCTTGCCCTTATTTTGTGCTCAGCTTCAAGTTTTCAATGGAGCATAAACTCCAAGTACTGTAGGACCCACCAAAGACACTGCCCAGCTCCTGTCCAACCCAGTCATGGAGACGCCGCAATTAATGATAACATTACTATTTCTGGCTGTACATTCATGAGCAGATCTGTTCTGTGATCAAGCTGACAGACTATCAAAGGTCTATGAAAAGTCACTTTCTGAAGACACTTGTGAAGAACAGAGCACAGGGGACAAGTTTCACCCTCTCAGCTTTCAGAGCAGCACTAAAGGTTATGCTACAACAGTTCTGCTTTGCTGGGTTATTCAAATCTGTACAAAGGTGGCTTGTTTCAACTAGCAGTGAGACAGTCTGGGGGTTTATAGGCCACTTTGTGCGAGAATCAGGCTAATAACGCAAAGGTTTTAGTAATTTTAACCAGTTTCATTTTTGAGATGTGACCTCATAGTCCATTTAAACAAGGGTTAGTAAAGTCCAGCTTAACGGCACTAGCACAAAATTAACAGGACAATGTCTGTCTAATGAAGACATAAGACTAATTAATTTTTTCTGTAGAAGGTGTGGGAGTTAGTATAAAAAATACATACATAATTTTTGGATGAAAACATTGGATTTTCAAATGAAAATTTTGAGTTTTAGTATAAATGACATGGCTTGGTTGAAATGTATATGTGAAGAAGAAAGAAAAACTCTGCCTATCTGAAAATTAATGTTTCAACAAAATTTCAATTCCAGGAGTTGCAGCTGAATTTTTCTTTGCTGAAACAAATCAACTGCAGCTAGGGAAGTTGCTAACATACTTTCATATGGTAGTAGTGAAAGAGTTTAACTTTCCTCCCAAGCTAGGAAATTCCCACATCAACACCCACCAAGAACCACTTCTAGACAAGGGTTGTCCCTCTCTGTGAGAAGCCATCCACCACTGCTGTGTACCAACATACCACAATATCCACTCACCATAGATGGCTGGCACAGTGCCTCGCTCTTACATTTTTCTGCTGTAGACTAGCTTTCATTAATCAACTGAAAAATGCAAGGGATCAGTTAGTCAAAAAAGAAGCTCTGCCTTACAGCTGTGACAGTCTGCCATGACACATCTATCGTGTTCAAGCCCCCGGTCACAATTTCCTTCCTTCCATCTGGTATAAATATTTAGTACTTTTGATGTCATTGTTTCAAATAAATTGACTTAGACTATTTGAATATTCAGGTATTCCTTGCTTCTGTTGTATTTTGAAGGAAATAGTATATCTCAACTCTTCATGAATCTGTTGTTTTTTAATGACAAAACAACTATTTATTGCTCTTTTTTTATGGTGACTGGAACAATGGCAGCCTTAAACACCAACTGAAGTATTTAATAACAGTTATAACATCCCTGTCATTCTCAGCACCAGAAGAGTTTACTGAATGTTCCACTTCCCTGTTGATGAAAATGAGAATAGTTTTACAGTTTGCTTACTCTGGAAAAATCTGATCACCTCACCAAAAGGTGCTGTTGCTCTGAGAATTTGTCTCTGTAGTGAGAGTGAGTAAACCTAATTTACAGCAGGTTTTCAGGTTTGCCTGTCCTTGTGATTCTAGTGATTACCTTCAGGCTCTTAAGAAAAGGTTCCTGTAGTGTCAGTGAACATGACAGTGTCAAAGAAACTATTTGTTGGTAAAAGAGGAAATATTTCACTTGAGCATTAATGTTGTCAGAATCTGCTTGTTTTTTTCACATCGTTGCTGAGGTAACCTCCGAAAACAATTGATAGTAGTAATACTTTTAAGTAACATCCACTGTTGCAACACCATTTTCGTATCTTTCCAGTCAAGGTTTATTACTGCTAAATGGATTTGCTGCCAAAATTATTCAAGAAGGAAGAGGGATAAATATAAACTTTCTCAATATGGTTTTATTTCCATCTTGAAAACATCCATACAAAAACATGAAAGTGAGCCCTGACCATGTGGCACAACAGTTGTGAAGCTCAGCTGAGCTTCTTACAGAGGAATTTTATGGTCAAGAATTTCATCTGCAAAAATCAACTTCTGATCCTGAAGCCCCACTTTGTTGCACTAAGCATTACACTTCTTTCATTGTCCCATCTAGTTAATTCTGTCCCTGCTCTTCTTCCCCAGCACTGCTTGTAATCTACCACCTGCAGAGGCTGTTAGAAAGAACCTATTTACTTGCTCATGCTGTGGCTCACTACTCTTCAAAGGAAAAAAAAAAAAAAGTCTTCTGTACCAGTAGTCTATCACTGGGGCCAAGATGAGAAGGAAAAACCTCCTTCTGAAATCTTTAGGAATGACACTAGTGATAGACAGACTCATGTTCCCCAAAGAGATGAAGTTGTAACACTCTGCTTTGAGGAAGGAGGATTTAAATAACAGAAAAACTAACAAACAGGCATGAAGATAGCTTAAAAGAAATAGACAACACCAAGAATTATTACCTTCTAATGTAACATTTTCTTTCTTTTCTTCTAAAGCATAATGTGCTTTTGCAGACTGCTTTAGAAGTAGTAAAAATACATTCCTACAGAAACAATTATTACAAGCAAAGAAAACCAGAGGAACCAGAGACCTTTCAGAAATGAAACTGCCCAAAGTGAATTCCAGCACAAAGTGGATCTCATGAATGAAGGAAGAGAGTAGTTACATATTTCACTTCTTTTTTTTTAAATGAATACCTACTATCCACCAACCATTTTAAAATAAAAAGAGGCAGAGCTGAGAATAAAAATTCAACAAGTGACATGAAGTCGAGTGTGTTCCTCATTGTAAATCTCAGTGAAAGGGGAAGCTGCATATACATGATGTTGTGGTAAGGAGGCAGCCTATGCACCTCTCCCACACTCAATGTTTTACAGTGAGAATGACAAGCAGTAAAAACTCAATACTGCACTTTACAGTATCAGTGAAAGGAAGAGCAAACACCAGAGAGAGGGAACGTAGTTTATAGTAACGTTATTCTAAGGGAGCAGGACAAAGTTCTGCCTTTTGATTTTGATTTTCTGTCAGCATGGGACTTAAAATGGAAACTCGTACTGTTCCAGCTTTTGATTCAGGTTTTGTTGAGACAGAATTTGGCCCACCCAAGCAAAGAATAGAAGGGAAAATGAGGTTCCCTATGTTTGCAAATTGGTATTACAATTCTTTCCACTGCCTGAATGAAGTTATTCTCCATGCTGCATGGAAGTCATTCTGCAGTCCTGACCCAGGCAAAACTTCTGTTGGTTTTAATTGTAATTTCCTGGCTGTGTGTTGCAGTTCTTAAGAGTTTTTAATGTGTATACTTTTCCTTAGCAGGATGTGAAACACAGCTGGATAAAAAAAATAAGCAGTTTTGAAAGTATCATTTGTTTTCATGCTTCAAAGGGCAGCTTCAGCTGTAGTATTATTGTGCCTGTATATGCAAGTATAATCAACATTTCTTCTGGTGACTTAATATTATACTGCCTTTTTAAATGTCTTTTAAAACGGTTGATGAAATCATCTTAATTAGATGATTTGCTTTAACATCTGCTGCTGTTGTCATTTAATTTTCAGTGTTTTCATTTGGTGGAAAGAATTTTCTTTTCCATCTTGCAAAACAACATAATATCTGTGTGCACATATGTAACTGTAGAGTATATACATGTATTTTTAGTACACTGTGTTCCTTCAGCTGTGCTTGGGTAACCTGGTAAGCTTCATTGCCTTGTGTTTGCATGATCATGATGCACAGCACGGGGGGACTTTTGTAATGTGATAAAAGAGCTGTGAAATCTCACATTTGCTTGTAGAAATAGGGGAAAAAAAGTCTGTCTCGCCATGACCAAAGGGTTTTTTGTAGGCTACAAAAGTTCTTTAAAATAAACAGTAAGAAGGAATGGGACTACAGTCTCCTGTAAGTGTAGGGAGAATTAAGGTAAGCTTTGAGTAGGTCAATATTTAGAGCTTTAGAACTGCTTCCTGTTATTCTCCTGGCTTATTTTCAACCCTTTTTAGACTCAATCAGCTGCTGAGATGTTTCCTTCATGTGATACTTTAGGTTTTAATGAGGAGCTTCTCACAGTCCAGCAGCATTCATTGGAAACAAGTCTAGGAGCTGAATACCAGAGAAACAGGCTGGAAGACTGTTCTGTAGTCTGACCACTTTCTTCTGAGGGTAAAAACCAAATCTACGAACAAATCTATTATGTATATGCTCTAATGAGGATCTGGATCTCACTTTCTGTAAAGTAAGCTTCACTCCTCACCCCAATCTTCTGAGTCAATAAACAAATTTAAAATATATCATCTGACTGTATCCAGACTTGCAGAGACTGTATAGAGGCAAAAGAAAAAAACTCACATGCTAGTATATGAATTATTCCACGTCATTTATTAGAAAACTCTAGATGGCACTTTCTTGAGAAAAGGAATTTTGTGTTTACTTTTTTACAGTTAGAATCTGCAGAGTATAAATTGAGTACACCATAACAGTGGAAACTCTACTCTTTGACTGGGTTCCTTTCAAATGCTAAACTAGATAATACAGGGAGTCACTGTTAGGTGTGAGTGGTAATCCTTTCACAGCCAAAAGTTCCGAATTGATTTCACTGATATCAAAGTCCAACTAGTGATAAACTACTCACTGGTTTCCATAGCTATGGAGCTACACTGGAAGACTAGTTAGACAGAAAGAAAATGAAAACAAACCAACTAAATCCAAAACAGTTTGAAAGCAAATCATCCAAATCCCTAACAAAATCTTTTAACACATTTTGACTGAGGTCTGAGTTATTAAATAAATGGAAACTGCTGCTTCTCAGACACTGCTGCTGTTTTCAAGTGAACAGGGCAGTTCACTTCAGCTGCAGTCTCCCATTCAAGCCTTGTGCCCAACAACATCTGTGCTGGTGAGCACAGGGGCAGCTGTTCCCACCATCTGACCGGATGTCTGTGCAGGAGAGACTCCCAGAGAAGATAGCAACACATCTTCAGAGGCACAAGTGCCTACTGAGAACTTTCTAGGGACAAATACTTGTGGACTTCAGTCGTGCACTTGAGTTATAACTGGGGTGGTAGAGGGACGGGAGTCAAATTTCTATTTTTGATTAAAGATACTTCAGTTCTTTGCAGCTGACACTGATTTGGAGAAAACTGGTCAATATACTTGAGGGCAGAGCTGCATTCAGAGGGACACAGAGAGACTAAAGGGCCAAAAGTAGTCTTGTGAAGTTCAAGGACAATGCCAAGTACTGCACTAGAGAAGGATGAAACTCTTGGGGACTGCCTGGAGAGGGTAGACCTCTGTGGAAATGGCCCTGTGAACCGCAACTTCTATTTGTAATATGTGCTTTAAGTACTGAAGAGTAAAAGTCAGCCTTTAGGAAAAATGGCTGGTCAGGAATATAGTGTAATCATTTCAGTTAATAGCAATCACCACACACTGTAGAAATAAGAGAGAACTATATGATCCTTCTTCTACTATTTCAATAAAAGGAGGTATGTTTTCCCTTTTGGAAGAATTCAGATTTTCTAAAAGAAACATTATATACGATGTGCTTGTCACTCACGCTGTTGTACCAGCAAATCTAGAAAACATCTCAGCTATGAATGTCATCCCTTTCCCCTTCAATTTAACTTCAAGGCAGTTCACTACCTGTTTCCATCTTCTCTGCATATAACCGCTACTTGTAACAGTGTTTAGTAAGTAGGTGCTAATCAAAACAAGCTTACAAATCAAAGACATTGGGTTTGTTACCTTCTCCACCGGCATGCATATCAGAGAGATAGATGGGGCTTTGGGTGGAGTTCAGTTTGTTATTGCCTGTGGATCACACAGCTCCTAAATGAGTATGGCACCAATTGTATGACACTAATTGCCACAGAAGACCAGAGTTTGAAGTGTTTGATGTAGACGTTGTCATCTTATCATTTGGAAGAGTTTGCTCTGTCACTGACTTACTTAAGAGCAGTGTGGGGACTTTGAAACTTTCAAGACTTTGAACATTTTCATGTTTCTAAGTATAGATTTAAGAAATTTGTCCCTGCTGATGTCAATGCCTCTCTGAGTGCTGCTTGCTGGTAAACTAAATACAGCAGGTCAGTCCATGCAAGCGGAAGTGTCCAGAGACGCTGGACCAAAAGATTGAAAGAATTCATCTTTTTTTCACCATTTGTTCCTACTTTTAAAAACTTACTCAGTTTTTACAGGACCCCAAAACAACACCCTTTCTCTCACTCTTGCAGGAGAACAATGAGGGCCTGAATATCCACTCACAGAACTGTCACAGATCTCAATCTTCCTTACTGACTAGAGATCACCATTGCAATTGCCGTTGCCACCCAGCATCTGAGAAAACTTTGCCCTAAAAGTCCAGATTGGGATTCAGTAAAGAAGAAAAATGAGAAAACATGTTTTGCTGTGCATAACGCACACCTCAGTGGTAAAAAAAGCAGAGGCAGGTGTCTATTCAGTGAAAGTAAGTACAGAGGGAGAGGTGGAAGAGAAGTACAGCAAAGAAACTATGCAGCACACAGAGCTCTGCACTGCATTCCCTTTTGTACTACAGGTGCATGCATCCCACCCTTCCGCAGAGCTGCAGAGCTGTGAGCTGTGGTTTAGGGTGGGGTTGGTTTGTGGTTTGGTATTTTGCGTTTTGTTTTGTTTGTTTGTTTTTGTGAGGGGCAGTTAACAAACTGGATTGATGCTGAAACGTGGTTCTTTTTTGAAGGACTAGTTCAAATTCTCAAAATATAAAAAATACTACATTATTACTGCAAGGTTTTACAGATGAGAAATAAAGTTGAGGCTTCAAGCAAAGTTTGTTTCTTTCTGTCTTGGTTTGTTGAACTGACCATAAATGTGACTCCAAGACTAACCTGAGGATTTGAGGATTTCAAGCGGTGATTGTTAGATCTCCAACCTTGAAGCTATGGTGAATCTTTAATAGAAGAAAAGGTAATCATCACTTCAGTGGAGATGAGGTCTTGTGAGAAAAGAAAAAAGGTCTGTGAAGCTTAAGTAGGCTGTGAGATAGTAACAGCAAATTAATTTAACCACAATGTCTAAGGATATTTTACATTTCAGATTAACATTGTTAATGGGGCAGTTACATGTACAGTTCTCTATCAGCACACAGTGTTTTGAGCTGTACTTCTGCACAAGGTAAAATTGCTTCTGTAATGAACGGTTTCATTTCTTTATAAATGTGTGACTGATTTCTATAACACTTGCCACTCAGTTTATGTACAGCCTGTGTACAGGTATAGTATAATCTATTTTCACAGTCCTTTGCAAGTGAGTGTCATCTCACTGACAGGGGTTTCTTCACACTCTTTCATATAGAAAGACATTTTCTTGGTCCTTGGAGCTGCCACCACACTATGTTACATTTCATGCATCTTAAACTACCAGTAAACCACAGGAATAATGAGTTAATGAGTTCCTAACATTAGACGCAAAGAAAAGGTTATCTGCCTTTATATATTCCTTTGTGTCAAAATCACAATGCTGTGCTAGTAAAGCAAATTGATTCTGATACAACATGGATCTAAATGCATTTTGTTTGTTGGCATTTTTATTTATTATTTTAGACATTTTTCTATCTGGGTGTCTTTTCTAGCCCAAAGGCATCTGGAATGAACTTTCAAGATAAGTAAAATATATAACACAGAAAGCCAGTAGCAGTCTTTCAAGCAGTAAAATGACTATATCATGGATTATAGTGATTTTCTTAGACAACATTTTGATACGTAAGTGTTAGGACCACTAGTTTGTCATGGTGGCTTTAAAGTGGCATGCTAATTATTTGCTTTGTTCTTCTGCTGTTTCCAGTCTTCACCATATCATCTCTCTCTAAATAATCTGAATTTCTTCCTGTTCTACTTATGTGTGCTGAAAAAGATCTAAGCTGTGATTCAAGTTTTAAGCATTAGAAGTCAAAATAGAAAAGCTTTCTTCTAACATGAAGGTGAAGGAAAGGTCAGCAGAGCAGTCAGAAGGATGACTGATATGGTTTGACTATTCAAGTAGTCATAGGGAGAGGAAAACCATTACAGTCACAATTTAAAGAGAAGAATTAGTAGGAGGTGAGAGTCGAATATGACTTTGGACAATAAGTGAGTGGCTATCTGGGAGGCAATGCCTTCCTATTTTTTAGTGACAGCAATGGACTGAGAAGTCACTCGGAAAAGTCTGAAGAAAGCAGCGAGCACTTACTGGAACAGACAATCTGACTCTGCTTTCCTGAAATGTCACTCCATGCTCAGCAGGAGAAAAGTAAAAGTAACAGGCTGCTGCAAGTGTCACAAAGCAAGAAGGCCTTAATCTGAGAATAATACAAATTACAGATGTAGATAGACTTTGAACTAGACCCAAAAGATGTAATCTGTAAGACTTCTGAAGATGAAATCTGTGGATCATGATGCAAAGGGAAATGCAAGGAAAGTATCAGTATTACTTGTTGCACAATCTCTAGTCCCTGAGGATAATGAGAAAATTCTTGGGGGGAATGTGATGGATAATCTTTTGCCAAAGAAACAAGAATGAAACCTCTTGTTTTCCTGAATATTTCAATGTTTACTGATGGTGCTCTCATATTTAACAGCTTGCTACTGGTGGGTAGCAGTCCAGGTTTCATCTGTGTGATATAAACTTTGTACTTTAAAATAACCACAGACTTGTCAGCACCACGTACCATCTACCCCCTGACTCCAGGCAGTGGTGTTTAATTTTCAACAAACTCTACGTCTTCCTTTCTAAAGCCTTTTAGGAAAGACAAGAGAAATTCAGTAGCTAGGTAGAGATCTTGACTTGCCCAAGGCAGTAGAAAGGTCAGGTAGTGTTTCTGTTACTTCAGAAATGAGACAGTCATCTGCCTATTGCCTTAACCATACTTCCTGTAAGGTGCCTGATAAGAGCCTGCTGTAAAGGCTTTCATATATAGAATGGGTCACAGATCTTGCAAGTGGTGAGCAGCCCACCCCATAAAACTCAAATGGTGATGACCAGACCAATCACATGCAGGACAAACTGGTATTGGGGAAACATGCATAGGATTATCCCTACGTCTGTTTGGTACTATAAAGGAAAAATAGATTTATGGTGGTAGGCTAGTATAGGAAAGGTGCATTCTCATAGTGAATCTGATACTGCCTTGCAATATAGGTACTGCAAACACCATGTTACTGGTGCTGCTGATGCTAAGGGACTGTGCAGGGTCACACACTCAGCTCATGAAGCTTGAGAAGGCCTCTGAATGAGTTCTTAGTCTTACTAAGACTATTTTTAATTAATTCATTAAACTACCTAATACCTTGAATACTACAGGATTACTGAGCAAATGTTCTACATTAATACAAGTTCAAATTGCTAATTACAAAATGAAGGAGAAATCAATGCAACATGTGGTAATGCATCAACAAATGTAATCTAGTACTTGAGGACTTATTGGCAATTGCAAATGAAATGCCACTACTGCAGCATATTTTTAGCTTAATGCTTTACTTCTGTGGTAAAAATGTTATATTTGACATCTTAAATAAAAATATAAAACATTTAGGAGCTCCTTAGGAAGCAACTTTTGGCCTGAAAGTACTTTTCCAGTGTCAGAAACACAATTCGAGTACTTAGGGCTCAAATTCAGCCAGTCAAAACTAGCTGGAACAAATATTGTAACTTCTATTAATTTGTTTCTCTTTTTTTACATCTGAATGTGATTGATATGTCTCTGAGCACTGGCTGCAGAACCTTGTTTCAAGAGATAAGTCAAGTGAGAAAAAAATCTCAGGCCAAAAAAAAAAATCCAAGTATATTATTTTTTTCTTACAAAAACCCCTACATTTATAAACTTAGTGCAAGACATTCCTCTATAACTGAATGGAGGCTGTGCTAAAACAGATCTTCACATGTGAGTGCAATGCCAGCAGGATTCCCCTAACATTTTACATGGAATCTGTCAATTTCCTTCAGCTGTACTGGGAAAGTCTTCTCAAAATCAGGAGTTTACCAAGTGGGAGAAGCGCGGAAACACCCTTAGTTATTCTCATGAGACATTTGGCTGATTCGGCTGATTAGTTCATACTCCAACCAAACATGTGGTTAGAGTCCTTTACTGTGGGTTTTGTAGGTTGGTATTTGCTGTTAGTATCAACAGAAGGCAAAATGAAAGCTTTCTCTGGACTGAAAATACTGCTGTTTTGCAGAGAAATATGTTGTTGCTTCTTTCTAACTCATCTCACATATTTAACATTCTAAATCTACATTAGTAATAGAGACAGATGAAAGTCTGTGTAACTGATAGGATCGTGTTATTGTGGCTGCTGACAGATAAAGAGAGAAGCTCAGTGCTGTGAAAGTTTTTCATGCTGATGTCGACTTTCCACAGCAATAGGTGTAGGACAAGAAATTAGCTGCGTAATAGAATGATGTTTCTGATCTGATTGGGAGAGGTAACTCCAAAAATCTGAGGAATTTTGTAATAATTCAGAACCATTGTCTCCAGGAGATTTTGAGACAACACATGTGAAAAATTCACACCTTAACCTAGAGATGTAGAAAAGGAGGACAAACATTTTGTAAATAAGTGGTTTACCAAGAAGAGGTGAAATAAGAGTATTCTTTCACTTGCTAGAGGAAACACTGAAGAAAAGATCAGGGATAAGACAAGCAAAGGAGAAACCTGAAAAAGTTAGACAGAAAGAGAAAAAATTGCCAGAACCAATGATATGGTAAAAGTAAAGCTTCTATAGGGAGCAAGCAAAGTAAATAATTAAGGGAGAGAGAGAGAACTCAAGACAGAAGGCATGTCTTTTCAAAGATTTTCTCAGGACTTTTTAAAAAAGCGTGGAAAATTACAAAATGAGAGAGGATGAAGAACCTGCTATGGTATCAGTGGCTGAAAGGCCTCTTGCCACATTCTAACTGTCCTTAGGACAGAAAAGGAACTCTGACTGCAGATCATAAGTTAGTGACAAATATTTCAGCACATCTGCATCATGCATTTTTGGAATAAAATGTAAACAATGAAACCTTTACACACCATGAAATACACTCTTTGCCATGTATTTTGATGTGATTTTCAGTTCTTCTAACAGAAATCTCCAAACGTCTATAGTGAATAGACAATCAAAACATTCAACCTTTTGAAACAACTTTTTGAAAACAAAACATTCAGCCTCTCAAACTAGGCAAGCAACATTAACTACCAATATTCTGCTAATTCTTTGTTTTGAAAAACAGCCAGTGGACCATATGCCCATAACAACGCTGACTACTGTGCTAACTCTGCACGGAAAACCAAAATTACCTGTATTTCTGTATTATTGATCATTTTCTGATCAAGGGGTTAATGAGGTTCCTGCCATTGTCACATTGTCGTGCCCACCTGCCAGCTCTGTTTATTGACCTGTTTGTGAACTCTCTCATCTAAAGCAGAACTGAAAAATTATCAGGTCATAGCAAGTCATTTCCTTAATCAGCATTTGAAAAGCAACTCTTTGTAAACTTAGTCCAGAGCGGTCACATGGTGTCTGTTTGGGAAATGGGAACTTGCTACGCTGAAGGTTTTGCCATGTGAGAATGCAGTCTGGTATTCCAGACTGGGCTGACACTCTGCCTTTCAGTTCCTTTGGTTTGTGTATGCAGCGGGAGGTTTATGTTCAGGTCTCAGATCCCACAGAGACTTCGTAGATTTATTACAAAGCATTTATTTGCTTAGTTGGATTTCTTGCTAAGCAAGTGTTTGGTAATTTGGGGGTTGTAGGTACTGTATGATGTAAATAATTCACGATTTTAAAAGACCATAGTATACATTTACTAATTTCTGTGGTGGTGATCTGCAGACCCATGGAGCATCACAATATGTGTTTCAAAAACAAGCTAAGCTTGTGACAGTAAAGACAACTATCATTTGCTACAACAGAAAATAGCTATTGTGGTCTCTAGATTAAGAGAAAATACTGCCTAGGGGAGTGGAGTTTAAATTCCAGGATCTTTGTCTCCACACACTTCACTTAATCAAATCTTCAATCATCCTCCCTCAAATAAAAAAAAAAATTACATTTGCTTGTAACTACAATAAACAACTTGGCTTAAGTACTTTTTTCCTTCTTTCTTGACAGAGAGTCTCAACATGAAGAATGACAAATCATTTCAAATCATACTTAATCTTTAGAAATTACTTACAACAAGTCAATGCCCCAGAGAATAAAAGAAAGCATTTAATGTGGCAGACCAAGATGTAAGGAAGCAATAAAAGGGAAACGCAGCTTGAACTGTAATATTGCCGGGTAACTCACATCTCCCTGCTGAAGGCAGCAAAGTTGCAGTTACCGAATGGCTAATCTGTTCTACTGTTTTTTAATCAGATGTTGGCATTATCTGCCACTAATTGCTTTTTCACTTCCACTTGTAATTATTCCATTGCATGTTTGTGGTGAGAAGCTGAAAATGAAGCAGATCACCAAGAAAGAATTAATTGTTAATGAATAATCATCAGTAGGAAGCCAATTTCATTATCTTCAAAGAGGTAGCTAGAGATTAACTACTAACTGGGGTTCTCCTACATTCAGTGCATGACTGTAAAGTAATCACAAATAATCACACCCTCCAACTTCATCAATTAGTTTCTATTATGTGAATTGATACCCACTTTTGGTTTTGTTGTTTAATGTTAATGGTAGTATTCAAGCTGGGGAGTGCTAATTGGAAGGTGTTGTATTCAGTGGTCTTAGGCCCTAATTATTAGAGCATCTTTTTCATTAGCATATGATTCTAGAAGGGATATATGGTGGTAGTTGCTAAATTCACCTTGTTATAAATGAATTAACTTTATCAATAAATTTTAGACTGTCACTTAAAACAGAATGATACATACAAAGCTACTTTGTCGGTAATGCACAGCAGTAGGTCAGTTTATAAAACATGTCATCATTAACTGTTTCTTGAGAAAACAAAGGCTACTTGGGATTTAAGCAATGGATATAATAGAATCAAGGTCTGAAAAAAATCAACTAGAGTAAAAAACTTATTAGATACTAATCAGAAGTTTTTTATAAAACCACATTTGCCTCTTCATTATTGCATGGATTGATTTCCAGTGAGAACTGCTAACCATCAGCCTTCTACTCTGCTTGGCTACTGATTTCAATTCAGCCCTCTGTGATACCAAAAGCAAGTGTAAAGAATAGCTCTCCTAATATTTTTGGATGACTTCTGTATTACACTTGTATAATTTTTATTGAAAAATAATAGAAGACATAATGCCAGCTGTGGGATAGATTCAGTCTCTGTACTGCTGACCTCAACAAAGCCTCCAGTCTTCTCCATGTGTGGATATCTGATAGCAGTGTAAATACTGCCTGTATTTTTTCCAGCTTTGTACCTCTGCATGTGAAACTCCGTGAACTTTGACCAAGGGAACAGTTGACACCTGCTAGTTCTCTTCTATTTGAACTGATTTGAGACAAGCCAGCTTTTAGACACAACTTTATTATTCCCTGAAGCAGGTTACATAAGGCAGCCCCCCTAACTGTGTCTGAAGAAACAAATACATTGATAGTAGTTCATGATTCTCCTCAGCAGCCTCATTAAAAGTTTAACTGGGAAGGATAATAATATATCAGTGTTCTAGAAACCCAAAGAAATACCACTAAGGAAGAGGAGCTCTTTATGAATTTCAGGTTTTCTGCAAAAAGAAATAACGGATCTTTACAGCAACCTTTCACACTCCTAACACACTGCATCTCAGAGACTGCACCAGGCACAGTCAGTCATAAACTTCTTCTGAAAATGATTATAATAAACACAGAAGTTTGACTTTTGCTGAGAAGTAAAATTTGGCCTATCCAATATAACCAGCAATTCTGGAAACTGGAACGTTCCATTCCTACATGGAGGTCATAGTCACATCAAACCCCTCAAAATATTGCAGAGCAGTTACACTTATCTTCTGTCAATCATATAACTAACCCATGCCACCTCTGTTAAGTAGCAATATGTTTCTTTCTCTTTGAAGACTTCATTCAATGTGTTGTGGCAGAGCTGGGATCACTGCAGTTATTTTCAGCCAAAATAGTCAGAAGCAGTAAAGGTAATATTCTCTTTAAGGGAAGATATTTTTCCCAGCTATCGTGACAATGTGTGACGTGCTGATGTCACTGTTCCTACAAAGTATTCTTCAAATTGTGCATATTTGCATCCAGAGTGGGGTGGCTTCTGTTATATTTCTTTTTTGGCACAGAATCTGGTGATCTATTAAATAAATATTAATCCCTTGCTGCCTTCAAAGCTGTCTCTGCCATATTAGGATTTTAAATATCTTCATTAATTGCTTAACTACCTTTTCCTAAATTCCCCATGGGCTCCTTTGATACTAGTGGCTCTAATGTGTTACCATGTGATTCATGGCTTCACTCTGCTGTAACATAGAACATGTTTTTAGCCAGTTTTGTCTTACAGATGCCTTTGACAAAATGAAAATTCAACACTGTCAGACTCCAAAGATAAGCAGACCTAGAATCATCAGAGTACTACATTTTTAAAAGGATAGAAAGATTTCTGTCTCAGCTCATGTTTGTGGAAAATGTTTGTGATCAAAATCATGGGTAAGTAAGTACCTTCAGTATTACTTAATCTAGACACATGCACAGAAGAACAGACGTGAAATGTGAACAAGTGTAATGCCAACCAGGAAAAAACAGCTGTACTTTGTCATAGTCCTAGAAAGATGACTTCTGAAATGTAACAGGAGTAACTTACTTTCAGTAACATAATTTTGGCAGCTGCAAACACAGTCATAAGAAAAAAAAAATGTAGTGTTCATGTATTTATACATTCATATTTTGATGCAAAGGTCTGATGCACTCTCCATTCATGTATCCTCCAAAACTGAATTTCCCCACTTCTTCCAATCCCTGGTAGAGTCCAAGTCATACACATTTTTCCGTAGGATACTTCATATTGAAATGGCCACAATATTTTATAATCGGAGGTTGCATTACTTATTTTGTCATTATCCCTTCTGTTTTATCATCTTCTTTAGGGTGAACAAAAGACCTTATGAAGCATCTCCTGGCTCCTCTAATTAGAGCTCTGGGTTCGGTGATCAGAATACTGATCTAATTATCTATACATATTCTTTTGTAATTGGGCAGGACAAACTGATCTTCAAGAATATTTTAGAATTTTTTTTGCCATCACTTATTCTGTGATATTTTAGTCATGCCACAGATTAAAGAAAAGTGTAAGAAATAGCACTTGATTTTCCTCTAGGCAGCAAAAGATGGGTAAGTGTTCATCTGTTATTTGGCTTTCTGTGAACTTCCAAGATTTGCTTTCTGAGCTTTCATGCATTAAAGAAGGCCTTCCAATTTGTACTGCTAATAGCTAGCTATCACACTTAGCCTGATGTATCAGAGATACAGATAATACTGTAGGTTTGGGTTTCCCTCATGTTTAGCCTAAATTTAAGCTTATATGAGATCAGTTTGACTATTAATTCACCTTGAAATGAATGTGATGCATTTGTACTAAGAAATAATAGCAATGCCATCTTTTTTTACAAGGATTCACAGTAAAAGGGTCTTCAAGATTCACAGGTTTTATTGTTTCCAGCAAGGAAGTGCTGATTACAAGATAAAGAATGCAAAGTTAAGTCCATAATCCAATGCTAACTATAACTTTTGGTAAGAGTAACTGCGTCTTGAAAGCTCAAGGAGCAAAGCATAAAGCTGCCTGCCTCACTGGCTTATTTTTTGTAAGTGACATTTAACAGCCACACAGAAAAATACATTAATATCCATTTTACTTCTGGAAATAAAGAACTTATTAGTATAGATCGCAAAGCACTGTAGACCTTAAGTCCTTTTTCCAAGAAGTGAAATTAAGTGGAGTACTTGAATGATGAGCTCCAAAAACGTCTTCTAGAAGACCCTGTAAATTTGCAACTTGACTCAATTTTCAGGCAAATTGTAGCTGATTCCTTCATGTATGTATTAGAAGGAAGGAAACTCTTCAAACCTGGTGCATGAGTAGAAGAGGGATCTGTAGTCTGCCTATAGAATTTAATGATAGAAAACTCCTAGTAGATCAATCAACTTGAAAAGAAATTGTGGAGCTGTAAAGCATCTTTATCTTTACTGTTACTGCCAAACACAGGAAAAGTGCTTCCTTAAAAAACAATGAAGAAAAGAAAATAAGGCTTCCATAGGAGTAATTCAGGTTTCTAACAGTAGAGAAAATGTTTCCCCCACCTCTCCCTATAAAGGGAAATTTAGATCACTTTCACTATTTCATCACTATAATACAAACATTTGAACTGTTAAATCCATATGCGATTAGATATCTCTTGCATCTATCGTATAAACCATCATGGGTCATGTTCTAAAAGCCCAGTTACCTTAGCTTTAAGGAGAATGTTAGACACTGAAAGTCAAGCAAGCACTTAATGGTTTATGTGGCACAAAACAAAAACCAGTACCAACCAGTAAGTTATTTCTGATCAAGCATTAAGACTCTATAATCTCTGCTTTCCTTAGCTGGATTATTCACACCACAATCAAAATGTCACCAGAACCAACACAGAGAATTTTTAATTTTATTCAAGCACACCCCAGCTCTTAGATTGACACAATGGACTGTGACAGCCCTTTCAGAGGCATTCCATTCCATCGTGTCCTGTGTGCCTGTTGTTCATGCACACAAGTCTGTGCACTAAAACTCTTTATGAAATATTTATCCCCAGAAAGGTAATGTGCATTATCAATAACAGCTTCCCCAAACAAAACTAAGTTAGTCATTTCCCGTTTTCCCCCAAAGCACTAAGAGAGTACATCACAGATAAATGTCTTCAAATCTTTAGCTAAAAAAAAAAAAAAGGAAAGAAAGAAAAAAAAAGACAGGAGGAAAAAAAATCTATAATTTATAACTGCGTGAATAAATAGGTGAAAATTTTATGCCTTTCAAATACTTTAAAAGGGCCAAAAAACCAGCTGCAAAGTGGAATTTATAATTGGAAGCAGTGACACACTATACCCTACAGCAGCATCAAGAGTACTTTTATAATGCTGTCACCTGAATACAGCATAATTTCATTTGGCAACTAAGTCCCTGTATCAGTCACTGTTGAAACACACTCAATTCGATAATGTAAAATACACAGTCATATTTTTGCATTTATTTTTAGGCTCCCTTTTTTTTAATTTCAAAACAAACTTTCTACATAGCATACATAATTCTGTCTGGTTTTAGGGGGTTTTCATTAAACTATAACTGAATTGCCCTTCTGGCTGAAAATCTGTTTTCTTTTGCATTCCCATTCATCCTATGTGCTACATTCCCTCTTAAATTCCACAAGGATTCTATAGATTTTATTTAAGCAGGGCCAAGTTGCATGAACAGATCTGCCCTAGAGAAGTTTGCCTCTTTTAGCATGCAATCCAGCACTAATGCTCCTTTTTCATTTAGGTTTTCAATTTGGATGAATTCCAAATTGCCATTTATTCCAATAGAAATGCAACTAATTACACAAAGCATCTTAATAAAGAATGGAAACAAGATTAAAAGCCCTCCTCCTTCTGGTGTTTCAATGTGTGGCATTTATAAAATGCAGAAAGGTGCTTTAATTTCAGTTGTAGTTAGGTTTCCTAATCTTTTATCTGGTTTTTAGTACTAGCCAAATAGAACAGTATTCAAGCTGAAGGCTAAATATAGCCAACTTATATGAATCTATTACACAGGGTTTTCCTTACTCACTGTGTTTTCTCATGTTTTGCAAAAAAAATCCCCAGATAGGCTCTTCACATATAGTATGTTCAGAGCACCTATTCTGACCTAAAAAATTCATTTTCCTGTCTTCAAAAGCTTTGCACACCCTGAAGAGATGAACAAGTATGTAGCTGGGGGAATGAACAGCAAGAGATATTCTATAGGTCAGCTTAATTCATTGCAGTTAAAACACACATTTATACAGCTTCTAAGAGCACTGCCTGGTTGGATAAGACAGGTTTCAAATAAGCTCTTAATGGTTACACAGGTGTAATGGTCCTAAGCAGAAAGGAGAATGAGGCTGGAAATGGTCACATTAGGAAAGAATTAAGAGAGATGGGAAAGAGTAGGAAAAGAAGGTTTAATATATAAAATATATTACATATATATAATATTTTATATTTTATATAACATTTAATACTTAAGCAACATAAGTACTATGTGAGTGATAAAAACAATGGCACTGACACCACCAGAGATGTGAAGATGGTGACTGAAATCCCAGAAGGGAATAACACACTCTGCAAGTGAGCAAGTCTGCTGACAAGTTTTTGTACTTGAAATTACCCAACACAAAAAATACATGTGCTAGAAAGACCAAAGAATGTACTTTTCCCATTTAACTATTGCCCACAGCCAAGCCTATATACTTACAAATCTGGGCTGGGAAGAACAGACTGTGAGAGTACAAAAGAAAGGGGTATTTCCTTCTGCTACTTCTTTTGCTCCACAAAGCAGCTCTGGCAAGATCCAGTTAAAACAGTCACTGTACAGCACAAAGGATCATTTATGCAATGCTGCAGAGTCAAACTCAATCTGTGCATGAGGAATCTCTCTTATACTCATGATGTGTTGAACAAAACACAGTGTGATGGTCAAGCAAGAAGAAAAAAATCTGGTAAAAAAACCTAAATGAGAGAGCTTTAACTTAACAGAAACTTTTGTAAATACTGGAGAACATTATAGCTGGAGAGTAAACTGGAGCAAGGATATCATTTAAATCAGGCACTATCTCACTCTGAACCTTCATGTTTGTAGGAATTTTCCATTGGCTCAGAGGCTACTTGTGAATAGGTGTTACAGAAATTTACAAAATACTGCAGGAAAACTATCTTACCAACTGGACCATAGCTGCTGCTGGTCCTATCCCTCCTGGGTTCAGTCTCTGTATGTCGTTTCACGAAAACACAGCACGCTGTTTGTTTCTTCTCTTGTCAATTATTCAGCTCATGGTTATATACAGCTTGGTCAAAAATAGCACCTCCTGGTGCTACAGCAAGTCAGCATTTAGGAATGATTAAGAGGTCAAAAATGGGATGTGGCCAGGATTGTTTGCTTCATCCAATGTTTAGTTTTCAAGGGGATCTTGTACAAACATATGTACACACCAGCAAGATTCGTTATACTCTCTGGTATACATTCACTTCATAGTAGCAAGCATTTGAAATACCTAGGAGCTCAGGAGTACATAAGAGAAAAATAAAGCCTTTCCAAATATTTTAGTGTATCTATTCCTTTTAAATCTTTGAAAGTGTTAATTACATTGCCAATACATAGGGGAAAGACACTACAAAATAGAATTCAATTATTGTAGGAGAATTTGTTCTTTGGTCTCAGCACAAATGAAAGGACAGCATAAATGAGTGAAAAGGGTCTATTTATCTGTAGAATGTGAAAATCAGTTACTTGTATCTTATATTTCATAAGCATCACTTCCTCAGATTTAGGACACTGCCAGCTAGTAAACAAAACCAGTTCACAGTACTTCCTGGTACTAAACTCCTGACTGGTCTTTGCAGTGCCATTAAATATAGGACAACTAGGAGATTCCACAATCTAACATCAGAAAGGTCAGAAACTCGCAGAAAGCTGGGAGTGAGACACAGTAGAAATATGCCAGAGGCTACAGTCAAATGGTCAACTCATTATAGAGCCTCAGCTTTAACCTTTCAGGTCCTTTTCCCCAGGAGCTTACAGAAAGCACGACCTTTGTTTCCATAACAGATTCCTTGAAATTTGTGTTTCTGCTCTCCCCCTCTATGGAGTTATCACTGTAGACAGGATATAGGTACTAACAACGATGTTACATAATTTACAAAAGTGGATCATTTTTTGTTGGAGCATAGGCTATGCCCATCTGTATTAATAGTCAGTGCTAACACAGTTCTCAGTAGTCTCACTTGTGGGCAATAAGGAAACACCAAAAATGCTGTGCACACCTGCAGCCGAGTACCAATTTAAGAATGCCAGTGCTATATGCACCTATATTTTTATAGTGTATGTTGTCTGTCTCCATAAAACTGTTTTTGCCTTTTTGGAAGATTTAGGACAATTGATTAGTACTGCAGCCCTCTGTTCCCTTTGGGCAGCTCTATACACCTCCACATATTTTAAAGATCTATCCAAAATTAATAACTGAAATCTTTATCAGCCCTGTTCTTCAAACCTTTTCCAAGTAAACTCTCCCTGAGAATCTGCAGAACTAGCACCTTCAGAGCAGAGTGTGTATTCAGACCATCAGTCTCTTGCTGCAGATTTTCATGTCAGTGGCTGTTACAAATGCACCTGTTCTCAAGGTTAATCAAGCTCCCAAGACACTGAGAATTGGCAATAAAGTTTCAATAGAGACATATAAGATGGATATAATAAATGCTATGAAATAAGAGCAAAAGATTAACATCACTGGTTTTGGATCTTGAGATATAGAAGTTCCTTTTAATCTCCAGTGCTGTTCAATATTGTATCAGTTGGCTACTCCTGACATGCTTTCATCTGGAAAGACTTTAGAAATACAATTTGTCCCAAGTGCTTCTGGACTTACCCAGTGTTTGAATCATATAAAGGAAAATTGAACAAGAACTGACTAGCGCTAATACATTATTTTCCTACAGCAATTGCTGAGCTATTAATTATTTTACATGAAATAATGAATGTTTACATGATCTCATTGCACATTATTTCCTTCTGTCTTCAAATTAATTTAAAGAAATATGTTCTTTATATGGGAAGAAGAATCACATTTATCAACAATTACAGAAATCTGAAAGTTTTAAAAAACAGTTTTACTCTGTTTTTGAGCAAATGTCAAAACCTACTTGATCCAATGGTGCAATGGTATTTTAATGATAAACACGTATTTTACATTGAACTTGGAATAGATTCTATTTCTTTTTCAAAGCATTAAAATTTTACTTTGGTAAAACAAAAAGTGTCACATATCAAGAACATCTCTACTGAGTTCTAGTTACATAGATGTACACTGAGTTAACTGCAAAAGTTGAATTCATAAAAGCAACTAAGATAAAAAGAAATATAAACATTTTCTGAGGGCAATATTTTATGGATGATCAATACAAATAAAAGAGTATACATGTAAGACTGGGTTTTCACTGTGTGTAGCAAAATTATACAAACAGTTGCCACCCTATTAATGAGATTTCAAGACACAAAGGAGAGGATCCTTAGTTATTATTTAATACTAGAAATAGTATCTCAAATTTGCATAGTACAGCAAAGGCTTCCCAGCTGTTTTATAAACCAAGAGGTCTGTGAATGTGTTAAAATGTCCAAAGATGGTTCACTGAATATGGCAATACCCTTATATTTGCTCCAATTATTGTCCCAGTAATAAGTGGAAATCCCACTTGAAGAGATACCTCAAAGTACAGAGAAAACTGCACTAAATCCTGATTTGACAATCAAGTAAATGACTTGACAGACATGAAAATTTTGAGAAAAATACCAATTAATAACAGAAAGATTCTGAAAGTCACCACTTGCCCTGTAAATACTGACTGAGGGGGATGGCACATCACTGGCTGACTAAAAGAGCATCCAAAAGCTGTGTTCAAGCTGTCAGGAAGTAAGATGCAAAGATGCAAAGATGAAGAAGAATGTGTAAACTGCCCATGTAAAGCAGCATAGATTAATTCCTGTGAGCTGCTAGTTCCTGGCACTGGGATCACAAAGGAGAAGGTTATCAAAATCATTTAAAATCTGTGAATGGAACTAGACTGAAGCTGAAGCAGTGGGACAGGCTTGGGAGAGACAGCATGCCTCTGCGTGCTTTGAGGAAAGATAAGAACACAGCAGCATCCCAAACATTTTTGGGATATCGTTGCATGGCAGGGCTCCCTGAGAAGGATGCTCGGAAGAAATATGAGTAGTGGAGATGGCAATTAAAAGTACAAATATTATAAAAAGAAGAGGAAAAGGCAGCAACAAGGTGGCATGGCCACTCCTCAGGAGAGATCGCTTTATGATCTAGTAACCACATCTAGTTGTTTCTCTTCAGTCTGTCACCTATTCACACATAATGTAAAATAACAGACCTCTGAGTTGTTAAAAGTTCTTCCCCTGCTAACTTTGTACTAAGGGGTAACTCCTGTTCAATTATTCACACAGAGGAGCCTCAGAACTTGCTGTTGGCATGAGCTAATGGCCACCTAGAAGGAGCTGAGGAGGAACAGTTACAGCAGGTACCTTCTCCAGATGTTGCCAAGAAGAATGACTTTTGCACACTTATCAAGTACATGTGGTCCCTTTTTTGAAACCCTTTGATACCATCACTTTATTCTGCCTCACCCCTCCATCCACATCCCCTTTCTCTTGTCTCATCTCTTCATGCTCTCTTTGTCTCCTAATAAAACCTCATCTCTTTGAACTTTTTAAAGGTATGAACAGAAATGTTGTGGGTTTGATATGACATCTCAAAATGCCATTATTTTGTCTGTTTTATCCCCTCCTGCCCGAGTCGTCTCTTTGCCTTGCCTATTCAACTGTAAGTTCTCCCAGATGGGAGGTTCCCATATCTTGTCTGTCACAAGTAGTGTCATTCTCAGCTGAAATTCCTTGGCACTACTATAAATGTCAATGTTAATAAAATCATTATCTTGGACTTCCCTGAGTGTAAATATAAATAAGAACATAACATCAGTCAAATCTTTTAATAAAAAAGTTTCTCATACACTCTCCTTTTTCCCATTCTGCTCATTACTTGTTTTCTCAAAAAAAATTATTTTCTCTCAAAAATAGCTAATTAAATTATTTTTTTTTCGAGTACTGAAGAGTTTGGAGATGCAACTTTCTGCAGATATTTTTTTCATCTTTTTCTATATATCCTTATCCTGGTTCTGCCTGCCTTTATCGAATATTTAACTTACTTTCTCAGTTGAAAGCTGCTGTCACATGCATTTTAAAGCACTTGACTGAGTCCTGGAGAATTCACACACAGCTCTGCACCACAATAATTCCTCACCAGTCACAGACAGCAGAATAATAAATCTAAGAAATGCCAGAGGAGAGTCACTGGCACTAGGGAAGGTTGGAAGCCCTATCTAAGGATTTCCAGCCTTCTGAGCTCGCAGGCAACGCACCTCGAAGGTGCCACTGTGAATTTATCAGTCGCATCACTGATTCATTGCCTCTCGTCTCCCATCAGAGGACCAAGACTCTGCCAGAGCGTTGCCAAGCAACACTGTCTTGGGCTAAACACAAAAATAGGTGCCACAAAGGCTTCATGATTGACTGAAGTCCCTTTTCTTCCTGCCGACAATCTTGCCTCCAGTCACCATGCTGGTCTCCATTGCCCTAAAAACTTTGCTGTGCTAAGCTCTGCATGGGATGTGTGGGAACAGATCTCTGGCTGCAGTGAGCTGCAACTCACTGCTGCACTGGTGGAAACAAAAGGGCTTTACTCAGCCATTCTCCTTTAGCAAGAACGTTTAGCCCAAAGTATGTTTTTGATGCTGCTGCCATTTGCTAAGCATACAACTAGCGAAAGATCATCACTAGACTTTTGGCTCACATGCTGCATATAAGATTGTAATAAGATCCATCAGCGCATAGTCACGGACTCAATCTATGGCACACAGCAGCAATGCTAAAGAGGGGTTTGCATTCATTTGTTTATTTCCGGCTGTCTTGATAAATACCAGTTCTTTCCCAATGTCATTGCTTAAGCACCATTTTGAAAACACCATAAATGAAAAATAAAGTCTATGTTTTGGAAGGGAGAGGTTAATAAAAGAATCAGCTTTTATATCCCTTTTTGTTACTGAGAGCTTAGGCAATTTGAACTATTTTAGTGATACTGGTCTTGGTAGTATTTTGGCTTTTAATGTTACCGATTGGTCGTCCATTTTTAACTGAAGTATTCACAAGGGTGTTTTGTTTAAAAATGCACAAAGGTATCTTATTAAATAATGTCACAAACATGAAGTTCATTATTATGCAAATGCCATCCTCAGAACAGATTTGTTAATTGCAACTCATTTGCATAATTAATGAACTCTCAAATGAATAATGCCTTTGCAGATTTGTGCGGCATTGTTTTAAAATAAATTATAAAATACATGTCAAATGAAGAGTGCTTCTTAGATTCCCATAGCATTGTTTGAAAATTAATTACCAAACGCTTGTCAAATTAAAATGAGTTTATAGTTTTTACAATGTTATTTTAAAATTAATCACAAAATAAAATGTCACCATAGTAAAGTCAATAACCTGTTCTATTTTTTCCAAAAAAAGATATGCATGGAAATATGTTTAAACTTCAGTTACATTGTTTGTTATACTGATCATGAGTTTTAGTCATTTTGTCATAGCATTATGATTTAACAAACTTGGTAGCTGTTTGTATGTTAATGTTTTAGTAAATTGAGATTAATTTAATTATATTGTGCTGTATCTCTAATAGTGCTAATGATTAATGATAGTGCATATAAAAATGTTGTGTGGGCAAGGTCATGATATATTAGTAACAAAAAAGCCTGGACTTCCAAGGACTGTAGATTCACACTTACTTTCATAAAGGTTTATGTACCTTCAGAACTCATTGGGTTTATGGATATTTTTAAAACAGTGCCTTAACCAGAACTCTTATTTCTTGTCATATAACTTATATTTTCATTTTTTTCACTGAGAAAAACAGCCTAATTGTTCAGGAAACCGAAAATTTCCTTGCATTCATAACCATACAGCCTAAATTAAGTCAGCTCCATCTCAGGAATTCAGCACTATGGCTTAATATCCCTTAATTTGTCTTCTCTTTTAAAACTCAGATCGTGGATGATCTTCCACTCTGAGACACAAAACCTTAGGTAGGTTTCCTGTGTTTTGTAAATTACTGTTCACTGACTCTACAACAAGAAAAACCTTTTATGTCCTGAGTAGCCAAGCATGTCTGTAAATGACAGAGGATTCAAACACCCTGTTAGATGCAGCAAAACATGCTATAGAGGCATCTTATCAATTCTTTTAAGGTTATCCTTGGTAGGTAAAGAGAGAGCTTCCAACCATTTCACAACCCTCTGAGTTATGTTAAACTTATCCCAAACAATTAATACAGTTCATAGCTTTTTTTAAAGCAGTAACAGTTCCTTTTTTTTTTTACCATAATTCTTAAGAGCAGTTTTTTCTGTAGATGCAACTTGTTTATGATTTTACTCAGTCCCAAGCAGTGCCTTGGCAGTGCATAAATATATATTTTTGTGTCTCTGTGTGTTTAAGGAAACATCATTTAAGAGATGCTTCAAGACAAGAAGTTAAATATTTGGGGTAATTGCATAAATAAAAAAATTTAAAAATTTAAAAAAAAAAAAGAGAGAGAGGAAAAACAGAGAAAAAAAATGCAATTCCTGGAATTTACTCAGGATTACTTAAGGTTGTTGATGACTGTGGAGTGACAAGAGAAAACATAAATGTGCAAAATGGATTGATCCATTTCAAAGAATTCTTCAAACCTACAGTTCTTGGGATAAAGTAGTAGGTTAAATAGAGATCAGGTATTTGATGTGATCAGATGGAATCATCTTTTCTGCCCTTCCAATGCAGCAGCTTTGGGATTCGTGCTTCTAAAGAAATAACAGGGATTACCAGTAAAATAGGACAAGCCTTCTCTTGGGTTATGTTGGTATAAACTTAAGGGAAGGATATTTGTTCTCATACTTTGTAAAACAGACTAAAAGCACACAAATTACACAAGAGATTGCAATAAAATATATCAAATGAAGGAGCATCATGTCAGAGACATTTTTTAAATACTGAAAGATGTAACGGAGGACACATGATAACCAAATAAGTAGTACAGTTAATACCCATTCACATTTTGTCGTGCAGGTGCCAGGATTTTGTTCTGTGCCTTCAGATGACCATGGATGCCACAGCAGTACTGCTGCTGAGGGAGAGGGATCTGTAAACGCAACAAAGCTAGTGTTGCTGCAGAACACGCTTCTCCAGGCACTCAGATGGTGTGGTGTGGTTTCTGGCCATGACTAACTGATGCAATGTGCTGGGGACAGTTATCAGGGGTGACACACTGAAACTCTGAGGTGATACAGATTACTTTCAAGAAATGATTAAGTTACTGAACTTAAGTGTCATTAAGTCAATTGCAGGTGTGAGAGTTTCTAGTGAAGAATATAGCCACTATCACTTTAAAGTTTATTTCCCTTGATTACTCAGGGGCTAACTAGTTGTGTATGAGCCATCCATCACCATGTCTGTTGCCCTGGAGATTTAAAATGCTTAATGTGTTGCTGCTTTAGTGTGTCAATGAGCTTACTGATGTACAGGAAGTTAGTTATGTCTTTGCACTGAGAGTCCACGTAGAGAATACTGGTGAGATTAAATTCCTACTGACTGCCTTCCAGACTAATCCCAGCACCTTAAAAGCAGGAAGAAATATTTCCTCTGATGATACAAAGCCTGTTTGATTGCTGTGGAGGACTGGTCTGCATTAAGCAGTCCGGAAAGAGCCATCAGTTTTAGAAATTTCACTGGATTAAGCAAGGAAATGTTTCTTCTTAGGAGTGTCATGGATATTAGTGGACTCTGGATTACTTTTTATTATAATATGCATTCCTTGTTTATAAATCCTTATTTATAAATCCATCCTGCATTCCTTGTTTATAAAATCTTCACTTAGACAAAAGAAAAGAGCAGTTTAACTTAAATTTATAACAGTGTCTTCTTTTTTCCTCCTTGTATCTGCAAATAGCTACAGAATTTCTGGGGCATGAGGCATAAAGTTTCTGGACATCCAGACAGACACATGCTGCAAATTCTCCGAATGTTTGAGAAAACAAACATTTAGGCTGACGTATGCTGGTGCAGGTCAAATTGTGTTTCTACTAATGCATGCTGCCAACAATGTTGTGTTGAAATTGATGCTGCTCAGATCATAGGGAACGTCCTTTGTGGATTAAAATCTAACCTTCAAAAGAAAACCATCTCTTTATCAAAAATACCATAAACTGCAACAGAAATGAAAAGTAATAAAGATGAATGTGACACACTTTATATGTACACATGTGTACTGATCTATCACAAAGCAGCTTGCAAAAATAATGAAGCACCATAATTTTAACTATTAGTTAGAGAAGCTAGACAATAAAATAGTTAAGGATCTTGCCTGGAATATTACAGACAGTCAAAGAAATAAGGACAAAATCAGTATCTTAATCTTAGTCATGTGTGCTTTGTTGTGATTCTACAACTTAACTAGAATGAGAATTCATGAATTCATTAAAGTTTCTTCTCAGTTGGAATTTACTAAATTCTCCATTGTTTCTGTGTACATTATTATCAAAAGTAAAAATTTTTGTCTAATAATTTTGTTGTTAACTTTTCTGTTAGTGCAATAATTTACATTAAGTTATATGATCTTTTAAAATACACAATTATAGTTGAAAGACAACATTTTTGGCTGTTGACCACTCTGACTTCAGCTTCAATGCAATCACTGGAATTGTTCTGATCTGTTAAGAATGAGATATGGCACGGCTGGTCTGGTGTTGCACAAAACCCCTGTTACTCCTTATCTTCTTCTTTAATGAATGCCAATTTTTCTTGAATTATTAAAAAGCTTCTCTTCATCCAATAACATTCTATGAGAATACCATTAATAAATCCATTATTTATTTTCCCAGATTTACTGGAATTCAGCAGGCTCGAGAGCAAGTCTGTGGAAGAAGCTCTGGGACTTGAAAGAAAGCAACCTGAGCATGTGGCAGTGCTGTGTCCTACTGCAAACAAGGCCAAGCAGCACCCCATCCAACCCACCCAACTTCCTGGTGGGAGTTTTTTGAATCAAAACCAGACATGTAAAAGATTCCATTCTAATAGCTTATTCTTTTAACTTGCTTAGGTAAGAAATGTGGGGAGAGATGTCGGAAAAGAAATTTCTTGCTTTTAAAAATAAAAAAAAAATTAAAAAATGCAACCCTCTTCTTAAAAATAATCAAGATACAGATTTGTCTATGAGTTATATCCAGAGTGGAAAAGGATTTTTTAAATCCTATAAAAACTGCAGTGAACTAGTTATATAAGACAATTCAATGCTCTAGAAAATAATAAAAAAAAAAACCACCGAAGGAATTAAACTCTAATAGACCTGCCTTTAGAAAGTCACACATCCAATGTCAACTGTAGAAGGATTACAGAGGACTTATTCTGCAGTAATCTTCAATTTATAATCATTTCGTTTCTTTTGGATTAGATTCAGTCCATTTCATTAACCTGTAGTAAGGTTTTTCCTTTCTTGCGTTTTAATCCACTCTAGCCTGATTTACAAAGATTAACTTCAGATTGAAGTTCTTGAGATCCACATCCCCAAATCAGACTATTTTACTTGGAAACACATATATCATAAAATATGTATTGATTCATGGCCCTTTTAAATTTTAATAATTAAAAACATATCAGTCTGAAAATTATTGCTAAAGAAGCTTGTAGAGACATCATCCTTCTCAGACATTCCAAAACCTATTGTTGAACCCAAAAAGCAAACACCAAATTTGAATATGCCTTTAGTGACCTTGAGGATAAGAATTATTCATTCCAACCTAGTGAATTCAACAATAATTAATAAAGATGTATACATAAAGAAATAAATGATAATTAGAATGAGAGAGGAAAAACCAGCAAGGCAGCTACTGTTTAGTAATAAAGCCTGAAATAGACCTTAGTTTGATTTGCTTGTCATTCATAAGTTTGAGGAAAAAGTACATAACTGTGTAGTAAGACAATCTAATTCTGTTTTCAACTGTCATGGTGTAAGTTCAGTCAAACAATACTGAATTGCAATAGACTGAGGCTGAGTACTTGAGAGCACCTGATCTCAAATATTTTAAATATTAAAACATACCTGACAGCTGTATTTTGAAAATGTAAAAATAGTTCTGATACTTATATAGTTATTTCCACAGATGGTGACTATGAATCAATCAATATGTTAGTTCCAGATGTTATAATACATCTTCATTTGTGAAATAATAAAATCAAAACTTTAGGATGTTGTGTTAAAACACTGTGCATTCATTTTAGCTGTAATGTATGTAACCTTGATATTTCAGCTTTTCTATTTTGTTTTTAATGACGAATACTTCCTTCCAAAGTGTTTCTATTTCACAGTATTATTTGGAATTCTCAGTATTTTTGTACAAAATAATAAAGAAAGCATAAGCCTTTAAGCCTTCTCCAAAGATGATTGATATTTTTTCAATCCAACCTGCATTTTTATTCTGAAAGTCCTGTACTAGAATGTAAATGGATTACCATTTTGCTTAATGTATTTTATTAACTGAGATCATTAGAGTTACAAAAGTCAGAACTTGTGAACTTAGTCTACGCTGCTGCCAGTGACAAGCATCGTAGGGTTCAGCGGGTATTTTTCTCTGAATCATTGATAACTTTGCATAAAACGATGTGAAATACAGCAGGATCATACTATAGAACAAGGACATGAGATTAATATCATGTACATAAGGAAAGGACTTGAAGCAGAAAAAGCTGCTGATATTTCTCCTTTTAGATTTGGTTTTGGCTCTGCCCCCAGTTGTCTGCAAAGAGGCAGCCTCTGTGTGGCTACTGCAACATCTTGATCCTCTCCAGTGCTGGGGGAGCCCTTGGAGAGTTGTTACTCTCCAAGTCTTGCATATCCAACCACCATCCTCTCTCTTCGGAGGCAGGTGTCAATAAAATGTCTGAGTCTAGAAGGGCTCTAGAGAATCAGCTGACCTACGTGTTAAGGGGAGATTCGTGGGTGCCCATCAGCCAGCTCTTTATCTGGAGAATGAATACCACACAATTGTGCCAGTGAGCAAGATCTCCTTCCCCTCTTCTCTCTGAATCAGACAAGTGAACAGCTTGAAACACAGCAGTCCCTTTTCTGTCCTCTCTGCTCAAGGGATTCACCTTGTTTTTTCTCCATCACCTGCTGTAAGGCCTTCAACTAAATTCAGTAGACATATTGCCCTCTTTTATCCTGGGGTGGGGGGTCCCAGGCCTATGGAGAGTGAGCTGTCATGTACAGCCCCTCAGCAAGTCTTTGCTGAACGCAGCCACGCACGTGCCTCAGTACCAGGAGCGCTGTACAGGTCGTGTTCTGACTGCTGTAGCAATGTGATCAGCAGCAGCTTGGTGCAAGGTGCACAGGGATGTGCATTAGCTTACAGTTAATACTGTAAAATCCCAAAAGATCCAAAAAGATAAGGCTAATGTCATTGATCAAGCAGAATTTAATACGTGACTATGGATGAATTGTATGTGGTTTGTATCTCTGAGGCTTTTGCATGAGTCCAACAGCCTCTGTGTGAAAGTGTCTCCAATTAGTGTTCATGCGTGGTCAGTTATGTATAGGATGTGCTGTTTAAACTAATTTGAAGCAAATAATATTCTATTTAGAGGTATTTCTTCAATTAAATATTGTCTTTTTTTTCAAAATATTACAGTTGTGGCATATTTCTTTCTTCTTTCTTTAGAGAGATGTTATAGAAACAACTGAAGTAAATAAATATGAATCTGAAATTGCACATGGAAAACCATAACGAAAATGCATGTCTAGCAAGAGCTGAATTAAATTAAAAATATCTTCCAGAGAATTATAACAAATATTCTTTCACACATTATTTTTTCAGAAAATTAGCTTTATACAAAAACTCTGTGCTACAGTTAAAAAGGACTTTATTAAAGCTGGGATAGATTGTATTTTTCATTTGGGGATAAAAGGTGTAAACTAAAAATACTGATTTTTCAAGCACAAATCAAAATAAAATATTCAGACCCAAGGCACAAAATGTTTTGCTTAGTTTAGATTTTTCATATGAATATAAATAGTATACTTATTTTCTGATTTTCTTCTATGAGTTGGAAGTCAAATGAAAACATTTTCAAAGCAAGGGCTCAACATTTTATGCTTGAAAAGAATATCAAATTCTTCACAGTATTTTTCTAAAATAATACTGTTTGTATATTGTTGCATATTTTTACTTCACAAAATTCCTGTATAAGTCAATTTAGTTAGGAAAGAAAAAACTCTTATCTGAGAAGATTCCTGACCCACCTGAACTCCTGTGAGCTCTGGAATGAGACATTACTTAGGCAAGTGTCTTAGTCACCACTAAGTTGAGTTGATTGGGATTGTTTTGTGGGTTTAGTTTTTTGTTTGGTTTGGTTTGGTTGTTTTTGAACTTCTGGAATCACATCCTGTAAATTACCAGGATATCTTTAACAAAACCCTTTTTCCATAGTAAAAATATTTCAGTATTGGAATTTCCTCAGCTTTGGAGTAAGCTTTCCTGCTAATATAAGAAAGAAAACAATTTGGAGAGCCAGGATTGCTGATGTATTGAATTCCTGGTATGTTGGATTCCCAAACTCATCAGAAATATGACAGGGCTTTCTCACTTATAGAAGATAAAGATTTCAACACGAGCCCCTACATTCTAGATGAACATATTGGCCACTTGGTTATTTGGATAGTTCTCAGTTAAAAATTTGAAAGCTCAAGGTTGTGGGTTGTTTTCTTTTTCCCCAATGTAGAATGAAGGCCAAATGCTTGAAATCATTTGCAAAACAGAATTCTTGTTTTACAGCCAATCTCACAACTGACTTCACTGGAGCTATTTACGTGAATAGGGGAACAGATTTTGACCACAGTAGCTGCGTCTAGACTAGTAGATTTAAAAGAGCCAGGGAAATGCTTCCAGGCACTGGAATTTGATTGTCTACACTGTTAAATTGTTAGAAGAGTCCCTGACACACTCCTGGCTTTTCCCAGCTACAGCGGTTCCAAAGAATTCACAAGGACCTTCCCCCATAGGTAGCCTGAACACAAACACCCCTTGGACAGTGAGACAGTTTCATAGCATGGACATGGGCCAGTCTGCACCATATGCCAAAGAACAGTCACAAGAAAGTTTAATTTACTGATGTAGAAATAATCGATATGGATCAAAAAAGAAAGCCAAAATGTGGGAAGGGGGAAAACAGCAACTATCTAGTTTAAATAACCAGAATTTTTAAAATGTAATATCCCCTTCTCTCATCTACTTAATGCCAGGAAAACCTGATACTCCTTCTGACTTTGTCCATGCTAGTTTATTTTTATCTCATTTCTTCGTTTTCCCACTTTGTAGTTACATACCAATAAGCTGACAAAGGAAAAATGCATAGGTTTAACTTATTAATAAATTTTTCCAAAAAAGTGCATTAATTCTGAGCAGTCCCCAACCTAAACCTTCTATTGAATTTTATGTGCCAAAGGGCAAAAAAGGGTGCTCTTCAAATCCTTCTCCTCCAAATAACCCATGGCCAAGAGAAAAGATGCTTTTGAATTGCACATATCAGCTCAGTCAGGGAACTAAAAGCTAAATTGTGTCCATGTCTGCAGAGATACACAGGGCAGAAGGGCACCTTCAGACATTCAGTCTCTGTGCAGGGTCGAGCACAATTGCAGAGATTGTACTCCTGGAATGACAGGGCTCCGCAGGGCTAAAGCTCCTAGAAATTATGTGTAAGAAGGGGTATGGCCTCTCATCCGCTTTTCTGCACCATGGATATGGCTGGAATTAGAAAGCAGAGTTTTCTGGCACCTCAGTAACTCTTTTGCCTGTACCTATTAAGTTCACCTTTAGGACTCCCAGGACCGCATTGACTGCAGCAGTGTGGAAAGTGTCTGAACTCTCCACTGCCGCTGCTGCTCTTCAGGTTCTTCTCAAGGACCCTTCTGAAAAAGGCAGTGTGTGTTATCCTCTTAGAAACAGCTTCACTGAGGTGGGAAGGTCTGCTAAACTCAGTTTGAAGTGGCTACAGAATCAAGATCAAAGATTTGTTTTCCCTTTGTCTTTCTTCTAACCGGAACAATGCAGCACCCCAAGTAAACCCCCACTTCTAGTTTCCCATCTGTGCACTGCAACGTATCCCAAAGAACTGCTTTTTGTCAGAGTTTGGGGATAAAAAACAGTAGACTGGTTAATACCTATCTTTTTCGAGAGTACAGTACAGTCTGAGTGTTAAGGCTGTCTTAAATAAAGAAAGGTCACATGAATTAGTTGTTTTGAGGATTTGTCTAGCATTTCAGAGGGAACTTATTTCAAATCATGTATATTAATAAAGCAAAGCCCATGGTGTTTCCAAGCATGCTTGGTGACATGTGCAGAACTGCCAAATGGTCCATTATTTCTAAAAATTATGTGTCCCAAGGCAGTAGCAAACTTGTTTTCCAGACTGTGGGCATCAGTTTATGTGCTGCATTTAGCATGTCCCTTTTTCTTGTGTTTTCCAAGGTAAGTTTGGTTTAAAAAATCCTATTCTTTGAATAACATTTTGGGTTTTTTCAGAATACATCCTAAAATGTCTGCTTATTCTGTTTTGTCCACTAAACTTTAGTATTCAAGGTAGAGAATAAAAAAAGCAAAGTATGAAAATGAAAGATCTGGAATGTAATGGTTGTGTTACAGCAGCATACAAGGTCTGTATCATAGTCAAAACTAAGATATTGTTGCACTTTTATACACCCCATATATTTATCATGTTAATTATCTGTTCATTAATACTGGTGAGAGCAATTATTTTCTTTAGGGGTACAGCATTCTGTATAAATCATGGTGCCTGAGGACTACTAGAGGTTTTGCTTTCGGTTTTAGCATCTACTGGATTATTTTGTACTGTAGTGACAATGAGAAATTTAGAGACATTATTTCAGACCATCTACTTGGAGGAAACCAGAATTTTCTTGCACAAGAAAAAGTTTTTAAGAGAGTACATAGCATTTAATTCAGTCAAAGCTTTCAGTAATGGTATCCTGCTAAAGATAAAAATACAGTTTACCGGTGACAAATGCTTATCAGGATTTTAGATTGTATACAAACAAGGAGAAAAACCAGGCACAATAATGCAACAGGACAAATTCACTCTTCTTTTCAGATCCAGGCGCTACTTGGGAGCATGTCAGTCATGTTAGGTATTAATGCATAAACTAAAATATATGCATTTTCAATTTTAACAGGACTGCACTTTGATGCAACAGACCTCTACCAGGTTAACCCAATTATAAAGCACTTTCCCTCAAAGACATAGTGCCACTGAGAATTTTGGATTCATGAAGAATCATAGAACAGATCTCAGCTGACCCTTCAGCGTAAAAACAAAAATTCAGGGGAACGTATTTGATCAAAAAATTGGCCAAATAGCTACATTGTCTTCAGCACAGTGTGATCTTTCCAGCTTTTAAATAGGTCACCACAGAGCACTGCCTGATGTGGCAGAGATATCTCTGGCTTAATATCTGACTTCAGGGAAGTCTCTTTGATCTTTTCTCAGCTTCTCTCATGTTCTGTCATGTGCATGAACACACAGACATTAACTCTGCCTCAGTTTCTCCACTTTATAGACAGAGATAATACTAATGACCTATGAAAAGTTCTTTGGAAACTGCTGATGTGAAAGCTTATGTGTAAGTAAAGTGCTACTCATGTACAACTACCCCTTCATTTCCCTTTCTGGAGATTAGAGTGCCTCAAAAATTTAGAAAAATAAAACTTTTGTATTCATAAAACAATAAGTCTGTAGTAGAAGGATGAATGCTTGGAGTTGATCAGTTCTGCCCTCACCAGCAGAGCTGATAATAATCAGTCACTTATGTGCTGTTTCACAGCTGATACCTCCTCCAAAAAAAATTAATTGCAAAAGTTTCACAGATGTCTGCAGCAGTTGACCAGAGCTCTTGGGTTATTGCTTGTCAGACTATTAATGGGTTTGGCTAACCATGACAGTCATTACTTTCCCCCTCCTGTGAGCTACTTTCTGTGTAATTTATGCATAGGTTTTGCCAAGATTTGACAACTTTCAGGATATTAACATAAAATTAGACTGCAGAGCTGAACAATGGGTGGCATTAAAATTAGCAGCAGTGGAAACCAATCAAAGAGAATTGGTTTCTCTCCTGCTTTGCTTTTAAGTTAATATTTTTTTAATTTATTTTATCTTATTTCATTATCATTTTAGAAGGAAGGGTAAAAGAATAAATGCTAAAAACAGTTTTGTTTTTTGCTAGGTACCTCAGGAACATTCAGAAAGTTGGAGAAATTTCAATTAGACAAAATGCCTGGCAGCATCTTAAACAACAGCTATCCTGAAATCAATCACAGAGGAAGAAAAGTTAGAAGTGCTTTTTTTTGAAAAAGGGACTTTAAACAGAGCAGAGTCTGCTCCACACAGATTGTTTAGTGAATGCCATTACAGAATGCGATGTGTGTGTTAATAAGTAAGGACATCTGGTAACCAGCTTTTTTCTGATTCATTAACTGACTCTGCTTCTGTGGCCACAGGGCTTGATAGGGAAGGCTGCAAGACTTTTGCTCACAGTAAATGGGACTTCAATGTATGCTTTGTTTCTTTGACCCAACGATATCCTTTAAATTTTCTCTTATGCTTCCATTATAAATATTTCGTTTTGAAATCTTGGAGGAAATACTTAAAAGCTAGGAAGAATACATCCTCCTATTCAATTGTACATAACAAAGAGTCTTAAGATTCCTTCATTGATCTACAATAATTCACCCCATCAACACAAATCAGTAAGTGATCTCTACTTCTCTACTTGTTAGCATTTACCATGGCTATGTTTAAATATTACATTATTCTCCTGTTTCTCAATGTTTATACTCTTTCAAATATGATTCATTACAATAAATGGAATATTTCTGAAAAAGAATTTTGAAATTATTCCTTTTTTTGAAAACTGCAATTTCTGCCAACCCAGTAAGGTTGTTGGGGTTTTTAAACCCTCCATGAGATTAATGAGCTTGGACAGAGAAAGTAAAACCATCACACTGCTCATATCAAGTGCTGTTTTTCTTCATATAATACAAGTGAAATAGCTCCAAATGCTCTAGAGAGAATGATTGAGCAAAAGAAATCTAACTTGATAGTACACGTTGAGGGATGAAATGGACAATGAAGTTTCCATATGTTGTTTTTATGCAGTAATTAGAAACTGTCACACACCGTTTCATTTTTTAGTTTCCTTGGGCTTATTTGCATGTACGAGGCTTTCCTTAGAGCAGAATTGCAAGCATCAAACTGGCACCCAGTTGAAATCCGAGGCAGTGACACGTGGGTTTCTTCCACCTCATGGACAAGAAGCCAGCGGCAGGTACTGTGACGGCCCAGAGCACAGCTCAGCAGCAGCAGCTGCAGCCTCGCTCACCTCTTTGCCTGTGCCAAATTTTCCTTTCCAGGTTGAAGCAGGGGCCGTTCCCATAGTGTGTATTCCACACAGTTTCCATACAGTATTCTGTACATTCTTGTGTATGTGGACTAGTCTTTGTTTCCAACAGAAATAAGGAATTTAACACAATAATATGCATGTGTGTTCAGCAGGAGTTTGGCTCCCCATTCCCCAAGGTTCCTTTGAAAATCTTTACACAGTTTCTCAGGGGCAAGACAGGCAAAGTGTGCTCTGGCTCTCAGTTTTCTTCATGAATACAGAGAATTGCCTATATGATTTTGACAAATTTTTCCAGCTTTTTGGTAGTGATTCCTTTCTATATTTTGATAAACAACTTGTTCACTTAAAATATCTGAATCTGGCCTTCAGAATTGCACCAGAGCAGAAAGACCAATAAAACTATTTGCCTTTTACCTTCATTATCCTGATGGCAATGATGACTGAGGATTTGATTATATTGAACTTCTTTCTAGAATAAAGGGAATATATGTACACTTTTAGGCTAAGAAACTAAGTCTGTTGTGTGTCTTGTGTAAGTGGGCTAATGTTTTTTGTCTCTGTTTTCCAAGTCTTTGTAAAATACCAGAAAGCTGGATGCCTATCTCTCTTGTCCGTGCAAGACAGATTAGCTCTCTGGATTGCTTAAATGATCTATAACCCCAACAAGCAGGACTGTGAAAAACATCAAAGAACATTGATTACATTCATAGTTACATATCAGAGGCAGAATTCCAAGTTCTACCATAAAACTACTGTTTTTTAAACACTGAACCAGATCCCTGAAGTTACGGATACTCTTTTTTTCATTCCTGACTAAGACAAAATTGGATCCTCATCTCCACACTTGATCTATAGATGGCTCTAATATAAATTTAGTTCATCCTTGCAAGTTAGCCTTTGAGGAAAATGGGTCATGCTTACTCATAGTCATTTAAAACTACATAACATTGATATTTGCTGAGTATATTTATTTATACTATACTCAAACTACAACTAAAACTTTTTTTCTAAACATGGAGGCAAATGCTCAGGAAGCTATGAAGATAGGCTGTTGATTTATAGCAGAAAAAAAAAGTCGATATTATACCATACAGAAACTTTAAAAGGCAGTTACAGCATCTTGCTTTATTTTTGCAGTCAGAAAGATAATGAAAAAAAATTAAGAAAGGAAAACACTTAAATGGAAAATGATGTAAAGATAGTTTGAGAAATAGCAGAGGTATTGGTCAACACAGTGGAAGGCATGTCATTGGTTATAGCACAGCTGCTGGAGGTGACTGTGTTGGTATCTGTAGCATGTTGATGTGTGAAGTGCAAAAATGAATCTTATTCCTCAGGAGAGTCCTGCATATGTCACGTATATTGTCTCATTAAGCCAATCCATTTATCAACCCACTGAATGCCAATTAAATTGCACAGGATGGTGCAGGTATATGGTGGGCTGATGGTGCCAAACTTTATTACAGCTGAGCTTTTCTGGCTCAGTACATTCCTGCATAGCAAAATGGCAGACATATCAAAGCCAAATTAAATGTTCTTGAAATAATGCCTTTAAAGAGGAAGAAATGCCCCGGTCTGGCACAAAAGAGTATGAAAATGTAATGTCACTTCTTAGTGTACTTTTAGTTCCAATGAAGATGTCACGGCTCAGATCCAGCCAGTGCCAAATGTCTTCACAGCGTGCAAATTAGATCAGTGTAATTTCATCAGGATGATGATCAGACTCTGTTGCAGTTCTATGGCTGCATACACAACTTCTGCTGACTGCTGCAGTCAGACTGGCACAGCTGAACTAATGCTGCCATCCTCAGAAAGAGACAGAAGTGGATTTTATAGCATTCTACTGATGCCAGAGACCAAAGAATATTCCTAAATCCTGGAAATATGTTAAATTAATATTTACTCTGAAGTTTCAACTAAAAAAAAATCCCTTTTTTATCTCCAAAACCAGATCCTTTCTTATCTCCAACTTCAGTAACAAGAATACTTTCATTCAACATATTCTTGTTATATATTATCAGATGATCAGGTTTTGACTGAAAGTGTATCAACTGCTAAATCATAAGCAGCAATAACCTAGTCAAAAAGCCCATTCTGCCCGTCTGCTTCAAGGCAGTGGTTAGAGAAGATCTGCTGCCTTAGCTACTTAGGTCTAAAGCCTACCATGTGAATGTAAACTTACCCTCTTTGGCAGTATTCATTAAAGGTCCTAACAAATGTACTCTTGGATTTAGTATCAGTCACTTAAACACTGTTTTTCTGACTGTCCACGTGATTCCTTTGCTGGAGGTTACAGCCAGCATAGCAGGGGTGGGAGAAATGAACATTTCCCAGCTCCTTCAGTTCACAGTTAACAATTCATAATTCACCATTTTAGCTTGACTCGTTAGTGCCTAAGCCAGCGTATCTGATCTGCTGAGTCTTTGGATATCAAACCCTCCCGTGGAATGGCTGGTGCATGAGCACACATTTTGTTCTGATAAGGTGGTGTGGGGCCAGTCACCCTCAGTGCTGGGGAAGGACAGACAGATGGGAAAAGTAATGGCTTAAAAAGACTCAGCCTGCCTGCTGCCTTTTTCTATGCCAGGTCTCCAGGTATGCAACATGAGCCTGGCTCTTCTCATAAATACCTTTGTTGTACAGCAAGATTAAATCTACTCAGTTAATGATTTGCTGATAAATGCTTTCAGAAGCACAAACATGGTATTTAGTGCTGGATAACAGTCCCAGTGCCAAGGCATACCTTACATGTATTGAAGGTTTGGATTTGCTCTAGCTTTTTGAATGGAGAATTTTATACATTAAATTGTTAGATTTGGTGATTTTTCTTCTCCCTAAAGCATTTGGTAAAGAGCAATTACTTATACATATAACTGCTAAAATCCCCAAACACCGTGGCACACAGCCATCTGCGGCAAGTTGCCAAGTCTGTAGCTTCAATTAACCTTCATATATCCCCCCAAACTTGGAACACTATCAGAAGCCTATTATGTTCAAGCCTTACTCATGTGGTGAGCACTTAGACAGTGAAGTTGAAATCAATAGCAGTGGTGGATACATGATTGCTCATGTATTCAGGTTTGCACAAGCAGACTTGACTTTGTAGCAGTCTCATCCAGACTGCAGTAGGGAGATGCAGAAATTGGCAAACACACAGCTATTCCAGGATCTTGCCACAGAGATCAAGCCCATTTTCCTCATATAGCATCTGTCCATCGCTGACCTCTTTGGGCTCAGATAGTAGCTACCAAAGGTGGGCTGAAGTTAAAGAGAAGGGAGCACAGCAAGATTTGGATATCCCATTAAATCTGTGAAGTAGCCACTGATTCCAGTAATAGCTCTGTGTTCATCAGACATGCTGTGCAAATGGGTTACTCTCTCTGGAGATTGAAACAGAGACTTTATGCATCCCAGATGTTCCTAAGCAGTTTACTTACCCTCCCCTGTGTGCACTTAATTCTCAAGATGGATGGAGATGGAGCAGAAATTGGAAATGAAATAAAAAGTCAGTTTTGGCTCTAAAATGAAAATGTTACTTATGCTCACATGGAAAATGTAAAGCTCCAAAAAAAAGGAGATAAACACAGTTTTTATGTGGGGGCAGACAAAGGGCTAGATGCCCAGCTGGTACAAACTGGCATAGCTTCACACTGAAGTTGATTAAGCATAGTGCAGCTTGTGCCAGCTGAAGATCTGGCTTACAGTTACTGCTCGGTATCCCTATTGTGTGGGTGAAATCCTATCTGTCTAGGACTGAATACAGCATCCAGTGATGGATATCTCACATGCAAAGGCTACGAGAGCCTCATAAGATTCAACCTGAAAACTTACATAATTTTTAAACCTCATGAATGCCACTACAAATCACTAGAAATTAAGAAAAAGTACAGCTACACAGAGCCTGAAGTCCTGAGGAGGAAAAAAAAAAAAAAAGGTCTCTATCAATAGAAGAAAGGGAAATCATATTGAATAGGTGTACACAATGTTATATTTAGTGAGAAATATTTAATCTGTGGCACTTTTACTCAAATGTTTCACATTTTTGGTCTACAGAATCTGCAGTCTGAAGTAAATTAGATCCTTCAGCTGAGAAAAGAAGCAGTTCACCCAGCCTTTATGTTTGTGCACCTACCCTTGTGAGGGGGGGTAGCACCCCGGGCCGTTCCCGGGGCATGCCAGGACCCAGATGCCAAGCTTGGGAAGGCTCTAGCAGCAACATCTGGCTGCATGGTGAGGTCTAAAGGCAGTTGTGCTAACAGATCTGGAATAGCCTCTGGGTCTGGGCTCGCTCACGCTCTCCTAGGACACATTTTCCTTCTGCTTACCTTTGTTTTGTCAAATGTGTGGGGTTTTCATTTATTACACACTAGAGTAGTATGGTAAGCCTTTCTATCTGATCAGCGAGGCTGTTTCCTATGCAGTACCTTTTATTCTCCCACAAATCCTTGCCTCAGTAACTGCAGCCTATGTAAGTTCATGCCGCTTGATTTTTGCCTCCTTTGTTTTATCATAAAATGCTTTGTAAGATCGAATTGCTGACTGGAAACTTGTGACATGAATTTGTCATCTCATTTTTAAACAAAAGATGTTTTGAAAAATCAGTTTGTTAAAGCTGAAAAATGTCATGGTTACTAGTACCTTTTGATTACACATATTTTTGTACATGTTATAAGTAGAATTAAGCAAGACTGATTGAATGTGCACTAGAATTTGCTCAAGTTGCTTCTGGTAATATAAAAATACCAAATAAAGGACATGAAGCTATGAAAGTTGCTACTACATTTAAGAAGTAAACCCTTTCATATTAATCTTATGTCTTTAAGCCTCTGCTGTGCATTGTATATGCAATGTAAAACTTAGAAAAAGACATACCCTTGCATCATTAATACAGAATGAAAAATTTAAGAACTTCTGAATTCATGGTAAACATTGTTCCTGTAATTGCTTAAAATGTACACGTATGACCTATGGAAAAATTATTCTAAGGGCATGAATTCTGTTGCATCAACACTTGCACACTTCTAAAAATGGAAAGTTTCCTTTGTATCCCTTATTTTACAACAAAAATGTAATAGATATGGAAGAACATTTTAAAATAATATTAATTTGGCTTAAATGGATCATGGCTTAAGAACTCGCTAGGTGAGCTAAATCATATCTTGCAAATAGGGCACTAGCCTTTGGCCCTGAGCTAGAAAGGAATATGTCATCACACATCTAATATTCACTAACATTTAACAAATGAATGTTTACAGTATGCAAATTTTTCCATGGGCAGAGTACAAAAAGAAATATTATGGGATAGCATATGTTAGTCATAATGTTCTGTGTACTGCTAAAGGTGTTCAACAAATCTTAATACAAGCTGAAATTTGTTATTAGAATCAGTACATAATATCTATTTGCTATAATCTAGCAAAGAAAGAAATATATGGTAGAAAAAATAATACTACAACCATTACAGGTGTCTAATGGCAAAAATTAATTTTTTTCCTCTAGTCTTGTGGGGATGAAATAACTATGACAGTTATAATTCTGTGGAGATCTTATTCTTCATGGATGAAAAAAGATCTTATACTTCATGGATAAAAAAAAAAATTCAAGAAAGAGTAAATCTAGAAAAATAATCCCAGGGAATCAAAAAGGACATGTGGATTAACATGGAGAAAAATTAATTGGAGCATTAAATGTTAAAGAAAGCATGAAATGGATAAACAAGAGATCTCTAACTTAACATGTTGCTTAGGGATTTATGTGTGGCTCTGCTTAGCTACAGGCCAATTCATGGGTTTAGGTTCGGTTTCTCTTGAGTTTAGAGTTAAGCTTATGGCACATTTAAGTACCCATATTAGGGTTACATCACCTATGCAGTGTCAGAGAGCTGTTTGAAACAGTATATTTGAAAGAGTGTGGAGTTGGAAACAGTGATGGTGCAGTGATAGCCATTGCCATGATACTGTACTGTATTTAAAACTGTCTCATGGAAACTGAGTTGACCATGACAACCTCACTTATGCAGATCTGTAAATGAGAAAATTAAAAATCATAAGTGAGGTTATCACTAAAACTAACTCAGAAAAGAGTGAAAAAGAGTTGCTGATAGTTTGTAAACCTTATTTACACACACAGATTGGAATCTCAATTGGGAAGGTATTTACTAATAACCCAGTTAATAGAGACCCCTAACTGTTGTTCCCTTGCATCACGAGGAGGAATGTAGCCTGCTGTTCACAATCTCCAAGTACATCATATACTAAGTTTTTCTCATTTTTGCATGCATCTGTGGGTGGGTAGACGACTGAGAGAAGCCATTCCTTCTAATGAATTCAAAATGACTGAAACTGACTTCATAGGGAAATGAACTGTGGAAAAGAATGTTGGCACCAAAAAAATAGTAGAGTATGTCTGACAGATTTTTCTTTAATGTCCAAGAACAGCTGAAGTGGCTGGGCAATTAACTATGATTAAGAGGTGATGTCATTAATTGTTTTAGCATATAGGAAAAAATACATTTACTCAATGCAAGGGAATTTATAACCAACTGTTACAGCCTTGTCTGTCCTCTGCTACACAAAAAGCATCAAAATAACTCCAAAAGAGGAAGAATAATGATCAAAGCTTTCCCCTGAAGGAGATTTCACACCATTTTTCCTTTACAAGGGAAAGCTTACCCTCATAACATAACTTGCCTCTCTTCCAGGAAAAACAATGAAAGCCATTAGTCTAATGTCCCTTCTGTGACATATTGAAGAAGCAGGGCACTAGCCCCAGAGGGCATGGGGGCCCAGCCCTAGGGAGACAAGAAGAGGCAGCCATATGCCCTTATGGATTAGCTAAGAGTGGTTAAATCTGCTTCTTGTCATCGGGGACAATATCTAGGCAATTATTAGACAAGAGCTTTATGAAATAAAATCATTTCACTCTATTCTTCATATTGCTTTTCTTAAATAATATGCTGCAGTGACACGAACTCATCCACATCTCCTCACAGAGTGGTGCCTCTTTGATGGCTTTTCCACAAGCCCTGAAAAAGCAAGTAGCATAATTTTCTTTATAGCAAATCAAGTATCAAACACAGGTACATTATCTGGCCCATGGCTTTTCTTCTCCTTCTTCAGAGATTATATACCTAGCCCTACCTGATGAGTGGTGAGGGCAGGTAGGGAATTCAGGATCACCTTTAGACACAAGCACCTCACATTCTTGAGAGATCAGTGGACTATGAACTTCATGACAGGGCACACAGCAAAGCCCTACTTCAACTTTCAGTATGCCTGCATCATTTAATTTCACTTTCAAAAGCAAGAGTCACAGTAATGTATTTTCTAATCCTTGCCTATTTTTATTTATAGTTGTTCTACATATCTCACTCCTCTGATATTGCTCCAAACAGCAGAATTCAGCCCATTCTTTTTTAAGTTAAAAGTTTCAGCAGATCACAAGACTATTGAAGACGTGAGCACAGCCTGTCCTTGCAAACATGGATCCAACATTTCCAGCTTAGGCACACTGTGATTTACATGGCTGGGCTACCAGTGTGCCATTCAGGTCTCTGACATAACTGCTCAGGGCGCCACCTGAGAGCACAGTCCAGGTGACTTTGGAGACACTTTCACAGAATCTTCTTTCTTTGCCATACATTTTCCTGCAAGTTACAGGAGTTCTAGATTTTATGATTTCTGTTCTTCCAACAAATAAAATAGATAAGATTCTTCAAAAGCAGCAGGCTATAACATTTACAGAAGAATTTTTTTTTAATTAATGCATACTACAAATTAACTTAGTTCATTGACTGACATGCAACTTTTGATAACAAATCACTTATTTACAGTGTTGCATCTGCTAACAATAGTGGCCTCATTGATGCATCCAGCTCTTTATGATTGTTTTGTTACATAAGTACTCTTCAAACTGAAAATTAATATGAAATGTTGTATCATATTCATCTTTTCTAAATTAACATTCTTCAGTATGCTCCTTTGGTTAATGCAAAGAAGACACGGATTACAGTCTTTCCCATTGGGTATAACAAGGGGAATACTCTGTCATAAAATACTAGTCTGGAATGTATTTGGCGGATTTATGGTGATGACTTTGGAAAATGCTGGGTTAGAAATGTAATTTCCAGCATTCTTTTCAATTCAAGCAACTTGGCTGCTCTGGGGAATTTACTCTGGTTGGTGCTGATATTCACTACATAAACTACAGGGAACTTGGAGCAAATACTTGGATGTGCAAAAATGAGCTTTCACAAAGGCCACACAAAACAAGCCATTGTCACTTTATGTTTGTAAGTAACAGCATCAGATCTGATATTTATTTAGTATGCTAGATCCAGAGGAACTTCACTTAAAACCTCCTTGTGCAGGGATAAGAGCTGTAGCATGGCTCTGCTCTGCCATAACCCTGAGGCTGATTTACACATGCTCTGTCCATGCCACAACTTATTCTAACTTGATGGCCAAGAAGATCGGTACTGAGACAGCAATAACATAGCTATCACTGCTAAATGCCTTTTTCCCTTGGGCATTCCAGCCAGGGTAGTTGAGGAAACTTGAAGTGAAATGCTGACTTCATGACTTTCCAATTTCTTTGATCCAGGTCAAGAAGGGAAACAGAGTAGGAACAACAAGAATAGTATATCAGACAGTGATCCTCTTAAACAGAAGCAGCCATTTAAGCCCACCCTGGGGCAGGCCTGCATGACCAAAAGGACCTGAATGTGCTGGAAAAGTTAAGAAGAGGACTCAAGGTTAAGTTTAAAATGTGTCATTGATACTTGAAATTATTACTGAATCATGAAAATCAAAACTATTTCATGGCTCTAAAACTGCTGGAAACTAAAACTTGCCTTTGTTTGGAGTTATCTAAATCAGCTTTGTTGTTTCTTTAAGTGCTTTTATATCATTTATGGAGACTTGACTGTCATAATACGTTACTGTAGGGCTTGAGTACAATATGCAGATGCTTACCACTGTAATTCTGTTTGGGGTTAACGGGAGTCTGCATAGTTAAATATCACTCATTGTTTTGACATTATATAATGCCCTTAATTCTTGCAGATCAGATGTTGGTAGTGGAAAACATCTGTTTCTGCTCATATATTATAGTAAAAAAACCCCAAAGATTAGAAATTGGTAGCAGAGTTGCAAAATTCTGGCTCAGAACATCAGCAGTCATAATGTCAGCAGTCTCTTCTTTCCTGGGTTGCCTAAGTTTTATATTTTCTAATATTTTAATACTAATCTATTATTTAATTCTCTTTTTAGCAGACACTTTTGTGAATACTGAATAACTATATTTTGCAGTCAAACTCTTTGAAACTCTGAACAGGAAAATAAGACATTTGAAGGTTCATTCCGTTGAATTTATGACTGTCAGCTTATTTCAGTCTGACATGGGGCATTAAGAAAACAGCAGCAACAGGAACAGAACCACATCACTCAGTGGCACACATTCTCCAATTTGTCTACTAAACAAAATGTCTATAGAAGGTACATGGTGATTTCTGTTGTAAGACCTCTGTTCCATGACACCCACACATTCTGTGTAGACACACAACAGCTGAGGACTGAAGTCCCCAGGGCACTGGGGGACTGACCTCTCCCAGGGCCAAGGTCTTTGAGGCAGTCCTGGCTCCACAGTGGCTCTGCTGTGTGACCAGGCAAGGATTCACAAATCCAAGGAACCTCATCTTTCTTTTTTATTTCCCCAGTGAAAATAATAATGAACATTAAAAATTTCAATCAGTCTGAATGAACTAAAACTGCATTTCTCAACAGAAAAGGATTCTGACTGAACATTTCTGCCCAGATACAGTAATTTCTGCTTGTGACTGAGATAGATTTTCTATAGCTTTTCCATGTGACACATTCGTTTCAACATGTATGTTACAGATGATTTACTAAATTAAATTTTTTTAACAGCAGTCATGTTCCTTTTGAATTCAATGGGAAAAACTCTAGGGTCTTGCCTCCACCATTTATGTGGGTTGTTTAAACAACTTAAAATCACATTATTACATAATATATGTTCTATTTACCACAAATGATGGTAATTTAATTTAATATAGTAGCTATGGATTTTGTATGTTTTTATAAATACTTCAGTAACTTCACAAAAATGCTCATGCTGGTCATTCTCATTAGTGTTTCATTGTTGCAAAACTGTTCATTAACATAATAAAACAATTGTTATAGAAAGCAAGAAACTAAACATTTTATTAAAAGTTTTCTTCTGTGAGTAAGCCAAGCATTACAGCCTAGATAAAAATTCATCTGCATATGAAATACCTTCCTGTGTGCCCTTCATTCCTTTTTCCACCTTATGCTACTTACTTATAGTAAGAAAAAATTGCTAGAGATAATGGAGGAAATACTGTGTCAACCTCGACATTTTCTGGGGGTTTTTTTTGTCTGTATCTGTTTTCTATTCAGTACTGGAGTCATACTTACAGAAGATGTCATCTGGATATTTTTCATGTAGGGTAGAAAGTTATCATGTAGATAACCCGAACCAACGTAGTAATGCACATACCTTGAAGTATTGCTTGTATAATACCTTGTCTTCAGAGAGGAAAAGGACCAGTGTAGGCAACTGGGAACATCTCTTGGATAAAGGAGTTGCATTCTTTTAGTCTAGGTCAAAACCAAAATGGCTCGCACAGTTTTAGATTTATTCCATATATTCATGAAAGCTGATGTCTCCATACATTTTAGAGGTACTGGTACTGAAGCCTTTATCTCGAACCGCTTCCACCTAGTTCCATTTCTAACTTGGGTGTATGTGACATGCCCAGACATTTGCGTTGGGAAATTGTTCCTGTTTCTTCAGACCGTGTAACCTCATCTTAATTTCTGTTAATAGCAACCATATCTAACAACAACTCTGACACAACTTCTGAAAACACCAGAAAAAGTATCATATACCAGAGATCCTGAACTACTTCCTCTGCCCCATTCTCCCACACATTTCATTGTGTCCTTCAGAAATCAGCCGACTTTACCGCTTACATACAATAGTCTCTCTGTTCTTCATTGACTTCATATATAACTTTCATTTATAAGCACTTCCTCTGCTCAGTAGTATCTAAAGGATTTTAAGCCTTCTTTTTCCCACAGTCAGCAAGAAATTAATTTGGTACAGATTAAGAAAAATTCTCAGTATTTTTATGTTAAGGTTTTTTATGTTATGTTACTGGTCTTATCAAAGACCAGTAAATACAGTATTGGCTACATTTTCTTTTATTTCTCTGTCATAATCTGTCATAAAGAGAATAATCCTTCAGATACGCTTGGTAAAAGTTTTCAAAATGTTATATTTCCATGCTATAAAAAATTTTTGCTAGCAAGTAGAGACATAGACAGGAGTATATTAAATTAACCACACAAGATTTCCAAAAGTACTCAAGGGATATTAGGCTGCATCCGCAAAAGGTTCACAGTATCTACAGATATGTTGAAAAAAGTTAGAAAATCTCACTGTACGTATTTAACTGGAACCTAATTGTTGTTACAAGTGGGAATATAGCATAGCAGAATTTTTCAAGTCATATGAAATGAAATAATATTAGTAATAAACATAATGTATTTTCGGAAATGCCCTAACCCTTTCCAGAAGTTTTCCTTTATCTGTCAGGATCCAACCATGTATGTAAATGGAGCCCCTTGCAAAGCTCTTTCCTGTTTGGGCTTTGTTTACGTCAAGCTTCTGGTTACCAGAATCTCTATGAAAAGGTCTTGTGCAAAGCATGGCTGTTGGATTGTGAAAGAGCTCTGCAACTGGGTTAAACTAACACTCTAAACAAATATATACAGAAAAAGATAAAGAGGAAAGAAGTATTTTGAATTTATCTACTCACATGAAATAGATTTTATAATTAAAATATTCTTGTGATTTTAGTAAGTCAACTAAAATAAGATACACAGCTGGATTTTGTACATTGTTCAGCTCCTAGGCTCTTTCGAGTTTATGTTCCTGAGAGAATCAAATGAAAACTAAAATCTAGAGAAAGTATTTATTCTGTAACAAACCATCCAGATTTATTATTGTTTCATGTAACTAAAGTCTCTGCTACATCCAGGCTCCTTCACAAAATTTTATCCAACTCGAAGGTGTATAGGAATAAAAATGCTCAGTCTTCCAAATCCCCAGGCCTTGTGGATAAGTGCAGTGGTTTTTCCCTCAATCTTTTCAAGAAGCGCTCAGCTATACACACTGTAGGGCAGCACAATTTAGATTCTCTCAAGGCATAGTTTAAGGTAAGTCAGAAGACAGTAGGATCAAAAAAATGCTAATAGGAAATGAGAAGCATCCATAAAACTAATCTGAAGAAAAGGACATTCCATTCCTTCTACTCTTTTCCCTTAGAAAACATCACCAAAGCTAGAAATGGAATTCTCTTAATTTTTTTCAAGTAAAACTTTCTAAAGAAGAGGGGAAAATATGTTGTGTTCTCTGGAAACAGCAAGGTCTGTTGCATAAGTATTGCTATACTCAAATATGAGTTTTGAGTTTGGGTGCTTCACAATTTCCCCTGCTTTGTACAGGCTGAACTGTCATTTAGTGTTCTCTCACCATGAAAGAAGTGTTTGCAAGACAGAAGCCTTTGTTCTACCACATCACTGGAAACAAAAGCTAGGTAGTATCTATGCTTATTTGAGCATGAGGAGCTAGATGAAGTCAAACCACTGTTTTGAGCAGGCCGGGAAGATCTATCCAAGTAGGAATAGTTAATTTTAGCTGCTGAGAATGCATTTGTCCCCTCATCACCCTCTGAGATGGTTAAACTATTGCCAAATTCATTTTACAGAAACTCCAGTGAAGATGAAATTAGCTCCAGAATCTAAAATCCTAGCAGTGAGTAAGCTTTATTTTTCCACATGCCCCACAGCAAAACTGCTCTTGCTTTAATCACTTTCAGGAAGACTAAAAGAAGCAAGAATATTTGGGCATTATATCCTCCAGATGGATCTGGTTTTCCTGGAGTTTAGAAATCAAACTTAATTCAGTAAGTGCCTAACTTTGTTTCTGTTGCTTCAAATATACTCTGCATGACAACAGATGAGAAAAGTATTGTACTGTACAAGCAGAAGATACAAGTTCATTTTCCCTTCTTCTCTGCTTCTGTAGTTTGACATCACAAAAGCTAAGAGACTAAGCTTAGATACAGAATTAAGATACTAAGTCCTTTCATATTTCCCATATGCATGTTATTTATTGTTGTGGTACATAAAAAAATCCAAAATGCCTTGCCTTCCTGGTGTTGCTGTTTTATGCTATATACTATGAGAATGAGAGAATCACAATATATTTCAGTAAGTAGGGAAAAACATAAATTTGCAGTGAAGTGAAAAATATACATCGTAGAAAATGATAAAGTGGAAACCTACTTTGTTTTTTTTCATTTTATGTTGTACTTTCACATCAAGAACTTCCTAATCTGCATTGCAAACAGACCACGAAACTGAGGACTGTTTTAGTACAGATAAATGGCTTGACAAAAATACCACTAACTAACAGAAGTGGGCCTTTTCTTTCAGAGGAATTTTCCCAAAATCATTCAGCTTAAAAATTTATCTGCACAAAATTTACATTAGGATATAAAAATCAGTAAATCCCCACCGTATTCTATCCTGATAACTGAGATGCAACAGTGCATAGCACCTCTCCTTCACAAGAAGATAAGAGAAATACCATTTCTATGGGGTTGCAGTTGACACTTCTAGCATTGAAAGCTGTGCCTGTATGAAGAAAACCTGATTCTGCATGGATTTCAGAGCACCCTCGATCTTGACAGGTCATCCTGGAACAGGGTCCACAAAAGGAGCAGATAAATAGCCCTACTACCTGCTATTTCTCTAACACAAGATGATAAAAATCATTAAGCAAAGATTTGCCATGCAACCAACCTATAAGCCAAGGACGGCTGAAGAAGAGCTGCACTGTAATTCAGAAGATGAAAGGGCAGGCTTGTGTAATATGGAAAAAAGGACAAAAAACATTACTAGTTATTGGCTAAATGTTATATTCAGTACCCATAATAATTAAACAATGTTGACAAATAATTTATGCTACCGTACACCTCTATCATTTTAGTTCCAAATTTCTGAAATTTCAGCAAGACACCACTTAAAGGATGTCAGATAATTTGGAGTGCTCCCCAGAGTACCTCGCTCATGGAAACAAAAACCTTTAAGACATGAAAACTAGAACCACATGAAACAGACAAGAAAAGCAAACATGAAAATAAAAGGAAGAATGCTTTATTGTACACACAGCTAGAGTTGCTCATGTTGTAAGGAGCACATTCTTAACTTGCTGTCTATGCCTTATTTGCAATACAGAAATCAGTTGCTGAAAATGAGAATTGAAACCTTGTCATCTTTTCCCAAGAAGTCTTTTAGCAGAAATGGATGTACCATTAAAAAATTAACACTCTGTTTACTAAATGTCATTTTTCCTGTTAGAGCTGAACCACAAACCAATAATGATCTTACACGATTTGCTTGTTATTCATCATTGTTCACTGACACTTGTCCAAATAAATTACTGCCTATGGATTATCTGAAATGTAAAGCTGTTATTTGCACATAATTATATGTGATAGATCACTCAAGTCACATGGTATTTAGCTGTTAATTAGTTGATCTCTGTTTCATAAAAGTGAGCATACCTGAAAATCATTTACCTTTAGAATCTCTAAGTCATTAGACAGAGATCTAATTCCTGAGCTTGGGGGTGGGGGTTTTATTATTTCATTTTTAAAACTTTTCATTGTGTGTTGCAAGGGAAATATGACTAACTAGAAACATCTTTCCTGGAGACCTCAGATTTCAAAGCTCATTCTGGTCTGAGTAAGCTGCCTAACAAAATTTTCATTTCCTTTTTCCTTGGCATACAAGTCTCAAGCAATAGGAGAGACGTGCTTATTGCTGTCATATATGCTGTCCACAGAGCCAGGTCTCACTTTAATTATCTATATGGGCATGCTGGAATTACTATATCCTTCCTCAGTGGCACACCACTTCAGACACCTGTTTCATGCTTGGCTTGAAACTATCAGCCTTTGTATTAACTTGAAGAGTCACACCTAATGCTGTTCTTAATGTGCTCATTTTCCATCTCAGTGCATATGTCCTGAATAAAAAAACTATACTTCGTGGTTACTAGTCCAATGAGTGCAGCCCAGTAGTGGTTACTATGCTAGTGGTTACTAGTTCCAAAGGCTGTAGCCAAGAGTCCTGCTGGAACTCTGGGAGTCCTAAAAAACATCCATACTCCTTTCTTCCTGCCAATGAAAACTTGGACAGAAGAAAGAGAAAACCTAGACAAATGTTAGCTTTATGATTCTCTCTGCAACAAAATAAGATCTCAAAACATGGTTTTACTGATGAATGGCTAAAGACTTTTCAGTGCCTATTTATTTTTTCTTTTCAGCACCTAATTATTTCATCTTTTCAGCAATCACCTCGAGGATGGGTTTTAACTTCAGATCTACTGCATGGATCTGAAAGGGTACACATGATTTGTGCTTGGATTTCCTTACAGTTGTGGGACATTATAATTATTTTAAAATTACTGTGAGCAGATTGTTTCATCAGGCATTTCATCCTTCTCTCTCTGACTTTCTATTCAGGCAAAACATTCACTTCAGTCAATGATACTTCTGTGGAATAACTAGAAGTATGAGCTCAACACTTCCTTCCACTCTATTACCATGGTGGATCTATAGTCCAGACAGAAATGAAACACCATTTTCTTTCTTTTTGATTTGAGAAAAAGAGAGGCAGTTTTTTAAGTTCCTTAACATAAAATTCTGCAGGCCAAATAATAGTAATAGTTTAAGTAAATATGTCATTTCCATCTTTTATATGAAGGGTTGATTTGATATTCAAAGTTTTTCTGATATGATTTAGGTTAAAACTACCTTGACACAAAGATTTCCATATATTTCTTTAAGTAAGTATTTTATGTAAATATTTTCTTTAGTATTCTCTATCTCTAATTCTTCTTTGTTAAAGAAAAGATTCAGTGGCTACATGCTATGGGCATTTCCTCTGATTTTTCAGAGTAATTTCCAATGCTATATGATTGTTACATTTGTATGGGATAGTGATTATAGTATAAGAGATTACAGAAATACAATTATTTTTAGACTTCAGGGAGTTGTACATTGTTCCTGACTGCATCTGTTAAGACCCTATGAAAACTGAGCCAGATGCTGCGTGGTATGCAAACACTCTGAGTTGCAGAGATCATATGTGCAAAGACTACAAAAATACTCTCTAAAAAGTAACTGTGATTATGATCAACATGACAAGCAGCTAAGATTGAATTCTGTCCACTTAAATTGCATAATCCACACAAGTTTATGGGAAAACTTCAGCTGTCACTGAAACTGGTCCTACCTGTGGCAAAATTGCTCTCAAATATTTGATGTCAGCAACCTCGGCTCAACAGAGGCAATTGGAGTAAAATATTTTAGAAAGATAAAAATACGTACCTACTGCCCAAGAAGTGATTGGAAATAATTCACCATATCAGATTCTCAGCAGGTGTAAATCAGTCCAACTCCACTGATCTCTCATCCCCAATCATCCCTCAGGCATATACTATTTAGCTTTGAGACATAGAATAAAAGTCTGCAGCATGCCTAACAAACTGTATTGCTGCATTTTAAAGTTTCTAATATAAGATCTGCATGATTTACTATGCTGTATTTCTACAAGTCATGGTTCATTACAAACTCTGCTGGCTGTTACTGCCTAAGATGGCAAACAGTTACTCATACACACGCATCTATTAAGTCAGACCTTGTGCTCAACTGATTAGATCCAGAACTGCAATTTTTATCCAAATACCAGAACTACTGATGATACTTCCTTTGTGCTTAATGATTCTGTGCTTCAGATATCACCCTAGACTTAAATATGCCTTTCCGCACTGTCACAGTGCTTGCTGCATTCTCCCTCTACAGCGACAACAACTCTTGTTGAAATACAGTTTGCCACGTTTAAAATGTAATTTGAAAAGATGCATAGGCGCCAGTTTAAACCCTTTTAAGGGAGAGTTGTTTTCCCTTTCATGTGTGTGTATACATCTGTATCTATAGCGACATCTGTATCTACATTCTACATCATCCTGTATTTAAAGTTGGGGCCCCCAGGGATTGATATTTAGCACATTGCTCTTTAATATCTTCATAAATTATCTGCATGATGGGATCAAGTGTACCTTGATGAAATTTGCTGATGGGACCAAACTGAGTAGGGAAGTAGACATTTCGATAGGGAGAGCCACCCTGCAGGAAGACCTGAATAGGCTGGAAGAGTGGGCTAATAAGAACTTTATGAAGTTCAACAAGGACAAGTGTAAGGTCTTGCACCTGGGAAAACATTATCCAGGAGCACAGCACGGTCTGGGATCTACCTGTCTGGAGAGAAGCTCTGTAAAAGGGACCTGGGGTTTCTGGTGGACAAGCAGCTCAGAATGAGTGAACAGTGCTGCTGCTGTGGCAGGGAAAGCCTGCTGGGCTGTATCAACAAGGGCTTCAGAAGCAGAGGTAAAGAAGTCATTATCCCACATTACCCCAGCATTATCTTTCACCTGGAAGGTGCTACTTCCAGGGAGCACTTGGAATACTGTCATCAGTTTTGGTCCCCAAGATCCAAAAAAAGATGTGGATAGGCTGGAGAGGGTCCAGAGAAGGGCTGCAGAGATGATCCTATGACTGGGAAGCCTGCATATGAGAAAAGGCTGAAAGGGATGTGTTTGTCCAGCCCTGGAAAAAGAAGGCTTAGGTGAGACCTTACCACCATGTTCCAGTATTTAAAGTATGGCTACAAAGAAGATGGAGACTCCCCTTTCACAAGGAATACAGAAAAGACAAGTGGTAATGGCTACAATTTATTCCTGGGCAGATTCCAACTGGACACAAGAGGAAAATTTTTCAGAATGAGAACAAATAGCCACCGGAATAATCTCGCCAGGGAAGTGATGGATTCCCCAACACTGGACAGTTTTAAGATTCAGCTGCATACGGTGCTGAGCCGTCTTGTCCAGACTGTGCTTTTGCCAAGAAAGGTTGGACCAGATGGTCCTCGACGTCCCTTCCAACCTGGTACTCTGTGATTCTGTGATTCTATGACTCATTACAGTTACAGACCCCAGACAATTCATATTGTAAATGAAATGTTTTTGTTTCCAGATTACTTTTTTTTTCCTCTGAAAGTTTAATGCCAATATGTCTTTTTGCTTTATCCTTTGTACAAATTAATATGCAAATCAAGGAAAAGCAAGATCCCTTGTGAATAATTACCTATTGCTTATACTAAACAGTTAGCAGACGTGAACAATGATTAATTAAAAAAATTGCAATAAAAGAAACTTCAGGGAACACTAATATTTGCACTGAAATTTCCATCGGTCAGCTTGTTCCTTTAAACATGGAGACATTTGAAAAGCTACAGTTCTTTTCCCTAGTGGAAACCAGGACTCTATTACCATTAACTTTTGGGATTGCTCTACTCTTCTTTGAAAAATAAGCCTGAAGTCTAACAGTCACTGCAGCGTCCTGATGATTTCAGAAGCATTGGATTTCCCTTTCTATGGAAAAGAGCAATTCTTTAAAAAATATTTAACTTTTTATGGGCATATCAAACTGAGTGACCATGAACACTGGACCCAAGTATCTGTTTTGGAGCAGAATTGTACTAGTGGACTGGCATATGTGGCTTCCTTCATTTCAAAACATTAGGCCCCCTAGAAACACATAAAACTAGAGTTATTTGATTTTACACTCTTCCCAAACTACATCTAATAACGTGAGCTAAAACATGAAAGATGAAGAAGCAGCCAACCCAATGTGAATATTCAAAAACCTTCTGAAAACAGAGATGACACACGTTTAGGTTTTGGATTTTTAATTTCAAAAAAGCAGACATATCTGGTTTTGAAAACCATATATATATAAAAGAATTAATCTAGACAAGAAGAAAGATAGAAAAGCAATGCAGGTGTCTTTGCACATGATCCAGTTGGGTTCAGAAGGCTAGTACTGTATTTATGAAGAGATATACCCACCTCAAGCTTTCCAATATATAAAAATTTGGTTGATTGTCAGGTTTGTTTATGTAAGCCTTATTTACTGGTTAAGATAAGCAATAACTTTGAAAACAACTAAGTAGCAAAAGGGTCAAAATTATCTGGAACATACAAAATTACCACAAGAAAATTCATGCTTTCATTTTTTTTTTTTTAACTGATTACTACCATCTTAGCTCTATATTTTCCTAAAGTTTATGTTTTTGAAGACCTTTAATCTTGACTTTGAAAGATTTACTGTCAATACATGAAACACTGGGACATGAGGGGGATGTTTTGTGACGTATTCCTCATAGTAACAGCAATACATTTATAGCAGAAAGTTTGTTCAGAAAGAGACTTACTATATTACACTTCCTTCTACTTCAGAAGAAAAAAATGTAACATCTTTTCACAAAACAGAAGGCTGATGACACTGACACTGTGTAGTAAAGACATTCTATCACACTGTATCATTTCAAAATAGAAAGATCTTGGGACAACTCATTTAACTGGAGAATCGATTTTTATACATTTTGACAAGTATTTATGTAATCATACTTTAAATAAATATACTAGAATTTTTATGGGGGATTTAATTTAATTTTCATGCCATAATTTTGTGAAGGTTTTAATTTAATTTTCATTAGCCAGAAAACCAAAAAAAACAACAAGAACAAAAAAAATCACACTGCAAAGGACATTTATCTGATTCCATCTAGTGATTATGTTTCAGTTTTCACACAGTCCCAGACAAATACACAGATTGTGGCCTAGTAGAAAACAAAGGAAAAACTCCATTAGCTATTAAAAGAGCTAGAATTTTAAACTGAGTCTAATCTTAAATAGTGAATAGTATGGGCAAATATCTGCTTTATTAAGTGAAATGCAAAACAGCTGTTATGGCTACTGAGGGTTAGAGGGACGTGGCCCATTGCTGAAGATGTTCAGCATATGTTAACTCCAGATCTGAATTTGTTTCTCTGTGAAACATACAATTTTGTCTTAGCTATACAAAATACATATTCAGCATTTTATTTTTACCCATCTGTGATGACACTTAAATTCTGGTTTACTTTTCTCTGAACAGCCTTCTGTGATCTCAGTAAGCAGATTTTTTGTTTGGTTTTGGTTTTGTTTTTTTTTTTTAGATAAGCAACACTTATTTCTCAGAACAGATACTATGTTTTATTACCCCACAGGCATGTCTGTGGTGCAAACTATATGCTCATTTATGGTCAGTTTGTATACATGAAATAATCTTGACTGTGAGAATAAAGAAAAAACTGTGGTTCAGATATGTCACAAGAAAGAAGGTGGATAAGTTGTTTTTGTTCTTTTCTTATGTGGTAAGTTGATACTCATATCTGTTTTCATATAAAATTTTAAGTGCTATCACATGATTTATAATGATGTTTAAATATAGGTGTGAGTTTTTATTAGTAATCTTTTCCCTTGTTCTAAAATCATGACCTTAAAAAGATAACTGTACTTTGCCCAGAACAAGAAAGTCTTTTGTTCTTAAAATTATGGTGCATTTTCATATCTCCAATAATTATGTATTAAATACTGTGCTGTAGATTCTTCACTCACCTTATCTAAAACTGATAAAAATTCACATATATAGGACAAGATCCTCAACTACTTTTAAATTCTGCAGCCCTTGGTACAGCCCAAAGAAGGATTCTCATGGCAAAGACATGGTAGCAAAGAGTTATCAGAGGTGTGACCACAAGGTATAATACTGAGCTTGTAATAGCTGTAAACCCCAGAGAGATATTCGTATAACCAATATAACCAAGAGCTGGAGCCTTTGCTTATACATCATATAAGAAATTTCACATCACTTTAAAGTCTGTAAAAATCAAAAATGTGGTTTCTTACTATTTAGTTATGAAGAACTAGTTTGACTCTTCTGCAGGTTCTTGACCTTGATTAAGGCTTCTTTTATGATTACTCTCATGGTAAGCTGCACAAACACACAAACAAAAAGTTTTAAAATGTTTAAAAAAAACCAAATCATGTTTTAGGTAAGAGAGCTAAATAGAGAACATATTCATGATATTATATACATTCATTCACTTATACCTTGAATATTGCCCTAAATATTGATTATACCTCAAATTTTACATCCCCAGTCCCCTTACACTGAGAGCAATATTGTGGAATTGGGAAAGGTCTGGAACTTTATGGTAGGTTGACCTTGTCTGGCTGCCAGACAACCACCCAGACTCTCTCTTACTCCCCCTCCTCAAACAGCAAATGGGGATAAAATACAAGGAAAAAGCTTTTGGGTCACTTACAATTCACTAGCTTCAGAAAAAGACTAATTGAGTCGTGAAAAATAATTTCATGCCAGCTAAGATAGATTTGGAGAGTGAGAATCAAAGACAAATTAAAACACTACCTTCCCCACCAACACTTTTTTCCCCCACCCAACTTCGCTCCTTGATTCCCAGATTCCCTGTATCCCACAACCATGCCCAAGATGTTCAGAGTGGATGGGGAATGCAGGGTCAGTACATGACAGTCCCTTCCTGCCCCTCCCTCTTTCTCACATTTTTCCTTAGCTCCAGTGTGGGTCCTTTCCATGGGCTCCAGTTCTTGTCATGAGAAATTGCTCCAGTGTGGCCTCCTCAGGGCAATAGCTGTTCAACAGGAGAACCTGCCTCCAGCGTGAGTGCACTTGTAGCCCACTTGCTACAATGTGGGCTCTATAGGGCCATGGCTCCTCTTAGGAGAACAATCTCCATCATGGGCTGTCCATTACCACAGTTCCTGTCAGGAAAATTCTACTCTAGTGTGAGCTCTCCAAGGCTAGTTTCTTTTAGGAAAGCCCGCTGCAGTGTGGGCTCTCCACAGTCTGTAGTTCCTTCAGAACATAACCACTGGCTCCAGGATGGCATCCTCCATGAGCCGCAGCCTGAATATCTTTAATGGCATTTCCTCTCCCCAGGAAATCTCTGCTCCTGGGGAGTCTCTGCTCTGAGCCCTGGGGCACCTTCCCCGACCCTGGTGCTCACAGGTTTGTCCCTCACTCTTTTCCCCTCACACCTCACCAGCTGTGCAGTGCTTTGCCCTTTGTCGAGGATTGTCAGAGGTGCCCCTGGCATTGGCTGCCTGGCCCGGCCCTCAGGGAGTTACCGAGGAAGCTGGCTGGGACCAGCTGGAACCGGCTGGAACTGGCCGGGACCAACCGGAAATGGCTGGAAACGGCTCTGTGCGTTGTGGAGCACAGGACTCTCCCACAAGGCTTGTGGCCTCCCCACTGCCCCAGGACTAAAGTGACCTGTCAGCAACCCCTCACTCAAGGCACTACAGCCTCCTTGCAAAGAGCGATGGATTCAGCCAAGCCTCTTCAGCCTTGGGAAGAGGTGGGGAAGCAGAGCGCAGGGAACATGTGCAGGACGCAGCCACCCCCTGAGCTTTCTGGTGCAGCAGTTGGGGGAAATAAATACAGCTGGGGAGCCAGCTCCCAAACCAAGATGGGAGCTGGTACAGACTCAGTCACTGAGTCTCTAATCGGGACATTCATGTATGAGCTGAACTTTCAGTTCATTAAAATCCAGGGCTGTGCTACAGCTGAACACATGCCTGCATTGTCCTCCAGGACATGAGCAGTCTTCTGAATCATCTGTGCTATTGGAGTTATTGAACGGCTAATTTCACTGTGCATTTGTTTGTAAACATTTATGCACGTAACTGACCTGTGTGTCTGTACGGCTCTCCCCACTAAGACAGATCAGCATGCTTAGTTGGAGGCAAACTACAGCTATGTGGAAGATGCACACATGGCCTTTCCTTGACTTTTGGAAGTATCATCTCACTAAAAGGAAAAATCATGGTAGATCTCACTCTTTCCTTAGGAAATCACTGATGTCTTAGAATTATGACATACTGGCTTTATAAGAAGGCTCTTTTCCCGCAGTTTGTTAAGGCATCTTGTTTATTGTGTTGCTGTAACACACAATTGGCTTGGGAGTGATACATATAAGCAACAAAAGCTGAATATCAATATTCTCTGATAAGTGAAGGAACAATGCAGTCAGGGTATTCTCTTCTCATATAGACTATACTTCTACACCTGCTCAACTATGAGAAGTATTCACCAAAAAAGGAGAGTAACATTTTTCAGACCTGATCCTTATGTATATAAGGTGTTTAAATTTTCAGAATAAGTTAATGAAAAAGTATGAGTATGCAATAAGTGCTCCAGGTCCACTTTGCAACAGATGACATAGCATTGGAATATGAGATTAAAATACATATGTACATAGTTCATACCTGTATATTGGGTGTTAAGTCTGTAGATTTTACAAGTTCACAAAAGGCCACATACATTTCAAATACATCCAGCCATGATTACATTTCAGAAAGAAACTGAGCTAGGACATGACAAAATCAACACCTTAAAAAGCAAATATTAAGCTACTACATGCAGGACTCTAAAGCAGAGCAAAGACAATGGCGAGGAACTTTGTTAAGTTGCACAGCAGTTCATTGGCTTATTTTACTATGTTTTATAGCAACAATTTGTAACATTGTTTATGGTGCCCACTATCTATATTCTGTATACTATCTATATTCTATACAGAGGGGAAAAAATCCAAACCAGGTAAATAGAAATAGCCTATTTTGGCAAAAAATAGGAACCAGGACAACAAAATTTACCTGTAAGTGGATGAACTCTTAGCAGTATATTCTCTACATACTTCGTTATCTGCTTAGTTTTGATCCTACTACATTTTCCTTGAATATAAGATTGTAACTTGGAAAAAAACTCTCTTTCAAGTTACATGATAACGATACAGATTTGGTCTTATTTCTGCAAGCCAACAAAAATTCTTAATGTTTAAAATGTGAGGGTCTAAACTTTTATTAGACCCGATTACTATGAAATCACAGATAAACAGCTAGCAAATAACTACTTATGAAAGTAATGCCAGTACCAAGGACATTTGAAGTCAACATTTTAACAATTAGAGCTCAGACAGCTTGACAGAAAGTTTTTGCTTTCCTTAACTTTTAAAGAGGCTAAGAAGTCCATGAAGACACATTATGGGGAATGGATGATTTTTGGAATCATACTAGGACTTTTCATGGAAGGAGTGCTAGCACAATATTAGTACACATACAAAAGATACCTAAAAATGGAGAACAATCTTTTATTTTCACCTCCTCTAAAAAATTCCAGAAGTCTGACATTGTTCATACAGCTATAGAAAATCAATCAATTTTCACTGCCTTCTACCATAATTACTTCTTCTCATATTTTTGTCCTGGGTTTAGCTGTGGCTTGTCTTAAACTTCTCTGCAACTGTCTTGACATCTCAGGGCTGGCTCCTGGTATGAGATGCCCGCTTCCATCCTCACACAGATTAGGAGTTTGTGAAGTAATAATTTTGTGCATATCTAGGATTTCATGCTAGCATCAAAGAAAGGACCAGTTGATAAGAAATATTTCTAATATACTCTCTCAGGAAGCAGAATTAGACATAATGATTACCATGCTTCATAAAGGTGGCCTGGAGTCCATATTCAGAGGTATGATCTCATTGTGATGTTGTCTGATGAAGCACAGTATCACATCCTGGAGAATGTATGTTATGGTATCCTAAAGACAAGATTGAAATTGGACTGGCATTTCTTCTAGATGTTTCCTTTCAACAGTTCTCTTCCAACAATGTTTCAGTTTGGGTTTGTTGTTGTTGGGGTTTTTTTCATGCTGAAAGAACATGGTACACACGCAACCAAAATCTTCATAATTTGGTGGCTGTTTTCATAGTGTTTACTTTTCCTATGGAGCCAAAGGCTTTCAGCCTCAGCATCATTTGACCCACAGTTTCTAAACTATTAATTGTCTGACTTGCACCAATCATTTACCATGCACATTTTTTGTCCAAAATTATAAAAAAAAATAAATAAATAAATTACAGGCAGCAAAGATAATACACGTTCCTCTCACAATATTCAGTCATTTAAGTAGCCTTCTATGGATATCTTGGGAAAATAACAACTATTAAGGCAGTCCTCTATAACATAACAGTGCCATTGTATTGACACATGCACATACTCAAAGACTGATACAAATTGAAACTATCATATGTGTGTAAAATATTGTGCTAAGAAATAAATCTAAGCAAAGTTGTTACAGGTTCTGGTCCAATTGCCATTGTACCCAATCTCATCAGCAGGCATGTGGAACCTATGGAAGAACAAAAATAGGAAAAGAACTAGAAACTCACAATATCAAGAGATGATCAGGGATTTCTTTTCTGTGGAGAGATAAATATGTTGAAATGGAAATGAATTACAAGAAAGAGTTGATTTAAAAAAATTATTAATTTTGAAAAAAGTAAAACTAGATAATTTTTTTATATTGAAATTCTCTGAATATATATATTTGCTTTTCACATCAAAGTAACTATGTCAAACCAAAATGTTTGTTTTAAAAGGTGAAAATAATACAAAAAAATATACAATTGTGCTGATCCAGACCTCTGCAATGGAAGACACAGAGACAGTACATGAAATCACTCTTCGTTTGAATTTCAGATGGGAAAGTTTCAAAAGATCAGCAATTCCCTTGAGATGGGAAAGCAGGAGTTATTGCCCAGCTTCAATCTAAACTAGTTATTTAGTTGCATCTGATTCTAAGGAATTTCTGAGTCTATGCTGCATTTTGATTTTAAGGAGTAAAAAAGGATATTTAATTCCTTAATCACACATATATAATGATTAATTTCTGGTCTTACCAATCTTTAATCAAAATGCAGTTCTTAGTTAAGTGGCTGTTAACTACAATGATCTATTGTTTGCACTTCCTAGGCAGGTTGCCATAGTCATTGTCTGTATGACTATTATATGTTTAAATATTGGAAAGTTCCTTTGGGAAGTCTGTCTTTACTTCAGCAGCACAAATGTTCATGGGAGCAAAAAACTTCTTTAAAATATTTCCTAAGAAGATATCATGTGAGCATAACGATATGTGCTGATTAAACTAGAAGCTTGTTCCTCTTTAACTGATTCTCAATGAAATTCAGATTTCTAAAGAAAACATAAGGAAAAGGATAAAATTAGTGCCCTCATTAACATTTGCTGCTTTTTGTGCCTCAGACATCTGTGCTTAATTATACTTGTCAGTGGACAATATATCCTCTTCATGCAGGCTCACATGTATCATTCAGCAGAAAGAAGAGGAAGTTTCTTGAAGAGAACCTTAGGGGTAAGTGTAAAAGTGTATTTGCCTTCTATAATTTCTCAGATGACAGCGTATGAATAATAGACTTTATGGCCCACTGCCATTGTTGCGGGGTGTCTGGAGGGAAACTTACAGGAAAAACAACACATAGTTATGGTCTGACCAAAACCCTAGATTTCCCATGTTTTGGTAAATCATAAAGGTTTAGAAACTTTAAATTTGAAACACCTGTATTTAAGTATTTAGACAATTTGAAAATAAAACTTTCAACTCTTTCTATTTAGGAACAGGAACACATTCACTGATTGTTTTTATTTCTAATTGAGAGTAGATTTGGAGGCACTCTTTCATAAGCAGCAGCAGGCTTACATGACACACAGGAGATCAAGGACAGACACAGCTGAAAGCAGGCATATCCATGAAGATTTTTAGGAACATGTGCTTTCGTGTGTTTGCAACAGAGCAAAAGCAGTCATGTGATCAGTTACCCAACACCAGCCCACACACAGGACCTAATTTAATACAAATGCCTTCCAAATTAGGGAATAAAAAGGCGAGTAGTATAGGATCCACAGAACAAAGCTAATGACAGACTCAGAATCACTGTGTTCTTCCTACCGTGATCTTCTTTCCCTTCTTCTCACCAGCAAGGGGATGTATTACAGGTAAACAGTGTTGACAGAGCGATTAAAGATCCGAACCACTGCTTTTCCCAAACTGAACAGCTATAGGGAAAGAAAATTTTTTGTTTGTTTCGTTTTCCCAGCAACTTTCTCTCATGCTTCTCCCAAATGCAAAAACTCAGCAACAGTTACTACCTCGTCATTGCATTTGAAATATTAAATCTTGAAAGACCGTATATGATCTTTCATAGAACTGTATGGTTACCTTATTCACATGATGTTGTATGTCGGCATTTATGGACTAGCAATTCAATTTTACTCTAGTATAGTTTTTTTTTTTAAGTTGGACCCCATAGAACTGAGGCAGAAGAGTATTTGGACAAAGATCCTTGAGCTCCAATGATCCTTGAGAACAATGCTGGGCAAATGGATTTCTGCTCCAATTAAAGGTTTTAATTTTGCAAACTCTTGCTTCTTCTAAAATTGTAAGGCTGTTGCCTGAGAAAGCTCCTAAAGTTGCAGTATCAGTTTAAACCACCCTACTAATACAACCAATACAACTGGTCAGCCACATATACAAGCTACAAATCTGACCTAAGTTTGGGGGTTTTTGCTGGGTTATTTTTAACCCAGATCACTTCTCTGATCTGGTTCACCGCTCTGGTACTGAACAGGATGAGGGTTACAGAGGCAACAGTATATATAGGCACCTGGCTGCCAGTGTTGGATCTACCTTTTCTGCAAGTTCTCCTAATCCCTAATAAAACCCAAGTTTTGTCTCTATTACTCCATATGGTCAGTTTGCATTGATTTTGCTCTCTGACTGGTCCTCCAGCTGCACATGCATCTGAGGTACTAAAAACCTCAGATATTTCTCAAAATACAGATTTCTCACTTTCCCATAGATTTATCTTCCAATTATTTTATTGATGCCTGGTGGATCATGATCACATTCACTCTAGCAAAGTCTAGGAGACAACAGAAACATATTCTCCTGACAAGTGAGGTACAAAACAGTTCTCAACTTCGTATCATAGCTGATAATCAGCTATTTATGTGTCAATAACTGAATCCCAAAATCTACCTTTTCCTGTCAGCTAGGAATCCTGCCACCATCTCAACACCCTCTTGAGTAGTCCAGGAGCCACTAGACTGGAGGTTCTACAAAGTCCCTACGACTTTCAGCAGTGTCTTTCTTTTCCTAAACTCCCCCAGTAACACGGATCTCAAGAGGCTGCAATTTGTCTCTGAGTGTCATAAGCAGCTTGCACACATTTACCCCTTGCCTATACCATACTCATTGATAAGTGTGAGGAACAAGCCATGTAACTGAGGTTTAGAGTGGGTTCACCCAAATGCTTAGAAACACAGCTGCAAAGAAATCCCTCAAATGCAGTTGCATGGTTCCCGCATCAGCTTTTTTTAAAGTGATAGATTTATCTAAGACTGGTCTTGAGAAAGAGCAGAAAGAGCAGAGGTGTTTAAGACATAAACTTGCAAGGCAAAAGGAGTCTGGAAAATTGATCCCTTGTCTGTTATTCAAGGGATAGAGCTTTGTGTCCATTTTTGTTATTAATTAAGAAACGAATCCAGGAACTGTAAAGATCGCTTGCAGAAAAGCCTGTAAGTCACTCAAAACTGGCTAAATTGTTGGGGTGGTGGTGCAACCACGTTACAATTTCTCATCAACTAAACCACAATTTAGCATTTCAGTTTTGAATCATGCTTGTTTTGCTGCTTTGAAAATGAGGGTGAAAACTTGAGTGGTAGAAATGCAGATTTACAGCTGCTGTTGATTGTTTTAACTCCTTTGATGTCAGTAGTTGGAAGGAAGATGAATAGCAGCTGAGAAGCTGTTTGACTCCTTTACATGAAACAGTCATTGCTCCACATCAGTGTCATCCAGGGAAGCCTTCTCATGGCTCTAGAGATGGGGACTTAAAAAAAGATACACTGATGACTGACTGACTGCCAGATCTTGCAGTGTGCTGATCTCATTCCAGGAGCTATACATTTGCATGCACTTAGGAAGACAAGATGTCTCACTCCTGCATTGCCTCAGTGTCCTGCTCTGGTAGTTGCTCAGCATTTTAGAGAAGTGTTAAACTTTCCAGACTTCTACCAACTGAATGCAATTGAAAGGGGGGGGTTTATTCCAAGCAGCTTAAAATGACATATTCGGAATGTCCATTAAAGGATGGAAGTCTGCCATCTCCCAGTTAATTTCTAATGTGTATAATATTCAATAGTTGCAATCATACTGGATTTTATTCCAGATACAATAAGTACTCCTTGTAACTAAACTTTTCATTTCAAAGTACTTCCATTCTTGTTCCTCAGGTTCAAAATACCATTATACATAGGTTATCCATATACAGGGATTATAGCAACAGGGAAGCCTTGGTATTCAAAGGACTCCAATGAGGCAAGGTTTGTACGTAGGAGTAACAGATTTCTTTCCAGATGCACACATTTCAGTGTGAGCTAAATCAAGAGTCAGTCACTGATCTGCTGAAAACATGCACAGTAAAGCTCCTCACTAAGACCAAGGGAGCCCTTCCAAGGCCTGCTAAATACCAGATCTCTTCCACAATGCTCATTTTCCTTTGTTCCCATACTGTCTGAAGGCATGGCTGGTAACTTTGTCAGCAACTGAAGAGCTGAACAGGAAACGTTGAAAAAGTTACTCTAAAACGCAAAAGAAGCAGTGGGGGTTCTGATTTCATCCCATGCACAAGGAAGGAGCCATCAGCAGTGAGCAGTCTTGTGCAACATGGGTAGGCAAGGCTGGCTGTGCTTTGCTGCTGTGGCACTGGTTTCAGGAGTAAAATACCCCCCACTGGAGGAGGGCAAAGAAGACCCTCTCAGCACGGTGACGGTGGGGGAAGGCTTAGAACACAAAGGTATTGGGATTTTTTCCTAAATCTGATAGGAAAACTCAATCCTCTCCACAGTTCCGTGCCCAGAAGACGGTCCTGCGCTTGGGTGGAGCTGCCCGGCTGGTGTGCGGAGGGAGATTTCAGGACAAGCTTGCTGGCTCTCCCTTACCCTCTGCCGGCCTGGCACACGGGCAGGTGTGCCAAGGTGAGGCGAGGGGAGCCGGTCCCCTCTCTGTCCCGCCGGGGTCGCGGTGGCCGCGTCGCACGGGACCATGCTGTGTCCGTGGACGCGGGGTCCCGGGAGCCGTGCCCCTTCCGCTGCGCCCACCTTGGGCGCGGACGGGGCGGGGAGAAACCCGACCCCCGCCGCCTGGGGACAGAGAGAGGCTGCGGCCGCGCGGGAGGAGGCGGCGGCGCGGCCCTGCGACTCCCCCATCCGGAGGGTACATCCCCACCCCGGGCAGCGGGAACGCCGCCCCGGCCACTGCGGCAGCAGACGCAGCGCAGGCAGAACAAGGCGTCCCGGGGCAGGGCAGGGCAAGGCAGGGCGGGGCGCGGCGCTGCCCTGTCGCCGAGCGGGGAGCGGAGAGAAGAGGGAGTCGGCGCCGGGCGCCCGTGTGCCGCCGGCCGGCCGGAGCCATGCGGAGCTGCGGGCGGGCGCGGGGGGCTGCGGGCTGGGCCGCCCCGCTGCTCCTGCTGTGCCAGTGCCTGCCGACGGCGCGGCCCTACAACCTGGACACCCGGCACGCGCTGCTCTTCCGCGGGGGCAACGGGACCCTCTTCGGCTACTCGGTTCTCCTGCACCGCCACGGCGAGGAGCGATGGTGAGTCCCCGGCCGGGCCGTCCCCGCGGAGGCTCGTCGCTCTTTTTCACGGCCGCGGCTACTCACGCTGCCGTCTCTGTCCCGCAGGCTGGTGGCGGGGGCGCCCCGGGCCACTTGGCCCGCCAACACCTCGGTGGTCAACCCCGGGGCCATTTTCCGTTGCCGGATCGGCGGGAACCCCCATGGGCAGTGCGAGCAGCTGCAGCTGGGTGAGTCGTGGGCGGGGAGCCCCCGGCCGGCGCGGGGCGGGCAGCAGGGATGCCCCCGCTGCCGACAGGATGGGACGGGACGGGGAGGGTCGGTACCCGCCGCCCTCCGCGCACCGCGGCTCCTCCGCCGCTGCCTTGCGGGCGGATTGTGCCGGGTCCTCCCCGGGTTAAACTGGGGTTTACTTCTCGCTAAAGGGCGAGATCAGCGCTATTGCCAAAGGGCAGTAACGGCGGCATCAAGACAGAAAACTCGCTTGGGGAGAAGCCAGGTGTGACAGCGTCCGTTCCCACAGCCGTGTTTCGCACCTTTGAGCGGGCGGGTCAAAAGGCCCGTGAGAAGTTCGGCGCGACTCCCGTACTGCTCGAGAGAGCTAGTGCAGCTTTCGGAGCAGGGGCCGGATGCAATTAGCTCAGGAATGGAGGGGTGGAAGTATGTACCCGAATCATCTTTTCTTCTGCAAAGCCTTCCCTTCATAGAAGTCACCCTAAAGTAACTCTGAACCACCACTGTCTTGCAGATGGGTTCTCCCTGCTTGCGTATTTGTTGAAAAAGTGATTTTCAGGGGAACAAAGCTATTTTTAGTGAATCAGTCTTTCCAGCTTCTACATTTAACCTAACTCCTCTCCACCTTCGCAGCCTCCATAGTTTGGAGATGTAATTGGATGCACTTATCCAACTTCCAAGTGTTTGATCCTTGTTAAAAAGGAGGAGGCTTTGCAATGGGTTAACATGAACATGTGTGAATTACTTTAGGCTCTCTTCCTGTCACCGTTGCATGCAGTGCTATTCATTCTATCGTTATACTATGCATAGAAAGTTTCCTGAACTTCCTACCCTGCTGTGACTGAGACCATTGGATCCGTTAGAACTATGAGCGTGTCACCCAATAAGGATAAGAAGCGTGAGAAGGAGCTTTCAAATTGCGCGCCATGAACTGATGGGCCTTCAGGGCAGAACACAGCATTCCATGACGAAAATGTTAGAACAGTTATTTCTCTACGTCTGTGCATAAACCTTAGAACTGATAGGTTCTACTTATTTTATTTTACTAAGAATAGATGTTATTTTTTGTAACTGAGCTACAAAAACCTAAGATACTTCAGTGGTGCTTTACTCGTAGTCACATATGGAAAAGGCAAGCAGTTGTTACTATGAAGAATGGAAATTAGGCTTACACCACCCCAAATAGTTGGTTGTGGGTTTGTTTTTTTTTTTGAGTAATTTAATTCCAATAGTAGATCAATTGAAAAGTTATATATAACAGAGTCAACTGAAGTGGTGAAATAGCATATGCTAGGAGGCAATAAACCACTGCTCCCGGATTGGAGGTAAAAATAGTCATTCACAGTGTGGGGGAAGGAAAGGAAGGATTGAAAGTTTCAGGTTCTTTCAAAACTACATACATCCGCTGTACTTCTCGACTTACTCGTTTAGCCAGTGGAGAAACAAAAGCTCTAAAGAAGTAATTTGATGGGTTTTTCCTCAATAGCTTAGGGAATTCTAAATGAAATGATGCAACAGATGTATGAAAATGTTTCTGTGGTTCCAAAGGCTTAATTTAACATGGTCTCTATTCCCAGGTTTAGAGGCTGCAGGTTACACAATGTAGTTTACTGTTCTGTCCTGCACTTCTTTAAAAACCGGTGATACCACACTAAATTCTTCCAAATTGTAGGTTTCCATTAGTACTAGATGACATATTTACATGGCCAAGTTTCATCTCCAGTATTTCTGAAGATAAATAGATAGTGAAAAGAAGTGCTGTATTGTAAAACAGGTCAGTGAGGTCAATGAAGAAGCCAAAGGCAGCTGTGGTGCATGGGATGTAAATGAAGTGGGATGGTATCTGAAGTTGGTTAAGCCTCTTCCATCCTGCTGAGCGGTCACAGAAATACAGAAGGGAACTTTGCAATTACAAAGCTGAACTTAATTATCTCTTGTCTAACTCATTCAGGCTGTCAGCAACTTTTGGACATAATGGTTTTATCAATGCTGAGTCTTTAAGTCAGTGACCTCCTCAGTTTTTCTGCTTGGATTCTTGCTAGTGCCAAGTTTGGGTTTTGATCTTATAAAACAGGGTAGTTTTCTTTGAAAAATATATGTGGACATTGCTGGACAGGCACCTTGAGAACTGCGTCTCTCTTTCTCTTAAATACTTGAATTCACATTTCTTTCTAGGAAAAGAATCTTTGAGATAGTACGTTTCTAATTGTAAGTCATAGAAATGTAGAGGTGATAACAGGCAATAGCAGTGGCTTTCCAGATGTCGGGTGTCTGTAATGAGTGGATGTGAATTACTTAGAGACATAAATATGTTAAACCACTTTGTTGCTACATTTCACTAAAGTAGCCTTGAAACTGGCATAACTAATTAATGTAGGATTCATGCAAAATTACAAAGCCTCTGATCACACAAAACTGCTGTTGTATTTTTTTATGTCACATGTTTCTATCTGCTTTCTTAGTAGCAAAAGAGTTGCTGGGAATAGACTTATGCTGCAGTCATCATAGTATCTGGGATAACTCATCCAGACATACTCCAGAGAATTTTCATATTCAAGGTGTTGCAGGGTCCTGACCTGGTTTAAGAGCCAAAAGGAGCCATGAGATATACTGCCATGAGATAACTAGCAAGTCTTTGTCTTCCCAGACCCTCATTGGCACTTTTAAATCTCTCTGACTGATGAATAGAGGAGTTTTGAGAGTTTCTTTTCCAATTCTAGTACTCCTGACTAGGGTGTCAAGTCTTCTATTCTGCAGATTTATTTGCATTTGTAGTATTTTTAAATAATGGTTTATGTTAGATGCAGAGACTTGTAATCAAACCCTAGGCACAAGTACAAAATACAGTGCTTTAAGTTCAGTTTATTACTTGGAGCACTAAGCGTCTATCTTTTAGTCTTGAATTTCGAGTCCTTGCCCATATTAGTTTGGGGTAGTCACAGATTATTGCAGAGGAATTTGCACAAAATTCTTTAGATGTTTTGACCTATTGCATTTTGAACTTACAAGACATAACAGAAATTTTTCAACAGCGTTGCTCTCACATTTGAAACAGTGTGATTCACTGGCTAAAATATATAGAAAACAATTTATGCAATTTGCCACCCAGTCTAAAAAAACCCAGTTTTAACTACAAATGTATACAGTAAATTCAGTGCATGCAGTTTAACATAAGGCCAGAAAGCTCTGCTGCAGTTTCAGTCTTGCATCCTTCCTTTAAGGCTCTGCTGTAATTAACCTATGAACAAATTGCCCTCTAGCTCCCCCAGCTGAATCATTACAATGGAAAAGGAAACAGTTAATGGTTTTCCCCAAAGGGCTGGCCTGTGTTTGTTCAATATTGATTTCAGTAAGTTTGGCTTTTGGTAGCTATTTTTATCTCACTTGCATTGCTCATACCCTGCCAGTGTTCTCCTTTCAAATAGCCATACTATTGCAAGGAACATGGGACCTTCTGGATCTAGGTCTGTTGCAGAGGTATAGAAACAGGTGTCAGTTAAAAATGTTTTGAATAAAAGTCATTTGAGAGATGTAAGAGGAATAAGACCTATCAGATCTATGAAAAGAGAGAGAATTTCCCTGGGCAAGTGAAAGAAAAACTGATGAGGCCCTGACATCTAAGAGCAGGATATCAGAAGGCTTGCTGTCTTTTCGGTAGACTTCACAGTTTTCATCAGTTAGCAATAGGACCAGAGGAGTTATTGGAGGATAAAAAGGATCATGGGAAGCTGTTGGGCATGGAAAACACTGGAGCAAGTTATATAAAACTGGTTTCTCAGATGACATTGCAAATATCTGTATTATAGTCCTTGAGGCCAAAGCTAGAAGTGGCTTTATAAGTTGTGACCTTATTTATATGTGATTGTAGTGTTTCTGTGGATGTGTTCAGTGGGGATAATAGCAGAAGTGTATCTTCCAGCTGTGTGATGTATATAGGCTGGGCAATTACTTATTTCTCAGTGACTTTATGACAGCACGTGTTCCTTTTCCCTGAGGCAACCAAGCTGCCATGTCCTCTTGAGCTTATGCAGTGCTGCTCTGTTGCTTGTGCAGAATACTCAATTTTTTCATTTGATAAAGCTTTTATAATGTCATACCCTGAGCAGGGACTCATCATGGTGTCTGGGATGTCAAGCTCATACTTCTCTCTCCCACAGAGGCCTGTAATTTTCAAGGTGGTTGGATACTTGCCAGTCAGAGAAAGAAAGGAGACATAAGGCAGCAGGTCAGCAGAGGGCCAAAGTGATCCTGAATCAACTTATACTGGAGCCAAGAAAAGGGGGAATACAATCCAATGAGCATGAATAGTGGTGATTTTTCTTGTCACAAACCTCTGAAACAGGCATAGGAATGAAGCACTGAGACAAGCCAAACTTGCTCATCTCTCACATCATCCTTGTCTGGTTCTATTTGATTTACTGATTAAAGGTCTCAGAAAGCCTCTTGAGATTTCAATTTATTACCCTGGTCTTCTCTACTTCTCCCATCTCCTGCAACTGCACATACTAAGCAAGCCCCAGGAAAGTCACTGTCGTAAGAGGACAGAACACATTGCCAGAAGGGATTTACCAGAAGTGCCTTTTGTGATGTAAAGGAGGATGGGACATTACACATGGGGGTGTAATGGAGTTTTGTTTTCTGAGGAGGTTTCAATCAGACTAACATGCTCTATAATTCATGCAAACTATGGAAATGTCTCCCTTAGGAAGTGAGAAGTTTTACATGATGTAGCTCCAAAATTAAATTCCAAAACTAAATTTCAAACTTGTTTCTGAAAAGTGGTATATATTCAGTACATGTAATTTCACTGACATTAGCCAAGAAGGATAATTTAGAAGTTTATCACTTAACCCTCAGTAATAGAGAGCTTGCAGAAAAATCAACTTCTTTTTACTAGATTTTAAAAGTGCATTTTAATTTGTGCTTATCTTGGAAGAAGAGCCCACATGTTAATTCCCTAGGTGACCTAGAGGAATTATTAAATTATGGTAATATAAAATCTATTGGCCCAAAGACAATTGAATTTGATGGTATTGTGAGTACTAAAATCGTTTCCTGTTTATGTGGATTTTGCATACTATTTCCTTGATGTCTTAGGGCAAGGCACATGCTGGAGGAAGTAGTAAAGAAGAGATGAAGGAGGGTCAGGTGCCTTTTGACCCTGTGAAGGGTGTTGGTTTTGGAAGAAGGTAGAGTACAGTTGTGTGCAGGGTACGTCATCCTTTCTGCAGTATCATGAGGCGTTCTGGACTGCGCTACTGGTCTCCCTATCCAAGCAGGGAGAAAGCGTGATGCTTAGAAAAAGTGGAGGAGGTAGTATGGGAGTAGGAGAAAGCAAGGCTCCACCACTTTCTTCAGACAAATGTCAATGGCTAGGCCTGTCATGAAACAGTAGGGAACTAGCTCTGAAATAAGGATGGTTGTTAGGTCTTACCCCTACAAATGTTTAATGAAGAATTATCTCAATTTCATTAACCTGATATTTTCTATCAAAAAGTCCATGACATCTTAAGTATAAAATCATCGAAGTCAGTGCTGATGATGAGACTAGCATGTAGCAAAGCCCAGAGTCTCTCATCTTTCTCCTGGTTACTGAATAGATGAGGTGTATCCCTTTATTCTGATTCCATACTTACTATTGTGCAGTTTTATGTCCCGTAAAGTGACCAACTCCACTAAAATAGGAGTGTACTCATGTAAACTCTCTTATGCATTGGACAGTAATAAATTTCAACTCTACTGTGATCACAGTTGTGTTGTTTTGTTTGTTTCTTTGTTTGTGGTTTTTGTTTGATTGCTTTTTTTGTGAAGAGGGAGGGTGATTTAAGGGGGTTTTTTTTCCATGAAAACAATGTACCTGTCAGCATTGGTCGCTCTCTTCTGGGTAAACCCCTTAAACCTCAAAAGTTTTGGGTTCACCAGTAACTGAATGGAATATGGGAAAGTCTTAAAAGTTATACAAAAGAGCTTGTTCAAATGACATAATGTGTTTCCTTATTTTATAGGAAGATTTTTTCATAAACTGTCATGTTGATGCATAGAAAACACCAATTCAATAATTTGATTAATGCTTATTCATGCAAACATCTTACAAATTAAAAGCTTTGATAGCTTAGAATAAATGTGTAGCTTCTCTTTATCATGGGTACCGCTACTGCCTTCCAGAAGAAAGCAAATATTTGCTAACTTGGCAATGCTGTAGCCTTCTGGCAGGGGAAGGAGAGGAAGGCAGAGGTAGAAGAAATTTTAGGGCGTTCCCTAACATTTTAAAAATTTACTCTCCTTAAGAACAAACACAAAGAGCTGCTGCTAAATAATTGCAACAGTGCCTGGAGTACACAGGACATACATATGTAATGATCTGACATCCCCAGTAGACATTGCAGATATAGGCCCTTCATTTGACAGCCATTAGAAGTAGAGATTGTTTTAAGGTCTGCTTCCAATAGAAACATAGTTGGATAGATGCTTGCTTTAGGCTAGATTTTAGGTAGCACTCATGGGTATATGAACTTTTAGGCTGAAGAACCTTTACAAAGCCAGCCCTTCACCAAAATTGAATGTAATGTCACTTTCTATCTTCATAATGATCCTCACTGCCAACCTATCTTGTTCAGAACCAGTATGATCCCTTTGGCAGTGTGCGGTTGTACCTTTGTTCAAGAAGAAAGTAAAAAGTCTACGTGACCTATGTGAGACAGAGACAAAGATCACATCTACCAAATCCAAATTACTGCAATGTCCCCATGGAATTCTTGGATACTCTCATTACCCACCACATGGCTCTTCACCTTGTCCCTCTGCTCAGAGCATTGGTCTTTGTATCCTAGGCAACCCCAGAGGAGAGCCCTGTGGGAAGACTTGTTTGGAAGAGCGTGATAATCAGTGGCTGGGTGTCAGCTTGTCAAGGCAGCCAAAAGAAAATGGATCTATCGTTGTATGTATTAACCACTGGATCTGCGTGTCTGTTTGTCAGACTGCATTCACCTTCCTTATGCTTCCATGTCAAATGTCGTGTTTGTTTTATATCCATAGGCTTGTGGACATAGATGGAAAAATATATTTTACATGAAAAATGAACACAAGCTCCCACACGGTATTTGTTTTGCCATCTCTTCTGACTTTCGAACTGAACTGAGCAGAAGAATATGCCCATGCTATATCGGTAAGCAGAATGCTTGGGTCCTTTCATGGGGAAGGGTGAGATGTATAATTGGATGATGCGGAGTTTGTGAAGAGCCTATGTGGCTCTGAGCAGGCATTCTGCAGCAAAGGTTTGAAGATTGAGTGCTGATGATACAAACCCAGCTTATGATGTAAATTTATTAGCAAGATGTTTATCACTTCAAGGAAAACTGCTTTCAACAGGCAAAAAATTAGTTGAAGCCAGGGCATCAGAATACTTGCTCCCTGGACTGGATTACTGAAGGATATGCCCTTCTCAAAAACAGGCTATTAGAGGACATCCTCCCTTCCTTTGCTCTTGTCATTTGCTTTCTCTGCTCAGGAGAGTCACACAGCAGAGCAGCAGAAATACCTGCAAGTGATTGTTGCCATCTGCTCCTTAGCCTTTGATACAAAGATGCTGTGGTGCCTCCTCACAGTCCCTGTTCCTTACTTGCCTTCTGGCAAGGATGCTGCTGTGGCATGAGACCTTCAGTGGTCCTTCCTCTGAGGACTTCAGGAGCAGAGTAAGAGTCAAGACTTGAAGATATCAAATGACTCCATCCATCTCTTCCCTTTCTCTACCTCCCATCCAGGAGAACAATCTCATGACCCTGTGCCTTGCCAGTGCAAGGATCAACTGACAATCTGGCCTTTCTGTGCAGACAGAGTAATGCCATCAAATGTCCCACTGCTGGCTTTGGAGACTGTTACAGGCGTTGGTGAAATCATGCTTGTATCTTTAGAGATTTCAAGTGTACAAATCCGTGTAGGAGATGAAGGGAACTCTGATGGAAGGCAGTTAGCAAAGAATTGCAGGAAAACAGAGCTGGGAGAGAGTGTTAGATATGAATAGAACTGCTAAGGATGATAGATACCAATATGTTTAAGACAGCCAGAACACAAGCCCTTCATATCACTAGGGGAGCATCAGGGCAACTCCTACGAAGATATGTCAGTCAGATTACAGCTAAATTTCAGAGTGGAGGAGGAAAGTTTATCCAGATGTGGTGGTCAAACTATTAGTGCTGTTTCATTCGGTTTTAAAAGAAAGGTATAGTCTTTAAAGTCACAGTATTTCAAAGGCAGGTGTGATCAAGTGATACATAGTGCTTTGAGTTTGTTACAATACTGTATTGCAGCTAAAGGCTACATAGTGGAAACCAGTGGTTTTAGTTTTCTTACACAACTGAAAACCAACTTCTTTTTTGTTTGGGGTGGGGAGGGGAGCTGGGGAATTTTTTGTTTTCTACATTGTCTCAACTTCTGTTGAAGACCTGGTAAAAAACTCTGAAACTACATGCTTCTTATCCTTTTTAATATTTCTTACCTATTCACAGATTTTGCACGAAAATTTGGAGAAAACTATGGGTCATGCCAGGCTGGAATTTCTAGTTTTTATATTGAGGTGTGTGTTAAAGATGCCAAACTTCTCTCTATTTATATACTTATTTATATGTGTACATATATAAAAGTGTATATGTAAATGCAAACATCAACACTGTCTTTTATTGTGGGAGGGAAAAATCACTTTTCTAATTTCTTTTAAATTGAATGTTGCTAAGACTTGTATGATAATTCCCAAATAAGACTTTTTATTCCCAAGAATACTTTTATATTGTACTAAATCCAAAGTTACTTTTCATCTGGAAAAAGAACATGAATATAGCAGAGCATGAAGCTTTATTATTCTCTTTAATCTGTTTGATGTAACTTTGACACTCAATGCTTACCTTCTTGCTTTACAGAGTCATATTCTATATTATTTAATCTCCATTCCACCCTAAGATTATAATTTTGAAAAAACTCTTTTGAGAAGAGAATATCCTGTTTGTTGCTCTGTTTTGTTGTTACAGCTCAAAGCTTTTAATAACCATATTTTTAGAAAGTCTGGAAAATATTGTCTGTGATCTAGTGGTGAACCCCAGCACTGAGCTAGATGCATCTCCAGTAGCATTTCATAGAATTCAAAGGAGATCTAAAGAAAACCATTTGATTTGTTTTGCTTATTTTCATGAATATTTAAATGTCAATAACATGGCTTTGTTTTACTTTTCTTTTAGGACTTAATTATAATGGGAGCCCCTGGATCATTTTATTGGACTGGTTCTGTTTTTGTATACAATACAACTGCGAATACAATCCATGCTTATACAGATTCAAATAACCAAGTGAAATTTGGCAGTTACCTAGGTACTTCAAATATTTTATACTTTAAAAAAAATATAAGCTAAGTAGCTGGTTTGAAGTGAGTGCACAGTGATTTTCAGTGCTTTCATTATTAATCCCAGAAGTGACAGTTCTAAAAATGTGCTCTAATTTTGTTAAGTATTATTTTATTATAAGACTTCCTCTCTGCTCTTTTTACAAGGAAGCTTCTGAAACATTGGTTTTCTGTTATTATCATCTCTCCACTGAATTTTAATAATTTCGTGATTTAGAAGGTAGAGATATGCTTCTGCTTAGCAATGGTTTGCACTTCACTCTTAAGTCTGAAATGCTGCCAAGGGCTTTCATAGAAAAAGACAATGATTTCACATATAACAGAAATGTGGAAAATTTGTTACAGTGAAAGCTGCAAGCAAGCAAGTCTTAATTGCATTGTCAGTAAGTGGAAGTATGCTATGATCTTTAGAGATAAACTTGCCTGCAATTGTGATTTTTTTTCTTTTTTATTCCAACCCTATCTTGGTCTGGATACCTGGGAAGGCAAACCTTATCTATGAATGTCTGCAAAGAAGGCCATGAGGTTCCTACTCATCTACCTATATCCAAGTAATTAGCTGAATTTAGTGCTACCATTTCGAAAGGTTTATGCTAAAAACCATCAGCAGCTTCAGTCTTCTCACTACACACTAAGAAAAGATCGTCTGTCTTTCCTGAACTCCTGAGCAAGGGTATTTTTGCTTGTGACCATTGCATTTTCCCATTCATAGATCCAGTTCTTGTGGATAAACATTTCCTGTTTCTAATTCCACTCCTTTGACAATAGGAAGTAGGCATATGTTATGAAATAGCTATTATGAAATACAAAATGGCTAACTAACGCTTCAGAATTCAGTACTGAGCCTTGCAAAGGCTGCAGATGGACTCTGTGGGAAAGTCGAACAAAAGAGATGCTGCATGGTAAAAGGTAATCCGACATGCAGATCGCTAGGGTCAGCCAGTAGCATTTTTAACCTTTCATAGGACAAACAAAAAACTTCAGCTTTCCAGTAACAGCAGGGCAAAAAAAACTCGTTCCAGATTTCTGCTCCTACAAATGTAAGAATTTCTGTAATGAATGAGTCAAACCATTGATAGCCAAAAGCCAGATACAGGCAAATAGGTACAGGCTTGTATAAAGACTGTGCTGGGGAGAGTGTAGGGAAGACCTTTATGCGCATCTATGGTCTCTCCTAGCTTCCTTTGCTGTTCAGGACCTGAAATCAGCTGGAGTTCATTTCGCAAATACTTCTCTAGTGACCTGATACATGTTGGCTCAGCAGAGCCCTGTGTCTTCTAAACTTGGCCTTTCTACAGGAAAGTGAAGAAACGGGCCATTAGCTCATCTGTGTGTCTCTACAGTAGCAGCTGTGACAAACCTTAACTTCTGCATTGTTTCATGCTAGTTAAACCTCTGCTTTGTTCTCTCATAATAATACATAATGTGGTTTAAAGAACATAAGGGTACCTTCCTTCCCCTCCCTCAGCTTCTGTTCTGTTCCATCTTTGCAATTATTGAAGGTAAAAATCTCTTCAGGGCCAATTCTGTTATCAAAACTTTTTTTGAAGTCTGAGTTGGCTTCTCCCTTAAGTAATGAATAAAAATATCCCTACCAAGTGGTGGAAGTATATTGTAATGAAAGTGTAATTCAAGCACATGACTAGACATAATTATCTACTTACTCTGTCCTTCTTCTGGCAAGGACTGAGAATTTGGCATCTTTATTTACATGTTTTTCATTAAACTCTCAAAAAGTAATAATTAAGAAACTAGAGACTGCAGGAAGGCAAAAGCATCATAACATTTTCCATCGGTTGGAAGAAATAAAGCTTTTTATGTACCAGACAACTTGAAAGAAAGAAGTAAGTTAGAAAGAGAAGCTGGTAATACTTAATTCTTGGTAGTATTTCCTTGACTACTTCAGAGTATCTTCGAGATTAATAACTGACATCTTTAAAAGGAATTATGTAAATCAGTCTTATAAATCAGCTGGGCTTGATGAAAGAGTAACCTTAGGCACTTAACAAACTACCTTAAAGAAATCACAAAGTAAAAGACAGTTTCTTTTAGGAATCTGAGAATGGCAAATGACATTACCATTACTAAGTTTGTCAGTTTTCTGAAAAGGGGAGAGAATTCTGGTGTTGGAAATAAAATTTCATTTATCTATGCCTTTAAAGGATCAATTAAGTGATTTTTCTCTCTCCTCCCCCAAACATTTTAATACCATTTAATAAAAGTGAAGACTATGTGATTACTGTATTTTTTTTTGTCTGGTGCTCTTTTTTTCCAAGTTCTTAAGAATTACCAATGTTTACACTTTAGCAAAACCAAAATAACTAGAAAATAAATGTCAGAGGAGGTAAATTAAGGTTCATCCACTTAAGCTTAATTTTTTGTTAAATAAAAAACTAGGTGTTGGCTTTTAAATGATAAATTGCTTTGTTCATCTCTTTTAGCTTAAAATTTGAAAATAAAAAGGTAGCTTAATGAGAACTTGAATTCTATACAGTTATCTTCACAGATAAAGATTCAAGGCTTGTTCTCATCTGATCCAAGATGATTTTTCCAGTTTCTCTGCATGCTGTGAAAATCAGCAGTCATTCAGTAAATTCAAGAGTAGCAGAATATGTTAACTGTCTTACCAATTTCAACTTATCTGTAATGTATTCTGGAAAGAGTAAGGATAACTTGTGCAGCTCCAGGTTAAGGCGTTAGCCTTCATTTTGCAATTCCATGTCTGGATGTCTGCACCAAAATATGGTCCTGTTTAGGATCTGCCTACACGTACAGTGATGCTTTGTTACCTAGATTCATTTACAAAAGCTGATGTAATGTTTTCTTATACATAATCAGGCTTTTGCTCCACTTTGTTCCTGACATTTTCATGTGTATGTCCACAGTGCTCTGTGTGTGTGTATGTGCACATTTGTATAAGTAGCACGACATTTAATTTTGCTGCAGTCCAGTTATGATAGTCAGAGTAACAATTGAATCAAGTGTTTCCACAATGCAGTGAATGGACTTTTGATCATTTTTATTTGTATTACAATATGGACCTACGGAACAATTTCAGAATATGCATTAACCTAAGGTGTTTGCAATTTACTGGCTTTTAAAGTATGGCAGATAGAGTTCCTGGGGAAAAATAAGTGTTTCTGGCATTTGTTTCTGCTGAAACTTAATGTTTGTATTAACCTTTTGCTTTTGTTTCAAAAACTTTTGTTGCTAACTTACATGAGGTCTGAATGTCAGACTCACAATAATCTGTGGTGTTGACAGCTTTTATGTGGCATGCTCCCACTCTTTTTTCTCTATGTAGCATTTCCAGTACTGAATAGTGCATTTCTCATTTACAGGGTATGCTGTTGGAGCTGGACATTTTCTGACACCAGACAGTACAGAAGTAATTGGAGGGGCTCCCCAACAGGAGCAGACTGGTAAAGTAAGGGATTGTCTGTACTATTGGTTTGAAGAATATAGCTCCATAAAACCACACATGATTTTCCAACTTAGATTAATGTATTAAAGACAAGTATCCCATAGGTATGACTTCTCACTGTGAGAAAAGATAAAAGAAGGAATTAGGGTAAACAGTCTAGATAACATTGATGTGAACTATGGTGTTAAAGAAAGGTGTACAGATAGGAAATAGTAAATAGCTGTAGCTTGTGGTATTGTGGGTTGCTTTGTTGATTCTCTAGCACATGCTTCAGAGAAAGCAGAGGGAAGTATTTCAGATTACAGTTTGCTGAACTCCACTTGTATTTTCTTTTCATTTTAGGCCTACATTTTTAGCATTGAGAGGCAGCTAAACATTCTGTTTGAACTAAGAGGTAAAAAGGTAAATACTTCATACTACTTTTCTGCACCTTATAACTTCTAGCACGTCTTCATCAGAATTCAAAAATACTAATGAGTTCTTGCTTGCACACAGCTTGGTTCTTACTTTGGAGCTGCAGTTTGTGCTGTGGACTTGAATTCAGATGGCCTCTCAGACTTGCTAGTTGGTGCTCCAATGCAAAGTACCGTCAGAGAAGAAGGAAGAGTTTATGTCTATATTAATTCAGGTTCTGTAAGTATTTTCTCTTAGAAACACATGGCAACATAGCCATTTTACTATAACAGGCTAAGAAGAGATTTCCTCTCTATTACCATACGATATTTCGAGACACAGGAAAAACAACTGTAGAACTGTGATGACAACCCCAGCAGGAGTGTGTAGCCTACCCACGAAGGCCAGCAGTGTCAGCTGTAAAACACTCACTTACAGTAGTGTTAGAACTGAAGACAGGCTGGGTTTGCTTCCCAGTAGCTTCAGGGGGTGACAGCCTGCCCCTGCAGCCTGTTTGCAAGCTCTCCTCCATTACTGTGCTTCCACTGAGCTGGCATGCGAAGAGCAACTTTTTAAATACTTCAGAAACAAACAAGGAATAAAAAATTTGCATGCAGTTTCTGGTACCAGTGAGGAAGGAGAGGGGTAGTCCTCAGTTTTGCACATAAAGTAACTGGACAGATCATGCATTAGAATTAGCTTCTTTTTAGTCTTTCTAAGGGTTCAGAAGTGACAGTGTAATCACTATTTTTGTGTGCTTTTGAATTTGTCTGGCGTTGCAAATTTTACCTTCACATCTTACTTCCTTTTCACACTAATACATATTTACTCTCTTATGCTTGCTATTAACATTTTCTTAACTTTTTCTTACAGAGAACTAAGTCACTACAGGATACCTAAAACTCACTAAGGCACATACAATGGCTCTGAAGCAGCTACTGTTTACTACCTTTTTAGCACACACAGTTTTCTCAGAGCAGTAAGGCTCTGTGTTTTGATATAAGCTTGCTGCTGTTAACAGCTGTTTGCTGTGGGAACACATTGGTGTTCTTTTGCTTAAAGAACAACTTATTCTTTATTATTCTTACACTAAATACTGTGAAATATCTTTGATAATGCTTGCTTCTACACCAAGGAGTTTGGTAGGGTGATATATTGGTATCCGAGGCAGTTTTAACATTTTGAGTAAGATTCCATGTCACCTAGAAGACGCTCTGTTAATGTGCCAGTGACTCTCTTTTCCTTCAGGAAGCAAATATGGTTGAACTGAACATAGAGCTCAGTGGGAGTGACTCACATGCAGCGAGGTTTGGAGAGTCCATAGCCAATCTAGGAGACATAGATAATGATGGTTTTGAAGGTAAGAATACAAAGAAAACCCCTTGGCTTTCATTCTCTTAGATCAGTGGGCTGTCATGATTTTGGAAGTCTCAGAATAATTTTGGGTTGGGGCTTGACCTTTTCTTTCTGACTTGAAATATAGCTGCTTCACAGTCAATGATGTGTAATACCAAGGACTAGGTTCTGTCTCTTTAGTGAAGAGTATGAGCATAAAGTGATAACATAGTCTGTAACTTTTGGTGCTGGACCTCAAACTAATCCTGGTTTAGATATCTGAGACAAAGGTTAGGGAACAATTTGGCAGTTTTGTAACATCATAAATAAAAATTACACATTAAGTCTAGATTTGCTTCTGTGTCACCGATAAGAAGTACTAAATATATGGGGATACTGAAAACAACCTTCAAGCTGGGAGACTATTGTGGAACTACTTCCCAGTTAGGACCTCAGGTGACTCATGAATGGCTTAGTATGTGTTCCCAGTGAATGGAAAACAAAGGGAAGGGCCATCAGTGGCCATGCCCCAGTACTGAATTCATAGTTTTATACACAAGCCTCAGATTTTGCCCCAAAACATTTGCATATTGCAAAAGAAAACTGAATCCCAATATAGGGCTGGGGAACAGAGAAGTAAAATCAAATTAATAGCAGCATAGCAAAGTAGACGTATGACACAGAATATAACGTAAAATGGGCATCCTAAAACTGTAGGGGAGGCAGAGCAAACAAGTCAATTAGGTTTTGAAGGGAGCAAAAACACTGAAAATAAAAAGTGGATGTAATGTTGAGAGTGCCAGTAGGAATAGGAATTTCGTAACAAAAAAAGCTGGAAGCAAAATATAAAGAGAAATTGGGTGCTAGAAACCATTCTTCTATAGTAAGTAATAAAAAAGAACAGCAGAACGAACTCCTTCAATGATCTAAACCATCAGCATCAGCCCTGTGAAGACAATGGGATGTGTGTTGCTGTAGAATCTGACCTCCTCAAGAAGATGTATGTTGTTTTAATAGGCACAAGTTGACTGTACTAGTCTCATCACACTAGTAGAGAGACATATTTTGTGTGTTTTAGTCACCACAGTATGGATTCAGTCAATGTGAATTCAGTCAGAGAATTGTTCAGTAAAATCAAATAGTCAGAGCTTTGCTTTTCTTGTGGTTTTGATTTGGTGCAGTATACAGTATTTCTGATTTGCAGATAGTTCAGTTTTGCTTATTTGTAAATGCAAGTTCACAGTTATTAATAGTGACTTTCAAGATGGTGTAATTCATCTCCCCCTCCCTCCACTGTTTGGTCAACAATCTCTGGCTCTATGAACCATGGGAGTTTTTGGTAAGGGCTGTTGAGGTGAATTGGTGGTGGGTAGGTTCATTCAATTTGTTATGAATTGCCACACCACTCTGGGATTAAATCATCTAGGCATAAAACACATCCCTTTATACAAACCAGCTACCTTCACTTCCTCCCTAAATGCCTTTCCAAGCCTGTTATCAGCTGTTATGGACACTTCATAAAAGAATAAAGGGTTCATTTCAGGCAGCGTAATAAGAGTACTTCTTGTGTTTCAGCAATTTAATTTATGTGGGAAGAGCAGGAAAATCATCACAGTTCCATGAATACAAGGCTTTTTTTTTTTCTTTCTTTAAAGACCATGATAATTTTGGCTATTTTCATGGTAACCTTTTAACTTCTTAAGGGTCAAAATAAGTATTGCTAGAAACAGACTTTGTCTTGAACTAAATAGCTGTATTTGACCCTTGTTTTCCAGAAACGTAGCAATTCAGGTAGAGTCAGATGACTGAGCTGCTCTGTATTGTTTCTGCTTTATATCTATGTTCAGCACTGCTTTTGAATTCAGTCAAGTAAATTTGGTCTGGCATTGCATGCATCATGATTTGCATTCCTTTAACCATTCCTTGTTCATATTTCTTAGTCAGCTGATTATTGCTCATTCGTTTTTCCACAGATGTGGCAATTGGGGCTCCACAAGAAGATAATCTAAAAGGGGCTATTTATATTTACAATGGCAGGGAAGATGGAATAACACCATCATTTTCACAGGTATGCTTTTTCAGTGAAAAGTAATCAATCCAGAAAAAATGTAAGTTTAAATCCGAGAGGGTTTTCCCTTCATTTAACACTATGACCACCTGAAGTACTGTAAAAGAATTCAGAAAATTTTTACATAATCTGTGATTGCCAGTCATAATAAAACCTGTACTCTAAGAGAGAAATAAATTGGGTTTGGGGCTTTAGACAGGGTTTATGGGATTTAACATTTGCAGGAATTGAGGAAGCATGTTGATTGAGATCACATAGTAGCTTAGAGATTAGCTTTCCAAGAATAATTTTCTCTTTTACCTTTTCCTCCTCAGAGAATACAAGGACATCAAGTCAGTAATTCTTTAAGCATGTTTGGACAATCCATAGCAAGTGGCATTGATGCAGATAACAATGGATATCAAGGTAAATTAAACAATTTATTTTTCATTTTTAAAAGAGTAGAGATTCATAGGGAACAACCCTACTGTGCTACTTGATACTTTTAACAGAAGCAAGATCTGTTATTAAGACGACATGTCACATCTGTATTTTGGAAAGAAAAAAGAAGAGGTAAAACTGAGGCCAAGCAGTCAGTTTTCACGGTCATCTAACTATTATTTAAGGACTGAGAATAATGCAATAGTAAGATCATAGTGCACAAGAGGAAGAAAAACATAATTTTTATTTTTAAAGCAGCTATCTCATCTGCTAATGTCACAATGAGGTGGTCTGGGCACTGGAAGCGTATTTCTTGTGCAGATTAGTGTGCCAACCCAAATATATTACTGGCCTTCACATAGTCTGGATTTTGGCAGGAGTGATGAGCTCCTTGACTCTGTGTGAACAACACATCAATCCCTCTCAGGGCTCACGGCATTGAATAAGACCCTTGTGGAGTTGTTGTGAGCACAACATGGTAGTGTTAATTTGGTGTAAAACAGGTTAGCTGTTTCCAAGTATACATTAATTGCTTTATACATATCATCAAAATATTTTAACGTTTTGCAGATTAGTGTCATGTCAGGTCAAGTATGTCTGTCCCACCCCTCTGGATGTAAAAGCACAAAGTTCCCATGATCTGCATGATGTATGCTCTGGCTCTGCCCACAGAAATGTCACCCAGGTTAATTTGTAATGCTGGGATAAAAGATAGTTTACAAGTAGTCTGCTCTCAGGTCACCTGTTTACTGATTTGCAAGTCATATCCTCAGACTCTTGGATCATTTAGAGTCATCTGACAATTCACTTTTGCTACCTCATTTGATAGGTGTATATGTATACTGTGTATATTTCTTTCCTTATTGCGTTAATAGGTTTCAGTTAGTTTGGAATAAATGAAATAATTTTTTCTCTTTCTCTCTATGTATAATATCATGCATATAATATACATAAGTAATTCATTTTTTTATATATATGTAACTATGTGTGTGTGTGTGTGTGTGTGTATAGCAATATTGAATATCTGGATTAGAAAGAAGGCAAGTGCCTCCTGTTTACCTGAATTGTCCTTCAGTATCAGCCACTTAAACATGGAATAGAAATCAAATCATATCATTATCAATATCTGCAAGCCCAGCAAATGAGCATGCAGTGTTAATGGACAGTGGACAAGTATTTCAGGAATCACTACCTACACCTTTGAATACCAGCATAGCCCTGCTAATAAATAAAGGGCAAATGGTGTTTTAATGCTGACCAAAAGATGAAAATGCTATAAAATTCTTGTACCTGAGAAGTAATTCTTGTTGACAAATTATGCTTATTGATACATTTTTTTGTACAGATGTAGCAGTTGGTGCATTTTTCTCCAATTCTGCTGTAGTGCTGAGGTGAGATTGCTACGTTTCGGTGCTTTTGAAGACCATACAATTTAACTCTATTTTTTAGTGCAGTTTAATGAAACTCAGTAGTATAATTTAACCTCATTATATTCTTCTTGCTGTCTTGAACTTCAGTGATTAGGCTCTAGAATGCTCTACAAATGAAACATTTAAGTAAACACCTTGAAGAAAATGAAAATATCGTTCTGAAACTTCTTGAGGCAACAAATAATGCACATGCAACTATTGGAAACTATCTAAACAATGCAGATAGCTTAAAAATGATGATTCTAAAATGTAAAAATAGCTTGTCGGAAATGGTTAGTTTTGCACATATTGTGTAAGCTATTTCTGAATATTATTTGTGAGCATTTGCTCTTTTCTATTCTTAGAACAAAACCAGTGATAATTGTTGAAGCTTCTTTAAAACATCCTAATTCAATAAATCGAACTAATCTAAACTGTGTGGAAAATGACCAGCCTGCCACCTGTATGAATTTGAAGATATGCTTCACCTATAGAGGACGAGAGGTACCTGGTTATATTGGTAAGCTACTGGGAAAAAAATCCAGTATATATATTCAATATAAACGCACCTATTTACATAGTAATGCTACTGGTACATAGTAGATCGTTAATCTGAGTTCAGAATAAAATGAAAAGTTGAAAACATGGATACGTTTTTTATCTCATGACTCCCCCATGACATCAAGCCATTACACTTCTGTTCAGTTCAGAGTAACAGCACATCCCTACCAGGATTTTCTTAGTTATATGACCAAGGAGAGACAGTCATGTTAAAATGGTGATATTTTGATGTCCTCTAAAAGCAGTCCTCCCAGGTATGGACCAAATCATATGGGACTGCTGTGGGATGCAGTCTTTCACTTAGCAGTAGGAGAAGACAATTCCTTCCTAAAGCAGCTCAAGCACCTCATCATACCATTGTGGATCATTATATGAAAGAAGGAATCCTGCCAAAATTACTGAAAAATGTATCTTGTATTATATTTTGTATAATGCCTATTTTGCTTTTGACAGAATCCGGTATTGCTTGAAGCAATATCTATCAGAAGGAATATTCATGCTGAATTTATTTAAGATAATTTACAGTCTAAATTTGACTATTGCCTGGGTGCTTTTAACCTACTTGTCATGTGCTATTTGTAAACTGCAAACAGTCCTGCAAATACATGGTATATGAAATTAAATTGTTTAACTCCTCTGTGTGAGAACATAAAATATCCTTTAGGAACACGTTACAGAGAACATATTGCAATGATGAACTGTAAAGTTACAAGTCCAGATCTTTCGAAAGATGAGCAGTCAGACTGGATCACTCTTGCTGAACTTGGACATGAAACTCTTCAACTTCAATTAAAAAAAACTAGCAAAAATTGTAGATAATCTAACTCAACTTTTGGCAAAGATTAAGTAAAAGATCAGTAATGCTCTGACACTCATTTGCAATTTGCTATCATAGCAATTCGTGCTAACTTAGAAAAACCTGTGAAGTTCAACAATATTTGTCATTGTTTGTTTACCTACCAGTTTGTTGTAATTTGTCAAGTAACTAAAGTGGGTTTTCTTTAAATAGATTCTGGTAGAAAACTATAAATATAACCTGATAAAACTGTCCATGATGTAAAAGCATGTATCAGGGAACAGTCATGAAGCAATGAATTTTCAGAGTACTAGAAGCTTTCATTAGGTATGGATTTATGTCAGAGCATTTTTAAGCAGAGCGTTTTAAAATGAATGTTACAGAACATACTTGAGGAAGTGAGTCAGAAGATGTAATTTCTATCATAAATTCATGAAAATCAGAACACCTGAAGATTATACAACCTATATTTTCCCTTGGTTTTATTTTGCAGTATTGCTTTATAATCTAAGTGTTGACGTGACCAGAAAAGAGGATACACAAGCAAGGTTCTATTTTTCCTCCAATGGAACATCTGATACAATCTCAGGAAAAGTAAAGATTTACAGCAAGAATACTGCCTGCAAAGATCATCCAGCATTTATGAGGGTAATGTAATTTTCAGTGTGTATTGTCCTGTAAATCCTTTGGTCTCCTTTGGAAAGCACACCCGCTGCAAAGAAACCTATTTTGTTTACAATTGCATCGTATCATTTTGAAAGTAAAATATTTGTGTTCATAACTTCCACAGTTATTATATACTAATTCTGATGCTTTCTCAGCTTTCTGTAGAGAAGCCAGCGGGTCTGCCATCTCTTATGTTGGTGACACAGTGCAGAATAATAATAATCACAGTGATGAAGTAGGACATGAGCATTCTTGACATTTTTCACCATTTTTTATGAATCACAGATCATAGAGTGAGGGTGGTTTAAAGCAACCAAGAAGATACAGTGTAACATGCATATTCTGAACATTTCTGATGGAATTTTCCAATGAACTCCATAGTGCAAAATCTTAAAACTTGTGATTTTTATTATGTTTTGTCATTTGTAACTATTTCAAAGAACACATATATGGTCTTGCTCCCGTTTTTACTGTGAGTAGTTAAGGTAGACTCAACTAATAAGAAAAGAGCCCATCCCTGATCTATTGGAAGTGAAATTAAGGCAATTGCTAGAAAAGAGTCTAAAGCTCAAGGTTTATAGTGTGGTCTGTTTTGTGAATTTGTTGTGAGGAGCCAAAGGCTAGCAGGGCGTGAAGAAGAGTGCTTGCTTGGGATTGTTTGATTTTTTTCCTTCAAGGGATGCAGCACTCACCAAGGGGAATACTCATATAAGCTAAAGATGTAAATGGGGCAGGAAGAGCAGTCGTGAGAGTTTCATTAATGAGTTTAGATCTGAACAATACGGAGAATGTGCACTGTGCTGAAAAGTGATCTCTCTACTCGTCTGCTTACAAATGTGAAGCCTGCACAGATATGTCTTTCTCCTGGATGAGTTTTGTAGGGAACACAGTTACAGTTCTCCGTCTGTGAAGACGCAGAGGCAACTTTGTTGTAGAAGAAATCTGCTGGTAGAAGTGCTTCAGAAGAGGAGCCACTGAGGTAGAAGTGCTGCCAGAGCACTGGGCATTCAGCAGGAGGCTGTTGGAGCCCTGCAGGGTGTCAGCTGGCCAGGGAGGCCTGTACCCACACCAGTAATAGAGATGGCACCAGCTGCTGAGCAGCAGGAAGCTGGCTGTTGGTTTCAGAAGTAGAGGTTGATCCAAAAGCAACCATCCTTTCAAACTGAGTATGGTACTGACTTAGAAATAAGTTATTAAGAATCTAGTCAGTAAGATCTTAACTGCAAAGTAGTCTCAAAGTCACTGTTGCCCTGGAGGGACTGAACTGGTGTATTCATGCTTGATGTATCCCTCTGAAAGATGAATGAGGGACTTGTCTTGAAAGTGGGAAAAAAACTGCTGAAATCAGGACAAGGAGATAATATTTTTAAGGCCATTCAATGAAGAATGAAGAGTAAGTGATAAATTCTGTCAAATATCTTAGAAGCTTGTCTACTCAACAAAAATTTTGGAGAATAAATGGGAAGAACTTGGAAGTCCTAAACCACAACAAACAATAAAAACCAATGGGCACAAAGGGACCACATTTCATTAAAGTTAGAAAAAAATGGACTTATTTCCTGTAAGACTTTATCTAAGGGGGAAAAGAATTCTTTAAAGAAATACTAAGGAAAGGGATTATTTAGATGTAAGGGGAAACAAGGGTAGTAAAATAATAGACTAGTTTGCCTAGCTTTTTCTTTAAAATCCTCAAGGTAACAATTCTATGACGTTTTAAAACAAACATCTATCAGGGTGACTGATGCAGTTGATCCTGCACAGAGGCTGGAAAATAGAGTTAATTTTCTGCAGCTACAAAAAAACCTGCAGGGAAAAATTCTTCCATGTATTTTGCTTCTTCCTTCCTTTCACTTTTTGTTTATGACACCATTAGAAGCCAATTCTTTACAATAAAGCTTCTGGGTAGAAAGGAAAGCTTATGTTGTCTACTGGAAAATTGCCCAGATGCATCTAAACTGGTAGTTGCACCTAAGTGAATGTTTCTTACAGGAGCAATGGAAAATTGCCACTTACTTATAAGAGTTTTGTAAACTGAGAGAGATCTGATTGACAGCCAGCCTTGTACAGACTGCTGTACCAGCATCAGAGGCATGTGTGTAGGAGGAAGGAATTGATTTGGCTCATCACTTCCTTTAGTCTTTTAGTCTATCATTAGTATTTTTTTCCTCCATAGAATTCAATTTTCTTCTTAGTTCTTGGTTAATAGCATTATAAAGCATCTCCTTCCACCCACTGAAGCTCCTAAAGTTAAGTAAGTGTGAATGTCTGTCAAGTATAGTCCTTGCAAGAGACAATATAAATTTTATGTATTTTGAGTAAAGGCTAATTAATAGCTAATTAGTATAATGGAAGTAATATAAAGCAGATGCAGAGAAGACCTTGTGGAAAATTATTATGAGTTAGATAATGTGTGATTTGGCTAACGCAAGCTTGCAGATAAGAATTAAAGTAGTGGCCATGTGGAGGAACAATCAGTGTCCATCTATCCCCTACACTTAGGGAATAATTTAATCAGGTTTGCTATTGCTAGTACTTGGTGCTTCAAGCTGTTCAGTTTTCACAAGTAGGTAGTTTGGACTCTGATCTGCAAAATTCCTATGCAGTCAAGGCTTCATGTACAAAACAGTCATTTATTGAGGAGTTCAATCTTTTTAATACAGAATGAGAAACAAAGAGGCATAAAAATAAAATGCAGTCAAGCCCTGATTCAGTGGTACTGTTGGAGAACTCCTTTTGGTTTCATACAGAAATACCCACAGGTTTTGTGTGGCGTTATCCCACTGCTTGGCTTTCTCCATTTTAGCCAGCTCTTGCCTATTTTTCTGCTTGAGCAGTACAGCATTTCATAGGCAGTATTAGTGACAGAATTAGGTTCACTATTCGATAAGATTTCTCATAACAGAAGAATCTTCCATTCTGAAATGCCTGATGCTGTCATTGAACAGATTATGCTTTTCTGTGTTTCTGATTACCTCCTTCAGCAACAGAGATGTCTGGAAAAGTATATGAGCCATATGGAATTATTTTACATGTGAAAAATAAGTGTTGCTATTTTAGTTAGTTCTGGGCAACCTTATAACTTTAAAACATAAGCATACATTCTTGTCTTATATGATTAACTCATTAGGTTTCCAATTTTCATAGAAAGATGTAAGGGATATCTTGACTCCTGTACATGTTGAAGCAAGTTATCGTCTGGGGCATCATATTCTACAGAAACGAAATGCTCAAGAATTTTCACCACTTCAACCTGTTCTTCAACGGAGGAAGGAAAAAGATGTTATAAAAAGCAAGGTTAGTGTATGAGTTTTCTTTTTTTTCTATGCAGTAAGTAAATATTCGCGTTTTAATCTTGAGTTAAAGATGCTTCACAGATCCATAGCATGCATTTTTCAGGAATGCATTTTCCAAACTAACACCTAGTGCCTTGACTTTAATTAATAAACCAGAATGCTAAAAAAATGCCTAATTTTTTGCTAAAAAATGTTTGCAGAACTTCTATACAATCTGTATTATGATTAAGGTGTGTATTATAATAAAGGTATATGCAGAGAGCTTGCCTAAATATATACTACTATATACCTCAGATCACACATGTATGAAATTCTCTCCTTGAAATACGCTTTCTTTCACAACTACACTGTAAGAGTCACTTTCCAGCATAAAATAGTTCTTTCAGATTAATTCTGTGTTAAATACACAATATCATGTTGGTATTCATCTTGAAATGTTTCAATGATGTTGCTGAAATATTAGTTCTTTGAAGGTATTGCAAATTTTCAAACACAGTCTGAGAGGGAACAAAAGAGTATATTCTGTATCATTTCATAAATATGAAATTAACTTCCCACCCCCCAAAAAAAACCTTATTAAGTGTTAATAGATTTTGACTTTAGCAAAAACCAGAATGCACTGAATTTTTAACTACCAAATGGTCATAAACATATTATGACTTTTCACAAATAGTAGCCTTCATGTAACGAAGATACGGTTGACCATCAGAACTCGAGATATGTGAAAGCTTCTTTTATATGGCATGCTTTGCCTTTTCATCTTCATTCAAAATTTTATTTTAGTAACCTCAGAATTAGAGAGAAATAAAGAGGGTGTTGTTGAATATAGTGACATAAACATGCTCTACAGCAGCAGACTGATAACCAAGGCACAGACACATGCAACTCGTGGTGTCTCTCCTCTCATCAAACCTTACTGACAATATGATAAGTAAAGGTTGTGTAAAGAAAATCTTGTGTCAAAGGAGAGACTGCAGAGACATCAGTTCTGGATCTTTTAAAACACTCTTTCTGTAGTGCTTTTAAAAATTTGTCTGAACATACACCCACTGGTTTTACTGTGAGAGACTGAGTCTGGATGCACAGAATGGTAAATCATAGACTCATGGAATTGCTTTTTAGGAGTAAGAGCTATCAGACACTTCCAGATAGTTACTAGATGACAGGTTTCTTTCTGTTAAATACTGTTACTGATTATAATAAGCATAATACGAGAGATTGCCTTTTTTTTGTTTTGTTTTGTTTTGTTTTTTTTTTTTAATTTGGCTTTTACAGTTCATTTTTGCACGACATTGCTCCCAAGAAAATTGTTCTGCTGACTTAAGAGTTTCTGGAAAAGTTGTTTTTCCAAAGTAAGTACAATGTAGCTTTGTTTGAGAAAGATAAAACCTTACTGAATCAAAATTATTCCTTAATCTTTTATATATAAATAACATTAATTTGCAAAAGTGGACTGTGGACTCCCTGAGAAAATACAAGGATTAGAGCTGTGTTTAGTTGAAGAAGATTTTTAAATCATAAATCTTCCAGGAAATGTAACAGAAATCTACATAATTGAAGAACTGTTACTGCCTATTTAGAAGATTTTACAGCTGAACATACATTTTCTTCCCGAAAACATAGATTTGTATTCTACACTTCGTATATAACTGTGCTACAATACACTGCACAAAGCATACTCAATATGCAGACATCATAACTACTGTTAAATTGGCAAGCTATTGGTTATTTCTGCTGATCTTCTGAAGCTATTGTATTTGCACTGTACAAAGTCTCAATCAGTATAAAACTGAAGATGTAATATTCTCAAATAAATGAGGAAAAAGAGCCACTTAATTATTTTAGGTTATATTTTGTCATCACAACCTTTTTCCTTATTGACTATTATAATTCAAAGTAAGAAATGTGGGGTTTTGGTGTGCAAAAAGAGGAATTGTACCTGTTGTGTATCTCAGCTAGTTAGGTGTTTGTTTCTTGTGTAATTTATCACTTTTAAAGTTGATTCTACTTGAATCGAAATACTAGGTTGAACAACCTAAAATGACACTGAAAGATGATGACAATCATATAATGCTGATTAATCGCACCTGTGTGATCCTGAGCACAAGCTTTTTCATATCCATAGATTTCAGAGTAAGATAAGTATCTTTCTGCCTACTTTAACGCATGGCCCGTAGCATGAGTCATAAGCCCCTTAATTTTCTTAGGCTGGATGGTTATTTTATTTGAATGCTCATAAACTTTTCAGAAAGAAAGATTGTGCAGCATTTTCATTCATGAAATTAGCAATGCAGTTGTGTAAGTACTTCAAAAGTCAAAGAAAAGGAAAACAGATTAGAACAAACCTGCTTGACATGAGGTACCAGTAGCAGATTTGCAGTGTAAATAAATAGTCTAAATATCTTGATAAAGTGTGAAGTATCACCTTAAATTAACTTGTGCCCCTAGAATCTCGATTAAAAACTAGTTAGCTGTGAAGCGTTAATTTATTTTGTCTAGACAGAATGCATTCATTATCGTTGAAGTGCAGAGCAAACACTTGGTTTTAAAAGAATGAAATCAAATAGGGGTGGCAATGTAATGCTTTCCTTACTGAGTTACGAGTCTTCATGTATACACTATCATGTTTTGTTTAAATTGCTTAGATTTTGGCCTGGTCTGTAAATTTCTAGTCTGCATCATGCATTTTTTAATGAAGAATGAAATATGATTACCAGGGAAAAGCTCTAGTTCAGCTTTGTTGTAGTCCCAGATGTGCACCTGGTGCTTTTGTGTACTTGCGTGTTAAGCTGGGAGGCATCTTTGTGACAGCATATCGTTAATGAGCTTGGCTTTAACACATATAAGAGGACCGAATGGTAGGCATATCGCTAGTAAAACAATGTTAAAATATAACCTAAACTTGAAAAAGCTACCAAAATGTTAACAGTGTGTTTTTCTTTAATTCGTTTTTGTCTTGGAACCTATCTGCTTATGCAGTGCTTTTGCCTTCTGTTGCTTTTCTCAGTGCCAGCTTCTTTCCCAAAGGTGTTCAGTGACTAATGCTTTGGTTTCAAGCCAGAATATCTGATAAATGTCTATTTCTAGGCAGCCTTTCTACAAGTCTTAATTAAACTTTAATGTCAAGCTGAAGTTTACTTTTAGCCCCCCCATAGGATGTCTGTACTTGTAACATGATTATAGAACATCACATAGATCATAAGCTAGGCATGTTCACTTGCCCTCTTTGTGACAAGTTTCATATTAACTGAATCCTATATCTTGAGTGCAAAGAGTGAATTTTGAAGTAATGTCTGAAACTACTGTAGCAGTGGTACATTGCTATTCTGGTCTGTAAAGGCAAGGACTGATCTTGTAAAAAGGCCAGAAGCACAAGTGGGCTGATAATAATTTTCTTGCTCTCGTATTAACCACTTCAGGCTTTAAAAGGTACAGTACTGGGGTTGACCATCTTGTAACTGGTGTTGTACCTTCAGCTGCAGGACAGAGTAAAACCTTTCCTTACATCTCCAAAAGAGCTTTGTCAGGACCAGCTGAAAGTAATTAAAAGGGCAGCAAAGGAAAATTTTTGCAAACAGGCTGTATATAGAATTACTTTTTATTTATATTATGATAATTATTTTTCAGGCCTCATGATAAGAAAACATATCTTGTTGTTGGAAGTATGAAGACTTTATTGTTGAATGTTTCTCTGCTTAATGTTGGAGATGATGCATATGAAACTGTCCTCCACATTCAAATCCCTAAAGGTCTTTATTTCATTCGAATTCTAGAATTGGTAAGAAAAAAAAATCTCTTAAACAGTAATCCTTTGATATTTTTCTCTTTCAGCTAGGCATTTTTCAAATTATGTTGATGGATTGTTGAGTGTTTTTAGATACTGACAACCTACATATACATGCCCCTCCTGCCAAAAAAAGCTGACAAAACACCAGTTTTTAAGTTCTCAGACTTGTAGCTACCTAAATCAAGTGCAATTTAATCAATTTAGTGACTTAAATAATTTCAGTAACAACTTGAATAATAAAAAAGATGTTTATAAATGTATTTCAGGTTGTTATGGCTTCTTTTTGTCTGATGATCATGTTTTCACTGATCACAAAGATCTCATTGAACCTGTCCTTTTCACAAATACACAGGCTTATAAGAAGTCACAAATCTAACTGTACTCTTTCTGCCTTTTAAAAATAACTGTTGTCTGTGTAGAATCCCCTGATCCACCTTTCTGAGGTTGGCTTTTAACATGAGTCTGATGCATGTGCCTTAGTTTCACTATAAGCAAGCAGCAGACGAAGTAACCAGATACAGTAATCCATAAAAAATGTTATGTTAAAGTGGTTGTGAATGATATGAATGTCCTGTATATTTGCATCATTGAAATAACAAATGTGTCATTAAGGAAAATATAAAGCACCCAATTTCAGTGTGTGCATGTAATTTTAAATGTCTGGGAAAAAAACCTGTGTTAATGACTAATAATTTGTCCTTTATTTTAGGAAGAAAAACAGATACATTGTGATGTGTTAGATAAAGAAATTCATGCAGTAAAACTTGAGTGCAGTGTCGGTTATTTATATGTAGATCAAAAATCAAAGGTAAGCTATGGGTGAAGTTCTTAGCTTTAGAAACACCCTAAATATGTTATGAAGATTTATGATGGGGAAAAAAAACACCCTTGTTTTCAGAATCTCTTCTTCATTTTCAACTAACATCTTTTATCATGTTGGTATCTGTATCTTTTCTGCTACTTTCAAAATTAATTGCTTAAGCAGTCTCTGGAATAATTCATTAATGGACAACAATGTGGTATATATCAGCCGATTGTCCTTGGGTTCTAGACAAGTGAGGTGACTAAGACTACAGACAAATATGTTAGGTCAATAGAAAGGGAGTAGAAGACACAAAAAGCAAGTGTTTTCTTAGTTCTGAATTTTTTTAGAGCGGGAAATTATAAATGAGTTTAAAAAAATACTTTTATTTAAAATGTATAATGATATATAAGCAAAATTTTTTTGTTCTACAGCTGGATTATAGTTTCCTCTTGGATGCAAGCTCATTTACCAGAGCAGAGGAGGACCTCAACATCATTGTTAATGCTACCTGGTAAAGTCTAATAAAAATTGCTCAATGAAAAATACTACTAGCTTTGGAATATTTGGAACTACTAGACTAGGGAACATTGGAAAGACTTAGCAAAGCACAACTGCAAGAAAGTACAGTGGTTGCGTATCTGTAGGGAAAGAGAAATTATCCAAAAAACCAGGTAATAGATATTTAAATAATGAGCAGGTTTCTGACTGCATAAAAAGTGGGGGGTTTTAGTGTCTGACATGTTACCAATAAAATATTTTGGGTTTTATAAGCTGAAAGGTCTGCTTAGTATTTGTTTACAGAACTAATGCATAGCATATGATGATGCCTTCAATACAGATTTTTCTCTCATTGTATTTTTATAGTAAAAATGAAGATGGGAACATGTTGCTGGATAACTCGCAAACTTTATCTATACCTCTAAAATATGAGATTGAGTTAAACACTCATGGGTAAGTCAGCTATTGGTATACCTGCAAATCCATAGAACTGTTGTCTTGTTACTATTTTAAATTCACAGAGTTTTTAAGCAGAAGGTGATGTAGCTGAAAAATCCTGGGAATGACATGGCACAGCTATCCTGGGGTCTGACCCATACAGTTCTAAGATTTTGTTTCCACAATTGTGAGATGAGACCCCACTGGTATCTATGGTCCTTCAAACTTGTCTCTTAATAAATATTTTTTAAAATCAGGATTGGTTTTTTTTATATAAAGATACTTCTTTATATAAATATTTTAATAAGAGCATAGGAGATCCTCAGATTCCTTGCTTAACATGGACCATATTCTGGGTTTGTTGTGGGGCACTCATGGAGCCTAGTTTTGGGATTTTTGGATTTATGACTTTTTCTGATTCATCTTTTTAAGAGGAAAAAGTAAAAATAATTCCTACTCCAAAGGTAGAGGATTTCTACTCTGTGTGTTGAGCTTTACTCAAATGCGAACTTCGGTATTTTCTTAGGACCAATCTTACTGGAGGTAGCATGGAACAGGAAGTTATGCAATTCCATTAATTAACAACTTCTAAACCATTGTAGGTTTGTGTCACCAGCTTTGTTTGTTTATGGAACAGAAGAGAAAGATTCACCAGTTACATGTATGAAGGAGAATATCAACTTCACATTCCATGTAAGAGTTTTCCTTTGTAAATCCTGTCATCCTTGTTTTGAAGGTTAATGCTTAGTGTATCTAGTGACAGTCTATGCAGTCAGTAAGGGAACTTTTTCTCTTTTACTCACAAGGGCACAGTGAGTAGCTTGTGCGTTGGAGGTGGGAAGTTTAATCCCTCTTAGAACACTTTTTTTTGGCCTGAAAAATCTTCCACTGAATGATCAGAACAAGAATTCTTAGCACAAGCAGGACTGAAAGTTGTAAAGCAGTTCAGACTTGCCACTTTTTCTATTAAGAAACACTTAAAAAGGAATTATCTTACAGTAAGAAAAAGAAACTAGGAGTTCCTTGTAAGAGGATCTGTAGGTATCAAATTTGTCTCTAGTGGATTAAAAGCAGGAGTTTAGCCATAAATCTCTCCTAGTTCCTTTTCCATATTCACCTGGAACAGGCTGTATGACCTCAGGGTAGTCATCACAGATTAGCACTACTTACTCATTGGCTTTGGAGGAGTGAAGGGTTCAGTAAGCCTTCAGAGTGAATGAAACTAAATGTTAGAACTCCCAGCAGAATCCACTTTCATGACAGCATAACAGCACAGGTGCTACCTTATTCTGTGAAGTTCTTTTTGTATTTTTATATCTATCTATATATATATATATTCTTGTTACTTGAATAGCTACCACTAAAGCTTTAACTGTGTAATGCTTTTCCCCCTCAAGGTTATCAGTGCAGGACCAAGCATGTCTCCAAACACTAACTTAGAGATAATGATACCAAATGCTTTTCCACCAAGGGACTTCAAATTATTCAACACATTGAATATCAAGGTAAGCACAGGTTACATCATCTATTATTAGCTATATGAATTCTATGAAAAAGAGAAGCAGAGCATATAGCCAACTAGGTACTAAGTATTAGTTTGATTTGCTAGCTATAGTGAAGCAGAGTGAAGAACAGGATTATCTTCAGAATTCTGAAAATAAAATTTATATTTCTTTTGAGCCTTTCAGAAATCTGTATTCTGATTATAATCTGATACTTAAATTCTAAAAGTAATGATGTTATATTTATTTCCAGACAACAGTTGGACAGTGCTCCTATAATAAATATCCCAGAAACTGTACTGCAGCAGAAAAAAATGAAAATATATTAAAGGATGTCGTCACTTTCTTTTCAAAGCCTAGTAAGAGACAAATGGTAAGGTCTGTCTTTTGGCATCAGTGGGAAATAAATGACTGTATGAATAAGCCTTAAGACAACAGTACATCTTAAATAATGAGGTCACCAGAGCAGTCTTCCAATAATTTGTGGTGGGACCTGTGGTAAGTTCAGTGTAGTCCTAAGTGACTTTAGTGAAAGAGGTGAGAACTGAAATGAGAAAGTTAATTAATGACGCATTGCTGAAGTCAGTGGATGACAGTCACCTGAAAAGAACTGCCAAACAGAGTAGCAGAGGACATTCAATAACAAATAAGAAAATGATGTGTGAGGCAAAATCAGGCTTTATCTTAATTACACGAAGTATGCAGATCAAATACTGTCTTTTCCACATCAAAAAAGTGCCATCAAAGGTAACTAGTAGGAGCTAGGTAAGAAAACCCCAAAAGTTGTACTCGTAGTGTAAGTTCTTCCTGAAGGGTGTTATGGATGCTAAAAATAAGTGAATTCCAAGTAAGACACTTCAAGTTAATGGGACTGAAAGTCCATAAGAATTACAAAATATATGGAAATAATTTTTGGCTGGGAAGTTCTTATTAAAAATTTTACTGTTTGTACCAGATAGCATAGAGTTATTGTCATTTATCATTATTGAAAAAAGCTAATTTGAAATAACAGTGCAAAAAACCTCCAACCAAACATATAAACAAAATATGAAAATTGTTCTTTTTCAGTATACAAAAACTTGAATATTTTAGAAAAATTATGTGTTTTATAACAATTGGTTGGTCCCTTCTTACTGTACGTTTAGCATCTATGGACTGACAGTGATGGATGACAACCTGGAGTTACACCCTCAGTTTTCAAGAACAAACATAGATCTTTTTATTTTACTCAGTTCCTGAGTGTCTTTAATACTAAGATTATAAAGTTGATAACTTTAGTTTTAACCTTTCCCTCTCTTCTACAGTACTGCATGAAAAATGACAGCCTTTGCTTACAAATACATTGCAAGCTTGGCAACATGGAAAGTGGAAAAGAAGCAACTGTTCAGTTGCATCTGGAGGCTACTCCTTCACTTTTAGAAATGGTAACACATTAATTTTTCATAGTTGAGGGGAATATTTCAGGGCATATTTGCAGTATTTTCATCACACAAATTCTAGTTATTAATCTATTTTTGCAAACAGTATGATTAAATCTAAAGCTTTGGGGTTTTAACCTATTTTATGTTTTCAATGCTAAGGCTCAAGGTGATGTATGAAAAATGAAAACCGCTGAAAAATATGTATTTTAGTTTATCACTTTATTTATGGTATGTATTGCTTTGCCTATTCTGGCTGGGTTATGTAGGATTGGGATTTAATTTCAACTCATAATTGTACTTTTCTAAGAAAAGCAGTGTGGATGTGGACTTAAATAAAAGCCAACCTGGCTTCATTCCAGCTTCAGGTCTAATTTCTTTTGTGATCAGAAAAAGGCACCATTGTGTGTTTTTATGAGATTTTCTTTCTGTAAGCAGCTGTGTTACTGTTTCTGATGGGCAGGAATCAATGTGTTGAAGTTATTTTTTAAAAGATAGAATTATTTTTTTTAATCAGGATGACGCATCAGCATTGAAGTTTGAAGTAAGAGCAACAGCCTGGCCAGAAAAAAATGCAAAAGTTATTGAACTACATAAGGACAAGCAAGTTGCATATGTAAGGATTCTCTTAATGAATTTGTTATGAACTTGTTAAATAGAAAAACCAACAGCAATTAAAATTGTGGAATACTTTGCATATCTTTACACAGACAATGAATATACTATTAATTACTTGAGAATGTAACTATTTTTCCTAGTTTGTTTTAGTATCTTTTAGGGGCAAAAAAAATAATCAGTTAGCACTAACCTTATTTTTTGTTTTTCAGGTCTATTTGGAAGGAATGCACCACCTAAAGCCAAAATACCATGTTACTGTGCTAATTATTGCCATAGGCTTAATAATTGGCATTACCTTGCTTTTGCTTCTTTCATTTATATTATGGAAGGTAGGTTTTCAGTATTTCTTAATTGTTCTCAAGTCAGGAATTCACACTGTTGGAGTATTTTTGGATTTGTTAATGCAGATTAAAGGATAAATAACATTTTATTATGATCTGTCCTTTCTAAAGAAAGATAATTCCTACTGTAACTTGTGTTTTTTCAAAAATACTTCTCCATTTTATCTTCTGCATATTCTACATTTTCTGTTTTTCAACACCACCCATCTTTTTACAATGTTTTATATGACATCTTGTGTTTGCAAATGATTTATGTAATTTAATGATATCAAATGGATCATTTTCATGGGAGGGTAATCCACATTTACTGTCACTTGACACGTGGTGACTAATAGTCTACAACATCATTTCATACTAGAATAAAATGTTCAAGATTTCAAACTGCAATATAAATACTAAAAAAATTCTATGCATAAGTAAAAGAGAAAACTATGAGAGAGGCAGCTTCTCTGACAAGCGATTAAGACATTGTTCACTTCTTTACCTACATGGAGATTTTCTTTATCCATCATTTTTTCATGGAAGTGTAGAAACAAATTTAACAGGAAAGTTTTATTACTATTTCACATTTTAAAAGATATTGGATTCTGTGGACTGTTACAATTCACAAGCCCCTATGTCCTTACTTCTTGCAGAAGAGCATTAGCCTCCCAAAAAGTCAAAAAAGAAAAAACTAACCTTTTTTGATTGATGAGTAACACTTGATTACTTTGTATGACAGAGCAATGGCAAATACCATAATTCATAAATGCCATTTTTATTTTCATTCTGCTGACAACAGATTCCAAAATTATGTGTTTCAGATTGGCTTTTTCAAAAGGCAATACAAACCAGTTCCTCAAGACACGAACAGAAGAGACAGCTGGAGTTTTACAACTGGGAACAAAGATGACTAAGATGGCAAATAAACATTTGATTTTAAAATGAAGAAATTAAGATTCAGGTTAATTCACAGAAGAAACATCAGCAACAAGAAAACTAGACCTTGAGTGCACTCACTCTTACAAAGCACACTTTATTTCCTTGAACTGTATGGAGGACTACACCTTACAGTACTGTTGTTCTAATATGAAAGTGGTAAAATAGTTGGTTCTGAAGTCTCACCGTAGTATTTGAAATGCCACATATATATATGCATATACATATGGTTTCAAACAGACAGAAGAACACTAAAGAGAAGAAGAGTTACTCACCGGAAAGAAGTATTTCAAGAAAGTAATAATTTTTGGCCAATCCTGGAAAGTCAGATTTCAAACACATTAGCATGAGTTATTCTAGTAATTTTGAAGTTTCAATAATATTTGGATTAGACATTCAAGAAGACATCTTGCTTTGGCAGTTTAACAAGGGTAAATTAGCTTAAACCAATATAAAGACTGCAAGTAGAGCGCATCGACGTAGAAAAGAGCTGTCAGAAGCTCTCTTGGGCTTCTGAAGGTAACCTCGTGAGCTTTGGCTTCACAGGCACAGCCACATCATTGAAGAGACTTGGACACCCAGGCAAACCAGGAAGGTCAAGGGTGGATTCAGAGCAGGGAATTATGTGGGGTAGCCTGGATATGCAGTTGTAAAGTATTGTAGATCATAATTTGTTGCCATCTTGAACATGGTACTTGCAAACATGACAGAACTACTTGTTTCATCCTTTCCTCAGATAGTGCTGCCATGATGTTCTGGACTTCTCCAATGAATTATTTCTATGTGGGGTTTTTTTAAAGCAAGTATTTATTTTTATTTATTTGAAGATTTTTCTATAGTACTTCTCCTTGTAGTATTTAGTGCTGGCATTCTTCCAGAACCCAGAAAAAAAAAAAAAAGAAAGACTTCACCTGACAAAACAGAGACATGCATACCCAAGAGACTCCAACTGCCAAACTTAATGGGCCAAATTTTATCTTTAGATGTGCCAACCTTTACCTGAAAGTACTTAATAAGGAAGTCATTTGGAGAGCTAGCTTGGGTTCTTGTGAAGCTGTCAGATAAATACCCTCGAAACAGGCACCCTCAGCAGCCATGCAATGGGAAGGCAAACATCTGAACAGAAACATGGATCAAACCACCACTCTGCTACTGCAGGAAGTTTCTTCAGCTAGCTAAGTTCGCACTGCCACCTAGCTTTGGTGAAATAGTACAATCCAGGGAAGAAAACGTTACTTTGCTCCCCAGTACAACTGGAAAATGTACAATTCCTTCGATCAGTTATTCCAACAGCAGTGTGCAGCATGGCCTTTCTGGCCCGGCCTTTGATGTCTTTCTGAACTGCAAGGAGAACTGTCTGTCATCTGTACATACACTTTGAAGCTGCACCATCATACAGGAATTAGCCTGGCAATCAAAAGCTACACAGAGTGCCTTCAGCAAGTGCTTCTGCTAATAGAGTGCTTGGTGCCATAAAAGCCACATTGTCCACAGATTCTAAGGGTAGTGGGGACCATTTTCTAATTTCCTTTCACTGCATTTGATGCCGAAGATGTGGATCACTCCAAAGTATCTTTTCCTCTAAAATCTTCTAGAGTGCAAGGACAAATGAATGTGTGCATATATTTTTTTTAAAGTCAAAATAAAGTATGTCAAGAATGAAATATATTCTTGCAAGTCTGAAAATGTACACAAAATGCTTATCTTCCATATGGCTTTAGTGAATTTTTGCACTTTAACCAGAAAACCTTTGAACAGAAATTAGTTTGACATTACTGTGAAAAATATACCTCAAATACTGGAAGAAGCATTAATGATCTTTTGCATACAAACAATGCAAAGAAATGAAACCAAAGCTTTTTATTTCTCTTTGAAACAGTTTACTTAAGTCAGTACATGAGATAATGTTGCCTTGGAAACTGTACACTCCCTATTCAGATTTGATTGTTAACATGTAAACATTGGCTGCCTGTTCTTAGGATATGAAGCAAAATTATGAAGCTTTTATAAACAAAGTTGACAAAAAATGAATGTACAATGTCCTGATGGTGGCAAGATTATAAAGTATCAATTGATTTCATTTTATTAAAAAGAACCCAAAAAAGTTAAATGCATGAATGCTGTTTCTTCCGCAAGTTCAATTATTGTGTTAATTTTCACTTATTTAATAACAGTTAAATCTACTAACTGTTGCTGGAATTGCCTTTTTAGGAAGATTAGCTTGAATTGGCAGCATGTTAAAAATATTTGATGGGATACAGCATCAATTTTAACTGGAGACTATTCACTGTGACTTAGACAACAGGTAACAGCTTGTTCTTAGGAGCTAATTCATCATCTGCCGTACGTTAGGTGCAGTACTACTTTGTCTTGTGTATTTAGCACAGGTAAGAATTTTTCACAAGTAGTATTTAAAATCATATAGTAGCTATACATCTCTTTTAAAAGCTTAAGCTCTTGATTTAGCAACAGCTTTAAAGGACTGGATTTCACATTACAGTCGACTGCTCACTGAGGAAAGAACTTAAACCAACTCATTCTAACCATGACAGCGCAGCTTTCATACCATTATTTGTCAGCTGCCTTCTGAACCATTCATAGATGAGTGACCAGGAAAACACTTGTTATCCCCATGGTCCTGCAGACAGAAAAACATGTTGATCTGCTACTTTTCATCATCTCAGAGAGAGCCAGTTCCCAGGAAGAATAAAGTCTTAATCTGCTGTCATCTCAAATAATTGTATTAAGTAAGTTACCAAAAAAAAACCCCACTCATAAAAATTATGTTTATGCCCTGTAAGGAAATTAGAAGAATTTAAGTCAACTTGTAAGTTATTTATCATGATTTTATTCTCAGCAACATTAAAAACTACACTGAATAACATCTCAGTTCTAGGGTAGAGAAAATACTTATTTTGTACAAAGAGTAGTTTTTAAAATACATTTGAACAAAGAAAAGTTATAAAGGACATGAGCATAGTCTTTTATATTATTTGCCTAGAAACATTTTGAAAGCAAATATATTAAGGCAACATTAAAATTCATAACTAGAAATAGAAGTACTGGATTAAAAAAATATATACATAAATCTATATTGTGCCACCATTCTTCAGCATGAGGGGGTACCATACCTACACTTGCCAGCTCTAGTTGAACTGAGTCATTTGACAACACAGATAGCAGCAGCAGACTTAAAAGTATCTCATACTAAAAAAATCTAGAATAACTTTAAAGAAAAAAAAGATATTTTCTCCTCCTCTGATGGACGCTTCTCGAACCCCAAATTTGTAAGAGACCAATATAACCAATTTTCATTTTTTCTTGTTAAGCCTAACAGCTTCTATACAGTTAAATACAACCTGGTAAAAATATGTAACCTGATAAGAATTTAAAACCAGAAATACTACAAACATCCCAGTCAAGCTTCAGCTACAACAACTGACATCAGTGAGTGCAAGTCCAGCACCTTGGAAAACTTTGCATAGAGGTGAGAAAAGGATTCTTTATCCCAGAACTTCCAGTGTGTCCCTTCTATATGCAGCTGCATGTTGCTTGGGAACTCTCCAGGTCATCAGTGTTCACTCCGTAGAGATCAATAAGTTGAGGATGGACCCTGTGAAGCAAGGAAGTCAAACTTGATCGAACTTCATCAACTCTTGCAATAGGCGTGCTGCTTTTTGAGGTTGAGGGGAAGAACAAATATGTACGAGCTGCTATTACGGAAATAAATCAGGGTGAATTATATTTTGACAATTCCTATAGGGTCATCTTTAGAAGGATATATGCTATAACAAGATCTACCTTTTATTTTACATACCAGACTGTTACTCCAAGCTGTGTGCCTTCAACTAATCCTATGTGCATGGCAGAAAAATGAGCTACTGCCCATTTAATTTCACTGATAATCCTCCTTTTTCGCCATGTATTTGTAATCTCTTTCTTAGATCCTAGATATGGAAACTATTCTCAAGCAGCATTAAGTTTCCCACAATTGAAGAACTACATGTTTTTCTTAACCTTACACATGATGATTCCTAACCACAACAGTACTATTCTAAGAGCACCTAATTTTGGTGTCATTTGTATTATACACAGAAGCAAGACATTTAAGATTGCAGCACTAATCTCTTAGAGGTATGTGGCCCCTAAATGCAATATTTAGCCTTACCGAATATGAACTTCTGATGCTTCTTTCATTAAGTCTCCATCTATATTCCAGGGGTAATTTCCTTCTGCAGAAGCAGCATTCAGATCCGTATTTTCTTTAGCATCAAGTCCACTTTTAAGCCTTGGTTGTACTTTTACTTCTTGAACTGTGTAGGTCTCAACAAAGGGAAAACTGAACTAAACCAAACATAGATATATATTAAATGAGGATGAAAGACAGAGGTGGTAGCTTAGCAACAAACTGGATTACTTGAAATAAAAAAAAAGATGGAAAGCTAGCCTTTTTTCTTTAATCTTAAATAAATGGGAACATTTAACTTGAGCTTTGACCATATGAGCCATTATATATTCCAGCTAGCATTTATATAATAACATGGGATTTTTGTATCCTAAGTATTGCCTCAGAGAAAACAGTACTGTTCCATTTGCATTCCCTTAGTGGGTTCAATCAATCTACAGGTGAGGTGGCATATATACATTTTGCATATGCCAAATACTTTCAGAAAATGTTTAAGTCCAAGCAGATTTTTTCCTGTGCTCTGTTCATCTTTACCAGTAATCTTGTCCTAAACCAGGCTAGTTAGAATTCTAGTAAATGGTCATCTTAAATTTAAAGTAGGGCCCACATCTCCTTGTCCGATTTCTAAACACAAAGGCAGAGAGAAAAGTAAGGCCTTCCTCCAAAAGCATAACTAAAAAGCTTAAACTATTTCCTAAATTCAGCTGTTACTGCTGTCACATGGAATTGTTATTCACCTCTCCCCCAAACTCTCTGACTGTTGATGAATTCAAATCCCAACCTTCCTGTTAAAGTGATTTCACATAATCCTGGAATATTTGAATGAATACCAGTGTGCTTAGGCTATGCAGTGGGTCTTTAGGACAGCAATAAGCTCTGTGTTTGGATGCTTCATTCTTCTCTTCAAAGACAGAATAATAACCATAATTCTGAAATGCAGTTCTGCAAACATTCATAACTGGATGGAATGCATACCTGCTAAAAATCAATGCTCATAATCCACTGCTATCAGCACAGCATGCAGTGACCTGCTGAAATTATGAACTTTACCAATTTCTGACAGAGTTGCTTGATGACTCCCTAGTCTGCATTCTTGATCTCTGTACTACACAAAATTCTGACACAGCACAGATTTCCTTATTGTGGTGGAAGGGCTTTACACCCATAAAACTATGGTACAACACAAATACAATTTAAATCCCAACAGATGGACTGAAATAGGCTAATCTGTATTAGTCTAGTGATTTAAAAAAAAAAAGGAAGAAAAACATCAGATAAAAAGGGGGCTAATGTATTCTGACAGGAAGCTAAGTCTCCTTATGAGGATGGTAACGTTAACTCTTGCAGCTTTGTCTACTTTCGTGATTAACTGTTCTTTTTATAATCACCAGAAAGAAATTAACAGTACCTGATTTTTTATGCTGGTATATCTTTTCAGATGCTTTATAAACTCTGTTCGAGAAGTATTTTGTACAACAATAAGAGCCATGCTCCCATTATTCAACCTGAAAAGAAGACCAATTTAGTTTCCCAAAAGAATATTCATTAATTTGGAAGTTTAACAGGCTCTTAAATAGTCTAGATTAAAAAGAAAATAAAATAAAGCCAACAAGAGTAAATTAATAGCATTGCGTCAATATATTTTTTTTTTACATCTTTTTGCCAAGCCCCAGAGATAGATCAATCTAAACTACACACTGGAGTTATTTATCAGATATATTTGTATCATACAGTGTAATAATAAAATTGTACTCCCTTACCAATATCCATAATTTATTGAACGCAACATATATAATCTAAGAAAACCTTTCTTTTCTACTTAACAGATGGTTTTTAAACACCGGGGATCACAAATTTATGTTCTTACTTTTCTCTCCCTTGAAACATAACAATGACCAAGAGTGCTGCAAGGCAAGGCTTCACCAAGAAAACAATCCCACAGTGCCTGCCAGCACACGCCCATCATATACCCCAGTGCAGACGGATTCATTCACCCCCTCCACTGAACACTCAGGCTGCCCTCACAAAGATTTTCATCTTCAACTGTGCCACTATGCAAACTCTCTTAGCAGTTCTTAGTACAGTTCTACTTATATATTTCACAAAGCCCATAAAAGTTAGATTAAGAGAATTTTGTACTAGATAAAACAGTCACATAGTAGAGATTAAACAAGACAAGACCCTACAGTGCAGATGCTTCGTGGTTCTAGGCATCCAGTCACTAGGGGTATTTCAGCATCTTTGAGAATTCTAGTCAGACAGTGAGCCAGTATCAATTCACAGATTCCTTAACGTGCACTGTGACACAGAGCTGAACAACTCAAATCTCAATTCAATTGTGCCTACAACTCATTTGAGTTAGAGACAAATCAGTGTTCAACAAGAGTATCTGATGAACATGACAATCACTGATGAGACTGTGTTCTGTACAGAGATGATGTATTGCATATTTTATGAATATATATGAATACATATACTTATTTATCTATTTATTCAGCATTTATCTATGGTTGGAAAATATCTTCAGAGTATTTAAAAAAAAAAAACAAAACAACTTCCAGCCAACCACCACAGATCTCTCCTCACTGATAGTTCTTTGGCTACTGAACAACTCTATCAGGAACATTCTCAGACAGTGATACAGCACTGTCCAGGAGGGTATTTTTTATAGAGCCATTAAACAAGTCACCTGGCACAGCATTACTTTGCTGATGGAGAAACCTGATGGTGACATTTAAAAAATTGCCTCCCTATCATATTTGTGCCAATAAAAAGAAGAGTAGGCTACTGGGCAATGCATTCAGCTCTGTGGCCTTTCATCTTCAAAAATGACCAAGAATTCCCATTAATTCTCTTGAAAGCCCAGTCTGCAGTGAAGTGCAACACCGATGCTGTAAGAAACACGTGTCCCACGTGGCTCACACAGAGCACACAGTTAAATGTATCTTGACATGTTTCTGCAAATTTAGACCAGCATAACTAGAGTTACAGGCAGCAGCCAAAGCTTTCATTCCACTTCAAATGTCTTCACATGGCAGAAACTTCTTGGGGACATAGGAGAGAGAGAAGAAACCTAGGTGAGCTCTTTCTATAGTGGGTCTGGAGTCTCTAACAATTAGTGCAACACTGATGGTTCCTGTACTGAAAAGACATACAGTCAATATGCAATTCACTATGACAAGTGAAGCACCTGTTTGAAAAGTCTACCCTTCCTACCCTACTAGCTGATGTAACTCCTAAGATTATTTTTAAAAGAGATGAAAGGACAAAGGATGTCCTTTATATGAAAAGACAGGGAGATTCACCAAGAAGCTACACTGGGAGAGAAACAAGCTCATTCAAACCTGCAATAATTGCATGGAGTTGTCACAAAATTCTGTCACAGAGAAACAGGCCAGAACACGTGGAAAGAGAAATCAAAGCTAGAAGAAAATAATTTTTGAATTAAAATAATTCTTCTCAGATTTTTTCTGCTGACTGGTATATAAATACACTAAATGGAGAATAAAGTTCCTAAGAGGGGAGAGCATCACAGACCTATCTGGAGAAGCATGAGGTCTAGTAGGATCCCTGTAGCAAAGAAAACTTCTCAGTAAGAGTTTCATCATAAATGTTGGTTTCTATATTGTTTCCAAGAAGTCAAATCTACTGGTTGAGCCAGTAGTTTTGAAGAAAAACACCTCATCAATTCTTCTCTATTTTAACCTAATGATAACAAAATGAAACAAAACAGACTTATTCCATAAAACTTCCTGAGTGCTGGAGTTTTTTTGATAAACATACACGCATGCACACACACACTAGAGCAACTACAAAGCTTGTACTCGCTATTCTGCTTAATCACCAATTGGATACATCGAGTACAAATATTTATCACCTAATAACTGTTTGGGCCACCACAAACCATACTCTCAATAATGAGCTAAGGGCAAAATGAGTCAATGTCAACAGCCAGGTTGCAAACTCGTTTGTTTCCCAAAACACTGCATATAGAAGCTGCATTTCTCAAGTTCAGAGGGAAAACAAAAAAAACAACCACAAAGCAAACAAACAAAAGATTTAAAAAACCCACAAGTGAATTTTAGTTGTTAGTAACACGGGAAAGACTCAGATGTCATTTTTGCTGGCTGTAAAGCAGAAGATGAGGGGCACCTTCCTTTTTGAAAAAATAAAATCCAAGAATGAAGTTTCCACATATAGCCAAATCCTATGACAGATGATTGCTCGATGACTACTTCTTAAGTCAGACTTGCCAACTAATTCAATCACAGCAATTATCCACTCATTATTCTAGTTAGACTGCTTGACCTTATTTGCCTGATCCAAAAACTGATTACAATTCCTGGGATTATCGAGTCTGCTGCAGTCTATGCTCCCTCCCCCATTCCAGAGGGACTAGACTACCTAAACATAGGCTCATATTCTCAGAAAAGCCAAGGTCTTAAGGTAAGATGTCAGAATTTATAGACATGACTAATTCTCTAAACCCATACTGACCTCGTATTAGGTGCCAAGCCTCTTGGTGCCATTGAACACAGACAAGGGATTGCCATAATGCTCACATTCAGGAAGTGACCCTGAATTTTCTGCCATTCATCCTTGCCACCTAAATATAACAGAGTAATTCTGTATTACTCCAGTTAATCAACCGCAGTTAGTTTTTAAATAGTCATACAAGTTAAAACTGACCTTTTTTTATTTTCTCTTTCTTCTTTCTAAAAGAGTGGAAACACGTAGGTAAAATAATTAAAGTAATTTTTGCACATTTAAACAACACACACTTTAGAAAAAAGTAACATATTAATTAAAAAGAACAAATGAATACTACTGAGTGGAAGACTGCCTTGTAACAAATCCTCCATAGTCTACAGGGAACACTTTACAATGTGTTCAAGTTGTCAAAATAAATACATATATATATTTTTTTAATATTTAATCAACAGGTGAAAACAATTTGAACAATATTAAGAAACTGCACAATTTTATCTTCAAAGACATATTTTTGTAGCTTTGGAATTGTTTGACTCAGTTTTACTTACCTGTCATTCTCATGAGAGTCTTCCTGTGGAATTTGTAGAGGTAAAAATGATAATTCACATTCCTCTGGCCTAAAAAATATTTACTATCATGTAATATATGAAATATTAAATATTTACTATCATGTAAACTGCTACTCTGACTGTTAGACTTTGATAAAAGTTCAGATGATTTTAAGGCGCTGCTGAACGTACAGAATTCATCTCCTCTTTAACTTGTAAGAGGAATATACATCACATCTGACTTAAACTTGTCTGCAATTAAGCTCAACTACTGCTGTCTGTATTTTTATGACATTAATTATTGCATTTTCCTCAAGCAAATGAGAAATACTAGAAAAATATAACATCTCATAACATACCTGAGATCTGCCAGAGTTTTGATAAAAGCAAAATCCTTCCGCTGACTGGAGGGCATCCAACGGTGTTTTTCAGCCAAAGCCAGAGTCCTCGCACCAAAACCAAACATAGCTGAGAACCCAAACCTCAACAGTTTGCTGGGAGTACTGAAGGTACAGACATCTACTGCCTGAATATGTCCTAAAATTTCAAAGATAATGAACAGAAATTAAGAAGAACATCTGTGTTGTACATGAAATACAATTTAACATTTCTTTTTCAAGCAATTTAACTGTGAGAAAAAAATTTCCAGACTCTTTAGGAAATCAAGTTTTACTAATGGAAACCGGAATCACTCCAGATAAAATTAAGACTCTGTAAAAGTAGTCATTTCAGGTGCTTGAAAATGCTAAAGTTATGGCAAAAATTCAGCTACTTCATAAGGCTGCAAAGGGTCTGACTCTTAATTCTATTCATATTTTTAACAATTAGTATTAAAGAAAATGTAATACTGCTAATATCTGCATAAATATTTGCAACCATTTCAGCAAACATATGTAATGATTAAACATCCTACTGGAGGAAATATGGGAACTCAAACACAGATTTCAAATGCATTCATGTTTACAGTTATAAAATATAAACATCTAATTCTCTTCAAGACAAGGTATATACCTTTTCTCTGCAATAGAAGCTGGGAAGCTTCCATTAGATTGAGTGTTTCTGATTTTTTAAAAAACAGTTTTAGATTTTTGCTGTAAAGACTTGTATATGACTATTCAAGAAATAGGGCAGAGGCTCTTCCACTGCTGACTGCAAGGCCTAGAAAAGAGATACTCAAGATGGACCTGTCCCATTATTCTATTTTTTGCTGTGTGAGCAATATTAACAATGCCTAAGTATTCGCTACTTCCTGAAACCCAAAAATAAGGTTTGCACTAGCAACTTAGTTTTTCCTTTTAGCATTTTCACATTCAAACCCCTATTTATTGTGCAGACCAAATGGCAAGTGAGACAGTTTTTTCTACTAATAAAGCTTTATAAGAAAGCTGTTAGCATTTAAAAGAACTGTGCCTGGAGCTAAAAAGATGAATACTTTCTCAGAAATACAACAATACTTTTTAGGAAAGTCCAATCCTAACCACTTCCTCAAGTGTTTTCTGTGTTTTCACATTGTCTTCAGCAGGTACATTGAATTAAAATAATCCAACCAATCATTGCATAATAACCCACACAGAATACCACTATTCACACAATCAAGTCTGGAAAAGGCTACTTTTTGCATTAAAAGAACATCAATAATAGGGCACAAACACCAAAATCAGACATTATTCCATGGCAGATTTTAGTCACTAGAAGACGAGGTCCACAGCCTTTGCTACTGAACTATACTCAAGGAATGATAACCTTTCCAGTCCACTACAGATCACGATAGAATCATTTGGGTTTAAACGCCTTACAATATAGTTCACAGCAACAGAGCATAATTGAACCAGTTGCTCAGCCTTTACTGAACAAATGGTTAGGGCAAACTTCTAGATGCTGCTTTATTATTTAAAATCTGACAATGCATGTAAAAATATTTACCCATTATGATGTGCAACGTTGCAGTCACCACATGCTTAATACCATAGAGCGTATGGGCCAAAATATTAGTGGTACCTGTAAAAGTGAACACAATTTGCTGTAAAAATATGAGAGATACAGAATAACAAGAAAAAAACCAGCATTTTTAGTTACTGCATTAAAAAAAAAAAAACCTCCCCATAAATTACTTAGTCTTATTAGCAGCAAAAATCCTTAATAGTATTAAATTAAAACCTTTAAAACTTCCAGAGGTCTATAAAATCTTCTGTGCAAATTAATTCATATGTGCCATAAAAACGAAGGGGGTTGAAATAAGCTTTACAAAAATTGCCTGTTTGGTGTCTGTCAAGGCACTTTACCTGTGTAAGAAACACAGATATATATGCAAATTCTGCCCTTCTGCTTTAATGTCTAGGACATAAAATACTGTGTATCAGCTGACTTTTAAACATCAATTTATTTTTTAATTCCTGAAGAAGGAACAGTTATGTCTTTCCTAAATGGGTATAGTTTTAACAGAATTTAAAGTTGATTTTTGTCATCTCTGGCATTTCTTAGCCAAGCAGCAGAGCCTCCAGAAAAATAAAGAACCAGGGCCTGCCACCAAGCAGAATATTGACTTCTTCAAATCATTGATTAAGGGATGAATAATTCAATGACAGTTTAATTAAAAGAACAAAAATTATAACAGAAAAATTTAGAACCTAACGTTCCCATAAAGAAATGATCTCACATATGTTTTCAAATTGTTTTCTGGTTGCTTGAATTATTTAATATGCTACAGAAGCAATAGACAATTCTGGACACTAAATTTGCCTGAAGTTTTATGGAAGCTTTTAAACTTTCAAAAGTAGGAGAGAAAGGAGAGGAAAGGGAAAGACTATCACATTTCAAACAAGAGGCATTCAATATTTAAATAAACACTTTTAAAGCATCATGTATCAGATGGAAAAATTTTATTTATCCCAAAACTATTTTATCTTTGATGTCATGCTAGTGGTAGAAAAAAACCAAAGCTAAATTTGCAAAGACTGATGTACATAATTACAAAGCTCTAAAGGTATCATGTCATTCTTATTCAGGAATACATCCTTTGATTTTTTTCAATAATTTCTCTCAATATAAAACTGTAAAATAACTGGAAATCTCAGTATCTCACAGATCCCCTGTTAAGTCCCTGAAGCATCTTAGTGTCTGAAGATAATCCAGAACTCCATGGAAAGCTGCCATAACATCAGAGAGAGAAGCTCTGAGTGAGGCTCACAGGGTTCTTACTAAGTAAAGCAAGTGAGGTACATCCTCAGTGAGGTAACAGACATTTAAAAGCTACAAGAAAACCCTACATTTGATCTAAAAAGCAATTCTCCACAAAATACTAAAAGTATATGCACAACATAATTTCATGTTTGAGTGACTTCAGAGATTTAACTTCTAGATCCAACCTGTTCTGCTCTGCCAGTGAAGCTAGCTAAAGATGTTACTCAAAAATACTCAAGTATTTCCTTCAATCAAAATTTTACAACTCTTACCAAGTGTTATGGGTATCTCTCCAAAACAAAGCAAATCACACACGCAAGCAGCAGGTCATCACAAGTCAGGTTAATCATATTTGTTTCCTGTACCTTGAAACAGGGAGGTTGTTATCCTGAAAAAAATATTTTCCTTGTCTCTGAAGATCAAGTTAATAAAAGAGCACAAGGCAGAATATACTTCTGAATATCAGACTTGGTACATCTTAAAAGTTCAATTCCTCATTTAAGAGTAATTTATCAATACAGATGGCAGCAAGATACCAAATAACCGCAGCTGAAATCAGTACCAATCTTCATACTGACTTTAATGAGGGATAAGTCTCATTTCTACTGAACAGGATAGACACAAGTAAGTGCATCCTTCTCTTAAATCTGTGGAGCTCATTGACATTTGCAGAAGTAAACAAAGTAAAATCCCACCTTTTCGGGACTCCTAGGAAGATAAAACAAATTCTACCTGTGCTAAAAAACAAATACCACATCTACCCTTTTACAAACTGAAAATCTAGAACAAGCACAGTTTTGTCACATTCTCTAAAAGTCCCTCTTAGTACATCCCTAATAGCATTTTTGATCCGAATAATGACTGAATAACATGTCTCATTAACTAGGTCCTATACAAGCAGGATGGCAGACAAAATAACGCAAAACAAACAAGCAAAACCAAAATGCGCAGCCTATAAACAAAGTGAAAACCAAAATAATACTACAAGCTTTTCTGATTTCAGTGGTGATTCAATAATAAGGGTATTAATGCTATTATTCCTTCTCCCAAGTAATCTTCTTCTTCCCTATGTAAGCTTAAGCTATTATTTACCAATAACAAGATGGTTCCCCTGAACGTTATCATATTTCTACAGAGACTAACTTTGATGCCCTTGTATGGCTTGCACCCCTCACACATTAATAACAGTCACATTTTCAGTTCTCACTCCAACTACTCAATTTACTATAAAAAGGTTTCATCTATACAATTCAAGCATTTCTGTCACCTGTGTTTTTTTTAACAGAAACAAAGAAGATTTTATTACTCAAAAAATACAATTCTGTTCAAAATATCAACCCATTTTCCTGACATTACAAACAACTTCCTACAACCTCCTTCCTATGAGATGTGCAATAAGCATCACAGTAAGGACAAAGTATCAGCAGGTCATGTAAAGCATGACTGATGAAGGTACCAAACAGAAATTGTAGAGAAAAAAATTGTCCTTGGAAGTGCAAGCACTTCTGCAGTACAATTAACTTAATTAACCAGACGACATGAATATTCATAAGGCTGTTAATGTCTCCCCCATCCAAACAGATAAATGTGATGTAATGACTTCCTAGTCAAGCATAGCTAAAATTCCGTTGAAAACTGCACCAACATTTTGGTTCTTTGCCTGAAATATCACAGAAATTAACACTCCTTCAGTAATATTTTATTTTCTGAATTAATTGGAAATCATGAATTTATTTAAATGAACCATTTCAGACCAAAAGGTTCACAGCCATCAGATATAGATTGTCTCTTGTTCTGTAACAACTCGATAGCTTTTTTAATGTCCTTCCAGTTCCCCCCTCCCTTTCTCCATTTCCCCCTCTGTACAGTTTCTTAGCAGTAGTTCCCATAGCAACAAACAGTCTTGCTAATGGCCAACAGTACAACTGCAGGCTTCCCCACATCTCATCTATTTGATTTGGACCAGAATAAGGCAGCTCAGTAGAGTATTTTAGTAAGGACACACTCCCCTCTGAACCTTTCTCTTCAGGAGGTAAACTGCTTCAAGAGCATCTCCTTCCCATCAAGTTGACTGAAAGTTCAAAATGCTGTCTTAACTACTTATAACAGAGGCTAAAACCAATTTTTAAGCCACTCACATAATGCTATCCTATAATACAGTTGCTGTTTCTACTCAGCTGGGGAATCCTATTATTGCTGTACAATGGATTTCTGGTGGGGAAAAAAAATTAATTGACCATTGAGTTCCATCTTCATGAGAAGAAGTACCACACTTACCTGTTTCCTAACTGACTACCTCATGTATTATGAGCAATATGGAAATAAAATAATAGATTATTTTTAAGAACTTATTAAGGAGTTTCTCACAATATTATTTTAGAAATTCTTCTCATCCTTTTGTAACAAGCTGTGCAGCATCCTTTTGGGTTTACAAGTCCTTTTTGATCATGACATATTTGTCCTAAACTGAAGAGAGTAAGCATTAATGATGAGGCACAGTGACCTAAGCACAACATGGAGTCAAATGCTGGAGATTCTCAGCACCATCAAGATATTCACAGTAACTGACCAGTGATTCACATGACTGAAGTGATGGCCCAATTGCTGCACTCAAATTCATCAGCTTCATGTCTTTGAGATTGCTACCTCTTTTACAAACACATTTCCAAGGGTTTTTTAACATGGAAAAAAGCTAATGTAATCTCACACTTTTACAAGAAACTAGTCCCTGTCTTCATGCTGCTTTTGTAAGCGCAAACCAAGTCAAAGCACTTCAAATCTTGCTTGCTCAGTTCAAAGGGACTTGCTCCACTTTTTTGTAGAAAACAAAACAGCGATTTCCTGTTCAACTGGCTGCAAGAATTTTTTCCTTACTAGTTAAAAATATCTGAGAAACTACATCAAGTAGTCACATCAACATCCACACCAGAGAGTAGCGTTCATTCAAAAATGCCCCTTCTCTTTTCAAGGGAAGCGATTCATATACCAAGCCAGAATCAACTCTGACTGTACTGATTTGTGCTGGTTTTGGCTGGGGTAGAGTTAACTTTCTTCCCAGTGGCTACTATGAGACTGTGTTTTGGATTTGTGCTGAACACAGAGTTGATAATATAGTTGATAATACAGTGATGGGGTTTTTTATTGTTGCAAGAGCCAAGGCCTTTTATGCTTTCCACACTGCCACTTTGGCAAGGAAGTTGGAGGTGCATGAGAGGCTGGGAGAAGGCACAGCCAGGAGAGGTGACTCAAACCAGCCAAAGGGATATTCCAGACCATATGCTCAGTATATAAAGTGGAGGGAAGAAGCAGGAAGTGTGGGACATTTGGAATGATGACATTTGTCTTCCCAAGTCACTGTTATGAGTGATGGGGCCCTGCTCTCCTGGAGATGGCTGAACACCCACCTGCCCATGGGAAGCAGTGAATTAATTCCTTGTTTTGCTTTGCTTATATGCCCAGCTTTTGCTTTACCTACTAAACTATCTTTACCTCAATCCACGAGTTTTCCAATTCTCTCCCTGATCCTGCTGGCAGGCAAGTGATCGAGTGGTTCTGTGGGGCTTGGCTGCTGGTTGGGGTTAAACCATGACACACTTCCAGCTAAAGCCTTCCTGCCTGGGCCAAGTTATACTTCAGTAAGTGCAAATACAAAAATTGTGAGGAGAAGGCACACACAACCCCCCCAAAATCAACCAACCAACCAATCAAAACCACACCACAAGATGCGAGAAAAAGTTAACAAAGGAGCAAAAGGATTTTTCCAGAGAGAAGAGATTTTCAGGTCTGTAAGAATAAAGAAAAGAAAAAGCAGTTTTGTTAGCACATTTTTTTTTAATATAATCCACAAAATGTTTTTCTGGGACACTATTTTAAAATAGACCATAAGCATGAATCCAAGAGAGAACCCTGCCAAGAAAACAGGAGCGATTCAAGAAAGGAAAATCTAGAAAGCAAAGTTTTCGTATGATATCATTTCTCTCAGGAAATAAGGGCAAAACTTGATCTTTGCATGAATCAGCGGAAAAATATTTTAGTTTTATTCTTCCTCAGCTTCTTCCTTCAGGCAAAGCGCTCATCTGTGCCATTACTATAAATTATCATTACAATTTAAAATCTAGTCATTTGTAATCAATCTAAATCACTAATTTAGGACATTTATTCCCTTAAGTAACTGAAGCTTTAGCATCAAGAACTGCCTTCAGTAGCCAAAACTGCAAAACATGCCAGAGGGGCTTAAAACAGATGACTAACAAAATGTAACAGTACCTTTTATTCTCACCTGCTGGTATTACTCCGAGAGGAACCGGTGCTCTAACAGGGTTTGATACATAATCTGTGTCTTTTCCAGCATCTATTTGGGCTCTAAGCAGTAGACCATGAGCAACTTCGCTGACAGATCCATCTCCACCAACACAAACTACCCTATTACAAAACAAAAAATATACAGTTCAAAATAAACTTTCATAGCTGAGCAAACAAGTGGAAGGCAGCTACTACACACCATACACATAGTGACATTTCAAACAGCTAAAATCATTCGTTCAGAACAAGTTCGGGCTTCATTGTCAGATCAGTGAATGTTATGAGATATCAGCATCCTTATTTCTGCTTTCAGTCTGAGTAGGAGTAAATATACTTCACATTTTACAAAGTTTTCCTTACCTTATCACACATTAGGCTTGTAAACTGATCAAACGGAAGAACCAAACACAAGCTTAAGTGCCTCAGTGAAAAAGCTCCTTATATTTTTCAGTGCTGACTCACACAATCATTCCAATGCCTTTTAATTTCCCTTATAATAACAACTCACCAAATATTACAATAAAATAAAAAAATACTTGAAAACAGCTATTTTCATATACTATGTAGGCAGTTGAGGGATTTAGCAAGGTATAAAATCCTAGTGCCAGCAATCCTTTGCACGAAGGTACTTAATCACTGCTTCTGGAGCACATAATTAAACTCCCACCTGCTGTGGCTATAGAGAGGAATGCATTTGTCTGTAAAAGCTCTGTTACAGCAAACCTTTTTTTTTCTTTCTTGTTTTTGTTTATCTAAATAGCTATTACAGTGATTCTCCAAATTATTAAACACATTTTAATGATAAAAATAGTAATAATACATTTCAAGCATGTATAAGTGTCAGAGTCACTTTAGGAGGAACTCACTTAAAATATATTCTTTTTTATATATCTATATGAATACAGTTGTGCAACTACATCCAATAACTCAACCAGATAAAACTAGTAAGGTCTTAACAAAAAATACTCATTATGTTACTAAATGTTTAAATTCAATTACCTCAGCTCCCTCACATTCTTCTTCAGTTCCTTTTATTTTTTCCGAGGTGTTTTTTAATTTCTAATTTTCCTCTGTCTAGCTAAACACTGCCCACATTAACTTAAAAATGAAAAATAGAATATATAGCAAAAGTTTAAAACATATTTTCTTCCTCCTTGTAATCTGGAGTCATTGCCTGTCTTTTGACTCCTTTTTTGTTATTCCTAGCCTTCAAAGTTCCTCCCACAACAGGAAAAATTAATTTTTGAAGTCTGATAAACTGTATACCTGGAAGGACTTATCTGATTGTCTTCTGGCTATTAAAACTTTCAAAACCAGACATATTTTGTTCTGATTTTGGAAAGCTGTGTTTGTTGCAGATAAAGAGTCAAAAGAGTAACAAAAATGCTGCTAATTTTGGTTTTATTATTTTATTATTGAGAGTTACCTTTTCAGCTGGAAATAGAGATACCATCAGGGACCTGGGATTCCAAAGCTAATCAGTGAGAACCTGCCATGCATAAGGAGTAGAAAGTCTCAAGCAAACAAATTTCACTTAGACCACAAAGAAGGCTTCTTAGAGGAACAAACATCTATCTAACCATCAGACACAACTTTCTCAATCAACTATTTACTAATTTCTGACTTAACCCCGGCTACTCTTAATATCCTTAATACCTTAAGTTCCAGATCAGGGAAGAAATATATGCACGTACATTGCCTATTTCTGTCACTGTACAAACAGGAAAACACAGCTGAGGCGGCAGCACCACAAATACGCTCTCTCTATTTGTCACCAAGTCTCAGCCACAAGACGGGGGTAAAAAACCCACACTGTTATGTTGACAAAGCGCCAAAATCTCCAGTGTCCTTAAAAAAAAAAGTGCATAGCAAAAAAGGTGGAATATATAAGACGTATGACATGCCAAGGGTCTCTGCAAAACAGGGTGGTAAAAATAGGGTGAAGAAATCAAAGAAAAGAAATTATACATACAAACAAACAATTTTGACAAAAAATTAACACATAGGAGTGTTGCTTATAGAAAGCACTGAGATACAAACTTCACATGCTGTTTAACATGTAAGGAACCATAAAACTCTTAAAGAAAAAAATCAAGCTCAAAAATTGCGTGCCTCTATACTGCTTATCTACTGTAATGAATAAAAAAACCCAGTTGCCTCACCCTTTCTATATTTTCAGTTGAATTAGCTTTCTGTCTGTCTGAAATATGCAACACTTGATAAACACAGGCTGAGTTATCGAGTAGCGGATTGATGCACACAGGCACAGCCTTCAGTCCACACCTAACTCACCTCCAGTTGCTTCCAAGTTTGGGCAGAGCATGTAAGGTCTACGTGCAGAAACAGCACAAAAACTACCTTACCTCTTACCACCACACACAGTGCCTAAAAGGAGATACAGATGTGTCGTTCTAGAAAGGACAGGGACCTTTTCACCTCAGAAATCCTGACTTAAGCGTTATATTCTTCCAGCTTCTTCTGCTCCTGTTTGCCCTCAGACCTGTCTTACCGGGGACTGTAAGTCCAGTGACTCTACCCAAAGATCAGGAGATGTTTGCATAGAACATACAATCCAGACTTTTTCTTCTTTGTCTTCATATTCTTGCAAATACAGAGACTGCAATTTTCATGAAGCATATTTCAGAAAGGTTTATGCTTATTTGCCATTATTTATGAATCTAAAATACATACCTGTTGTCAGTAATAATTAAAAACCAAAGCATTTAATGAGAACTGATTTTCTCAGGTTTCATAGACATGAGAAACAGAGTAACTCATGAAATGCCTACTAGCATAGTTTTGATTGGAATACAAATAAAAAATAATGTGACGGGGTTTATTAACATTCACAGTCACTAAGCAACTTACCCATCAAATGCCTGGAGTTCACATTCTTTAAGTACTGAGAGAGCATGTCCTTCATATTCAGTTACTGTGGAAAATATTAATTATCAGCAGATTAGATAATTTTAAGGGTTTTAAATTATTTTGGCCTTATAACATAAAGAATACACTAATACAATCCAGGTTATTTTTTAAAATCATTAATGTTTTAAAAAGTACATGAAGTTTTATTTTACACCAGCTATAAGGAGAGACGTTAAACTCAGCTGCCATCAGACACATGGTTATTTAATGCATTTAAATTCTGATAATTTAAGAAGACGTTTGTTGCATCAAAATGCAAGTTTTAGCATTGACACAGTTGGTAAACTTCGGGAAAATAAGCATATCCTCAGTAAAGACTGAATTATTTCAGGATCAATCAAATTTAATTGCCTTTGTGTTAGGATATGCAAATTGCTAAATCAAAAATATGAGGAGTTAAACACAGAAGTATGAAATCAAGCCAAATACCAGTGACAATAGAATATAACACACAGAGGAAGGTGGCACAAGTATACACCAGAGTTCATAGCCTCTGGAGGAAATGAATCTGTCACTCTACATTGATGTCTCTGTGTTTGCTGATACCCTATATAGCACTGTAAATGCCAGTGAAGCCAGGATAAACTGGCATACTACAGATGGCACAAAGCATCATAACTACATTTAGCATTTTCTAGGGCAGCTTTGCCAGAAGAGGCAGCCCAGCTGCAGCCACCCATCAAAGATTTTTGCTGACTGACATGACACTTGCAGATGGATTTTTTGTGTAAGAATGTGCATCATTATATGCAAAATTACATTAATCTTTCATGCTTGTCTGTCCCTAGTGCTTGCATAGTTCAAGGCTTTTCTCCAGTGTTTCTAAACACTGTTAAAATTATTAGTCTTGGTGTCTAAAACAATCATTCCGTATCTGTACCTGTTCTAACACTATTTCTACAGACTATTCAAATGCTGCTTACAAGAACTGAAAATACCCCCCTCTCTCCCTATGTACACATCCACACAAGTATGCTTGTATATATAATGAGTGTACGTATCTTTTTTTCCTAAAAATAAAAAGGAAAACAAAATCAAAAGTGATAAAATTTTTACACTTCACACTAAACAATTGTGTATACAGACAAACACATACACATATATATACACACACAAATTGCATATAACTTCAAAATCCCCCAATCAGTATTAGCAAAGTTTCTAGTGCTTGGTGTTTTGAAAATTTGTAATCAAAAACTAGAGTTATTTTGACTATATCAAAGGCAGAGAGTTATCATTTTGCTGCAGAAATACCTATCACTACAACAACTTTTGGGAATTATTGACAGCAATTACTTTCATGTAGGGCCTCTTTGGAAGATCAAAGCACAATATTTAAGCTACCATATTCAGTTCTGCATTACCAATAGGAACTATGCTTTCATCAATACCTGTAGACTGTGCAAAAAGTGACCAATAAAACTGCACGTCATGCAAAAAAGGCAGAAAGGTGCAAATATCTTACCATTGCTTAGCTGTGAAAGAAATTCTTCCTATGAGAACATACAGTTGGTTACCAGGTTACATGCCTTTTTAAATGAACATGACGACATTTAGGAAGTTATGAGTACAGTCTGATTAAAATGGAACAGTAAATAAGATTTATTTGTAACAGAAAACATGCTCGGTGCTTTCCTAATGTAAAGAAGTTATGCCTACTATTACAAAATTAATTCACTCAAAGAACAAGGACACGAAAACAAAGAGGGCTCATGTCTACAGAGATATCAATAAAGGCAATAAAAATGACTAATGTTAGCCAGATTGATAGCAACTTCATCCTCTTTGCATCTAATTGCTTAAGATAGGAAATTAAGTACAAAGACTACTGCAAGGCTTAAGATTGGGAAATTCCAAGAAATTTAAAATTTGATGAGCAAATGACAGAAGTACACAGCACCTATTTTGAAATACCATGACAAAAAGGCAATGAAGAAATGAGGTTTCCAGGAAAAACTTTGTGAGAACATATAGAAAACCATTCAAGGAGAAAAAAAACTTTAAAAAATCTAACCCAGACATAAAAAGACCATGTCTAAAAAGTTTTCTGCAGGCTTGACAATCTCCAGAAGGGCATGTATAAATCATTCTGATAGCTGGAAAAGAAGCTAAATGTTTGAATATTTGGCCCTGTTTTTAGGGGGAAAAAACCCAAACAAACAAAAAACCCCTACACAATATATTTTGATAAGAGGAAAAAGCTTCTTTCATCATTTGAGAAGGATCTAGATTACATATTTGATAAATCTTATAAAAATATTATTTAATGATTTTTCAACCACTTCTAATGCATAATTGAGAAAGTTTTTCTTTTTCAAGGACATTTTGTTCCTAAGTTTCAAGTAACAGAATTCTGAAGGAAGGACACCAATGGTGTACCTCATTTGAGCAGTCACACATACTCCAAAACATTTTAACACCTTATCTCACATAGTGAGCAAGAACTAAGGGTTCTGCCTCTACATATAGAAAAAGCAACATACAATTAGTACAACACTTCAAAACATGGAATGCTTTCCTATGACACCTAAAAATGTTAGCACTCATGTCACAGACTAAAGTCAACAGGATTAGAACTGCTAATGATAACTTCTTTTTTCCATCCAGTGTCAACACCAGTTAATCTGTTGTTATTTACAACACAGTAAGTTTAAACCAATGCTATTTATCCAATTCTCAAACACTCTTCTTTCTTCCCTTTGTAATTCTGCCTTAAAATGAGCATGCTTACTTTTGCCTAAACATCAGCTTGTAATTGAGCATAAAAAGCAGCAAAAGAGTGAAAACCAGGGAGACGAGTGAGACAAGCTATGATTCTGTCAGGGCTTCCTTTATTTATTTATTTATTATGTGTCAAATTTTACAAGGCACTAATGTATTTCTAAAATATAGGCTCCAATTATCACTATTGGTCAATGCCTGCAGGTGTCCCAACAGTGGAGCGAGCTCTTGTTGAACTGAATTCTTGGAAGAGTCACCATTCTTACCACACCAGCCATATCCCTGCTGCAGCACAAAAAAATGCCAAATTCTTAAAAGAATGCATAAAGGCCAGATTTTAACTATTGTTTAGCCTTAGCTACAGTTAAAGGTACTGTTTCAGTTTAAATTTGCTAATTCCCACTTTCTAGTGCACTAAGCACTTTAGAGATTTGTTTATTGCATGTAGACAGAATAAACCAAAAACCAACAAAACACAACCCACTCTGTAAGACCTTTGGGTACTTTAACTGAAATTAATACAGCTGTAGTGCATAAAGTAATTTGGTAAAAACAAACAAACACAAAAACCTACCAAATTTGAAGATAATTTGAAAAAGTAAATGTTACTTCAGAACTCACTTATTCACATACATGCCTTTTGATTGCTTTATGTCCTTGAGTAGGAGAGAATACTTCCACTCCAGACTTCTAAATACATAAGAAGTTTATTCCAAGAGAAGTTACAATGAAGAATAAGATCTGGCAAGCCTGATCACCGAGGAAGCAACAGCCAGCTACCAATGCACAAGACTGCACGAGGAGAGCTCTGTCTTTCAGCACTCCACTGTCAACCTTTGATGGTTTGAGGTTTTTTCAGTAACCTGCCAGTTTGTGTATGCAATGGAAGCCACTTCACAGGTTCAAATCTGCTATGAGGTTTTTGTGCACAATGAATTTTGAGCTTTAAATGTGTGTATGGGGAAAAGTCTAAATGTAAACTATCTTCAGTGTAAAAATTGTAAAAAAGCCTTCACAATTTCAGTATCTAATACACCTTTGTACACCACCAGTTATCTGGCCATATTCCAAAACAGCAGGAACAGCAAGATACACACTCCAACTTCACAAAATTCAAAACAATTACAGGAGGAAAAAAAACTGCTCAATTTACTTGAAATAAAGCACTCAGTTTTATTATAAGATGGTACCAGTGGACAGGACTTTCACTCAGCACCCACCATCACCAACTTTTTATTAAATGCACAGTTCTTATTTATTTAGTTCTCTACTAGCATTGAAAACTGTAATGCAGTTTTCTCATTTTGCCTGTAGGAGGAGTGTTAGGCAGCTAATAAGCACAATAGTATTTCAACATTGCCAAAATAACCTTATTTAAAGGATAAGCCATTAAGTATTTTTCTGGCTAAACCCAGAAGTTTCCTTTCAAAATTTAAAATAGAAATAATTAAAAAAATAAACTTTAAACTGTTTCCATTCAATTAGGAAAAATGTTTTTAAACCCACTACAAATTATATTCATAGCTTACATTAAAACTTTTTTTAAAATATCGTGACTAAACAAGGCTAATTTCTAAGACAAAAACATTATTATTAATCTGTTCACACTACCATCCGTGCCTTGCAGGTGAAAAATATGTCTGTGAGAATCAAAACTTATATAAAGCTGCTGGCATTCCCTTCTCAATTAAAGGATGTTAAGAAATTATCCCTACAGAATTCCAACACAGACAATCTTTTTCACATTCATTTTAATGTGCCTTTAATTTTCAAATGATTTTACTTTAAATTGTGGGCTAAATAATTAAAAAATACTGGTAATAAAATTAGCAAGATAAATCCCACATACAAACACTTATTGCATCATTATATCCTCATGTCTCAACCAGATTTTCTCAAATGGCCTGCAACCAGAACTAGTCATTTCATAAGAAGTTTAAGAAACAACTGCAGAATGAGCCCTCTGTCTTATCATTTATTTAAGCAGGAACTAATTTTTTTTTCAAGTCAGTTACAACAGACATAGGAAAAAAAACTTTTTGGTGTTAAAATGTCTTGCACCAGAACTTAGATTTCACATGAATATGAAATGCATAATCCAAAAATAGCAGCGTATTAAAGGTAAATGTAACACTATGGACTAAAAATTGTGAGCAGGAAATTCTCTGTAAATTTAGGTGGGTTTGGGGACCAAATTTGAGGCAGCGTAAGTTTTGATCTGTTCATAGAAGGGAGCAGAAGTAATGATCACATCACTAATATTTTACTGGCTTAAGAAAACTCATTATTTCCCTGTTCAGTTTCTTATGAAAAGCCAATCAAACGGAACAGCCAAAGGGCAATTTCAGGACATAAAGCAGAACTCTGGCACAAACTGGGGCCTTAAATCCAAACCTGCTCTTGGGAACCCATTGTTGAGCAAAAGGCAGCATCACTACAAGGGTACAGTTGTACCTTCGCGTTACCCAGACACCAAGTCATGCCCGTGTGCCTCACCACAACTGCCCTTTCATCACAGAACTTAATCACTTAGGCTTCCCTGAAACTGAGTCAGAACCCAGAAATACTGTGTCCTTCAGATTAGACCCTCTTGTACGTCAGGCCAACAGACGTTCTCCGAAGAGAATAGTTAAGGTCATGTATCTGTCAGAATGCAGGCACAACTCTTAGCAAGCCTATATAAGACTATCAGACACTAAATGCCTGTTTATATAGAACACTTACTTTAAAAAATACCAATTATGTACTACTAGTATTGATTGCTATAGGTGAAAAACATTCAACTAATAACAGAACTACAAAAGCATTTTTTGACTAGAGTTCTAAATGCACTGCTTGCAGGCAAAGCCAATAAGGATTAGCAGTAAATTCAAATTGTCTTGTATGCTTAAGTGCTAGTTTAAAAAAGGATTAAGTATGCTTTTGAAGCAACTTACCAGTGACATCAGTTTTTATGTCAGCAAGCTTAAAAAGAGGTGCAACTTGTTCATAATAAACATGAGTGGCTTCTCTTTTGTGGCTGCTTGGATTAACAAACACTTTTAAGGTTTTTGGTCTGTTTTGAAAGCCTTAAAAGGAAAACACAAAAGATATAAGATTATGCACAACCCAACTACTTTGACAGCTTAAATGAATTTTTAATATTAGAACCATTACAATACTTTAACAGGATAAGCAAATTATAGTCTAAAAAATGTTTCAATTTCTTCTTGGATGTGCATTGTTTATCTCTAAATTACAGTACTGATTACTTTCATGTGTACAGCTAATAAACAGTTGTAAGAACCAGAAAAAAAAGTCTATGTCACAACCTAGTTTAATCCTGATACAGGAACAGAAGGAATATGAAGAAGTTCTAAGTTTGGGCAACAAAAAAGAAAAGAAACCCAAACATCAAAACATATCCTTGTTGGAATTTAATATGACACCTTCCCAGCAGGCCCATGAAAAAAAAACACCCAGTAAAACTGACACTACAATCCAATACTTCTGTTTTCTGAGAGTGCAAATCAAACAGTGCAAACAAAATCCCCTCACCTTGAAGGAGGTCCAAAGAAACAGAAATAAACATAAAACTTGGCAATATCCTTCAGAAATCCAAGAATTATTGTTCATTTTACTTTTTAAACATTTCAATCTTCGAAGTAACAAACTCCAAAGAAACAACAAGGAGAAATAGTGCTATACAAGCTGTACCTTGTCTTGCACATCCCATGAAGTAATTTTATTCTTTGAAAAACAGCATTTTGTTGAATAGTAAGTAACTCATACTAAACAAATAACATTACTTTTCAAGTTCTCTTCTCTAGAATTCCTAAAATTTCCATGGTTCAGTGAGGCTGTTTGCTACAAAAAGCAAGCAGTAGCATGCAATACTGCTGTTCTTTTGGTAGTTATTTAAAATATATGATTTAAACAATTCTAGTTCTTATTTAGTATTGGGTAAGACTATCACTTTCTTAGCCAAATAAAAGCTAGAATATCTGGCAAGTGTATGGCTTTCAACATCCAAGAACAAAATTAGCAGTAGGCCACAACTCCAAAAGGAGTAAAGGGTGAAAGCACATTTTCCTGCCCCATGAAGAGTATTACTTCAATTACAGCCATGTGTACCTTCAGAGTGTCAGCTGGGACTTTCTGAAGCTCCTTCCACTTACTTTCCCTCAACAGTTGAACAGGAACAACTCCTCAAAAAAATTATAGCTAAATACTATTTCATCATTAAAGGGTAAAAATTTTCTTTAAGACCAAAACATAACAATTACAAAAAATCCCATAGGTTATTTTTTCATTTATTTAAAACACATCAAATAATCTGGAAATAAAAAACTAGTACTTTAACCAGTTTGTGTTAGCAAAAGATGATTTCTTAAAGATACTGAAAGAAATTATTGGATCAGTTAGTTGCTATAAACCCAAATGCATACTCAAAAAAAAATTTTATAACTATATTTGTGTCAAAATGTTACACATAGTGACGAGTCGTTGCACAGCAAACTAATCCTGAGGAATCCTTAATGCCTGAGGAATCCTGCATGTCTTAGTACCTATACTTAAAAAGTATCTCCTTCAAAAAGGAGAAAAAAGAAAATGGAGAGAAAAGGAACTCGGTGAGGACTGCAGATGCGTTGGAGGGCAGGGCTGCTGTTCACAAGGACCTTGATTTATTAGAAGCAAGGTCTGACAAAGCCTGAAGATGTTCAATAAAGACAAACACACAGTTCAGCACCTGGCCTGGCTTATGAGTCCAGGGTTGGGGACAGACCAACCACACAGCACCTCTTCAGAGAGAATCGGCAGCTCCTGACGGACAAGGAGCTGAACACGAGTAAGCAGTGTGCCATTGATGCCGTGAAGTCCGAGTGCTTACTGGGTTGCAGTCAAAAGAGGACAACCAGCAGTCTAAATGCCCTCGTTTTCAACATCCTTTGATCACGAAGTTCAAAAACTGCATCCACTTTCAGGGCCCCTAGCACAAGACTGATGAAGTGGAGAGAGTACAACAGAGAATTGTGACTACAACAAGGGAAGAGGCCACAGACAAGAGTCTGTGGTAGCTGACTTGTACAGCCTTAAGAGCAGAATCTACCTAAATGCTTGCCTTAAGTATCTACTGTAGGAGTAACAAAGACCACCAAGTCAGACCCCTTGCAGGTGCGAGGACAAAAAGGCAATAGACACAAGTTGCACAAGGAATATTCCTATGTGAAATAAAGAACAACCTCCTCACAATGAGGGCAGTTACGCCATGGATGACATTGTCCATCCTTAGAGATTTTCAAAACTTACCTGGACATGACTCTTAGCAACCTGATCTCTTTTAGAAGCTCACCTGTCCTGAGCAGAAAGCTAGAACAGATTATCTCCAGATAATTCCACCCTAAATTATTCCTGATTCACTGGAAACAGAAACAAGCACTGCAGGTGTGTAACTTCAGTGCAATTTCTAATCTCAAGAATTACAATACAAACAAGGAAGACTACAGAAAAGTTCCCAGGGACTATTAATACATATAAATCATCATCATAAAGATATTATAGTAATGTCTTAATTGAAATATGCTATTTGGTATTACTGCAGTCTTTTAGAAGCTATAAAAATAATAAGACCAAAAAAATAATTTCTGTGACTTGATAATTTGCCTGAAGCATCAGTAGAAATTAAATTGGAAACTACAAAAATAAGGACTCCTGATTTAAAAGAGACAAGATTTAGCCACATTCATAAATGTGCTGTCATGCTTTTTATCTTCTTTACAGGAACTCCTACCTGTGACAGCTGATCCTAAATGCTCAACCCCCACCAAACCCAGAGCCACAAAACTGTAAAAACTTACTTCAGACTCATTGATTTCTAAGCATACCTTTAAACTTAAAAAAAACCACCAAACCCATATAAATTAATATAAGACACAAAGCAGAGGGAATAGGAAAGTATAGTTTATAGAATTAGAGAAAGGTGATGAAGTGTCATAAATTGTTACCCAGAGAGTGCAAGTCACAATACTGCTAAACAGCCATTAGGAGAAAACTGAAGGGAAAAAAGCAAACATTGCTATCTCACTTCCATGTTTTTGAGTTTTACCTGTATAAATTTAAGCCCTGGGTAGCAAAACAGGTTTAAAAGAAATCCTAAGTATGGAAAATAATATAGGCTTTTCAGCTGGTGAAAAAAAATTCTAGATTTTTAAGGAAACAGTTGAACTTCATTTTTTTAAAACAAAAATTCATTTATTAAATGATTCTAAATCAGAAACTATTTATGATTATGTATATTAGGTTATTGCTGAAAAGTAGATCAGAGTTTACACATAAATCCTAGTGAGATTTTTAAGAAGCCAATGAATTCACAAGGTAAAAGTATTGGAATAGTCTCTTTACGACTACTTGAATATCAATTTACTTTTTTGGAGAGGTAAAATATTTCATTTACAGAAACAGGTATCATAAATAAGGCTTTTGAGCAGAGCTGGTACACTACTGATATGGTTTTGTTTGTGCCAAATAATTGCCAACTGACATGAAAGGATGATCGCGACAAAAATAATTACTTTATCAATCCCAGCATGTACTGGGCACGTTATAACACACCAAACAACTGAGTTTAATGAAAAAATATCCAGTACCAGTCCAAGATTGAACTTTCAGACAATATTATTGTGAAACTTCTTTAAAAGTATTTTTAAATAATAATCTTTTAATTGTCTTTAAACAACACCTCTATGAATGAATCAACGCCATTGACTACAGCGTGCAACCGATTCCAGTCTGCCAGCCTTTTGGTGTTCCCCTAACTGGTATTCTGTTATTGTTTTCTGTGGCTGCTCCGTTTGAAATGAACCAGCAGCCTAAAGCAGGAAGGCCAACTGTTCCTCTAGTACTGACAAATGTGCTAATATGCACTAGTTTAAACTTGATCTATCAAGTGAATCAGTGAACCATGAAGGGTGGTGGGTCAATCAGGGTGTTCTGAAAACAAAGGCTCATAGGGCAGCAGAGACGCTGTGCTCAGACATACATCTGTGCTGCTTTCAGTCCTTAGCTTTATGAAAATGGGTTTATGTTACAAAAGTTAAGAGCCTGGAATCATGTCATTACTGCCTACATTTATACATACTTTATACAACATTAAGAATATTATACATGAGAAAAACTAATAACATGAGATGGATTTGTTAACGTAACTATGGAGATACCACTGTTAATATTAACTAACCAAAGTTAATGTTTAACATTAATGGTTTAATTAAAACTTCATGCATGAAGTTTCAGGCATTCATATCAAATCCCAGTATGATACTACAGAACAGTAGATAAAAATAAAAAAGTACTTTATGCCTTTTTTGCTACTTTATCATTTATTCTTAACTACATTTACTGCCTTCTATTAGTTTACAGATTTTCTAAGTACAACATTTTCAAACAACTGTTAATGAAAATAATCATTATTTTGTTAAAAAAAGTCTTTCCAAAAAATGGATGAGCATTGATAATTGAGCATTTTCTCTCATTTCTGAGCCTGCCTTAACCTGTTAAAAAAACACTGGGCATTTGCATGCACAGAGGATTTTAGATTAAACAGTGAATTCTACTGACACAGTATGTCCCCACTGTACCTGCCCATAAATCCTGTACAAAAAGATGTGACATATAAATGGAAATCACTGAGAGTCAAGTGTGTAACAGGACTGACAGGAGATCAACAGCACTTTAGAATCTGTCTAGGCTGCTCTTTGGGGCCTTCCAGGAGCCAGTCCAGAACCAATGTTCCACAAGCGCATTAAGAAGGCATCCTGCATATTAAGATGGTTACCTGACATCAGTCTAACAAATCCATGGTGTACAGAAGATCAGTTTTCAGGAACACCATATCACTGAGCAAGCCCTTCATATCCAGCTGGCACGCATTTGAACAGTGGCAACATCAGGCAGAAAATAAAACTTATTTAAAAGTGGGAAGATGATGGTACATATATTTTGTTACCTTGTCACACACACAAAAAAACTTCATAATAGCAGTCACTGTAACTAAATTCTAAACAATTATATCTCTTTGTGATGACTTATTATATCACTTCTATGATGACAGGGTTCATAAAAAATTATAGCCTAGTTAAACTTTAAATTGGAGTACTCTAAACATGAAGTCAAACCAACAGAGGACACTCGCTGTGAAGAGAGTAAGAAAGAACAGGGAAAAAACAGTATGAAACATTCACGCCAGACAAATCACGCAGTAAAAGAGAAATTGCGTACATGAAACTTCAGAAAAAATTGAAATCTTCATTAGAAGATCCGAAATCCTCATTAGAAACATCCAGATAAAACTCTATCTCATATCATCACTGATAAACTTTATATTGTTATTCCTTAATTAATGTATATGCATAAAAACATAAAAAAATCTTTCCAAAGAGCAAGGTAAACAACCAGAAATTGCATTTATCTTCAGAGGGAACACACCTGTCAGTCACACGTACACTCATTTGTCAGAATGTCTAAGTATTGCTGACAGACATACCCAAATATATATACGTTCTATTTTGGTAAATCACCTCCTTTTCATTTGCTCCAGCCTAGAAACAATAAAAAAAAAATCTTCAAGTAAATAATACAGCAGTTAATAAAAAATTACTTTGGGATCAGATTCCCCTTTTGGGAAGGGGGCAGGGCAGTACACTGAAATTTTGACTATTTTAGAAGGATAAAACCAAAAGGAGACACTCTCAGTTCATTAACAAAGATGTCTCCAACACAAAAGGAAAAAAAAAGCTGCAGCAAAAACTATGAAAATTCATCACTGTTTCACACAGAGATATCAATGTGCCTTTTGAGATTTCAGTTACTGAGGAATCGACAGAACTCAACTGCACTGTATACTTTTAGTCCAGACCAAAATCCTATTGGGAACTTCCTAACAACGTTTGGTACATTTTAATTCAGAAGACTTTTTTTCTGAATTATACCATAACTATACCATCACTGTTTGAATTACTGACAATGGGCCTCTGCCACACTGAATTGCTGCTTTTTTGGTGATTTTACTAATAGGAAGGCAGTCTGTCTAGCCAGAATGTAACAGTATGAAAATTACTTTTATTGTAATTATAGAACTTAAAATAATATACACATTAGCCAATGATATTTGGGGAGGGGGGGAAGGGTTGTCTGATTACTTTTTTCCCCTCCAAGTCTCATTATTCCTGAGATAGAAGGCAAGTAAAAAAAAAAAAATGTACTGATCAGACATCAAAAAGAATCAGCACAAGGTTTGAGCTTCTGGAGAAAGACTGAAGCTGAAGGAAGAAATTCAAACAGCAACATTGCACAGAATACCTCTTTCAGGTTCAGGTGGCTTCCAATTACAAAGCTATAAAACAGAAACTTCACCTTGAGGTCAAGGCAACCTGAGCAGAGATACTGCAGGTTTTTTTTCTGTGAACATATGGTATCACTGCTCCTGATAGATGGAGGGTAATCTGGGAACAAAACAGACATTTGCTCCTTATGCAAATGTCCTTGCCTTTATGGGTAGCTGGAGATCTGCAGGAATCTTGGCACTTCTGCAGATTTAGATATTTCACGATAAAGTCTTTCAAAAAGGGAGACTTTTTAATAACATCTTCATTTGAAAAATCCAAAGTATACTGTAAACAAAAAATGTAAGAATGCACTGTTAACTCACGTTGTTTCTCTAATATCTGCTTTGACACTTTCAAGTCACTTTACTAGAAGTACACTATAAATTGTTACTGAAAGTGTTACAAACACTACAGATGTACAAGATTTGAATTCTGTAATCTGGCTCAGTCTTAACAATTCACCTGGAGTTTTAATAGTCTATTAAAAGATGGACTGGTTTTCTTCTGTTCTAAACAAACTCATTTGCTATAATCTGTAATTTACGAAGATGAGGAAAGTCTCTCCCATTAGTCTCTTAAAGAATCTGTAGGTCTCAAGTGGGAGCTCCTCAACAGTCACCAAAAAAACCCTGCAGAGTTCCCAGAACTGCAACTACTGTAGTACCATCAGGTATGATGCAATTTCAAGTGAAAATATCAACAAAATATTTTATTTCTTTCAGAAACAGATTTCCCAGAAGACTCTTCAGTCAGAATAAACTACTTCTTTTCCGTATCTTTCAAACATTTCCAAAAAATAGCATCAATTTGTTTCATTTATACAGATAGTCAATATTTGTCACTTCCCTAAATTTTACACTTCACCATGCAAAATCTCAGTAGTAAACATTTGCCAGAAATAACATTCATATCTGCATGTCTCAATTTCCACAGGCAAAATGTTTCTAAGCTTCACTCAATCTCATGTATTGCCAACAGAAATAACATCAACCCCAATCAAATGCTTACCGTTCAAAATGTCCTTCAGATATCTAAACCATGATTGACAATGATCTTCACTTAAGTTATTTAAATGGATAGCACAGTCTGTTAGTTTATTCTCTTCTTTATTCAAGCATTTAAAAACTGTGATACCCAACAAAGTGCCACCTTTTGTCTGCCCTGCAAAACGACGTCGTTTCAGTTTTACTGAAAATACATCTTTCATTTCAATAATCTCCTCTTGAGCCTGTAAAACCATACTGGAATCATCTGTAAGGGGAGAAAAAAAGAAAAGCATTAGCAATATTATTAGGAGTAACATATAAAAAAAATATTGTTATGGCTTCATCTCTAGCTTCACTTGTTGCATTTGCTCATGCTTGTACTGAAACTTGTTGCACAGCATTTGTCTCAGTCATGAGTCTTATATTTTACCAACTTTCTGTTATGTATCCAGCTATACAAATAACACAATATCAAAGAGATTATTTAATCAGTTTTCTGATGTTTAAAAAAATTAATAACATTGCAGACTCTAAGAACAGCAAATTACTTTTTTTTGTATTTGCATTCAAGAATCAAAATCTTTATTGTATTCTCCTAAATCACAGCAACCATGGCTGTTGTATACTCCTAAATCATAGATCAGAAATTGTGCTATGACTCAAGCTGACTATATGTTCACTGTATTTTTTCATTTGATACAACCATTGCCTTTTGGGTTTACACTAGAAACATATCAGTTAAGCAAAAATAGAGAAATAAACCAAAATTTCATTTTTGAGTTAAGAATTTACCTTAGAAGACAAGAAAAACAGTTTCAAAAGAGTTCTTGTGACAGTTCAAGATCCTCACCCCTAGGGGAGATTTGTGTTAGGCTAAGTGAAGGTTTTATTATCTTGGAGCTGTTATATGCATGGACACTATGGCTGCAGAAACTATCACTTCGCTTCCAAATGCCTTTTGGAGAGGTATCAACTGAACCACTGTGGTGCAGGCTTCTCCTTTTTCTGCTCTCTTGAGCTGCAAAACACCTGATTCCTCAAGAAAACAAAAGTCAAGCACACAAACTGAAGGAAAAGTGTCACTGCTCCCGTAGGTGTCAGATACTCTGGACACAGAAAGAAAAAAGTTTCCCCACTTTCCTTGTAATAACAGCAGCTCTGATATACTATCCAACAAAGGTCCCTTTGCAGCCCAAGGCAAGAAATGGTAGAAACCAGAAACCTTTCCCAAATCTAGCAACAGTTCTGTCAACTGGTTTCTCAACAGCAAAAGCCATAACAGATTCTGTTTGATGCACAGTTGCTACATGCTGTACTGAAGTGCCAGGAAAAGTCTATTTTAACCACCATTCTGGGAAAGATGGACAGCACCACCTACTTCATTATACCACATGAAGCTGAGGGTTTCAGCAAGTCATAATCCTGGGCAGGAAAGAAGAAGACTGTGTCAATTCTTCTAACAGTTTTATGCTGGCATCAACATTATTTCTTGAAGGAGACTATGGCAGTGATCATCCTTCTATCCAGAAATCCTGGAGGACTGCACGTCAGCCATGCTAACACAGCTAAAGCTCCAATCAGTATTACCTCTCCTCACAATTCTCAATCAATTCATTTTTTTCCTGTTTCATACCAAACAACCCGCCACAAATGGAAGCATACCCTTATATGCTTTCCACATATTTTTCCCACGTTGTTATATTTTAACACCATAATTTCTCCGTAAGTCAGCTACTAAGGTGTAAAATTGCACTGAAATAATTTCATTCTTAGCAGGAATATTGTGACAAGTAAATGTTCATGTGGACTGAGATAACACACAGGAAATTGTAGTGCAAATTTTCAGAAGTACACAGCAAATAAACAGAAGGAAACTCACCTAACAATTGAAAAAAGCAAAACAACACAGATCTTAAAATACTGTAAGGATTGCTGTAGAATTATTTTTTATAGGATACATTGAATGAAACCAGGGAACTGGGTGGGGGGGAATATTATATGATTCCATTTGAAGTAGGATTTTCCATAGTCTCAAAGTAGACATTGTACAAGTAAACTTGGTACTACCATTACCAAACTCAAGATCTTAATTTTTTTCAAACTTTGTATTGCTCTTCTAAAACATTTAGGGGTAAACAGTCTTGGTAGGTCTTAAAGGAAAGATTAACTGGTGATACCCTGAATCACTTACTTAGAATTGCATAGTTTATGATCTTTATTAAAGACTTGCTTTAATTTTTAAAACTGCATTTTTGAGGGGTCTGCTTATTTTTCTTTTCAGGAAGTTTCACTGTCAGACATACAGTATACTGAAAATTCCAGCACACAAACTCAGTGTTTCAGGAAAATGAGTAAACAAAGACACATGAAATCAAACCACAACCATTCTGCAGCAGTAACTGCACTGCAGCGTTTATTTCCCCAGACTAATACAAATATTCTAAATAACTTTGCTTTTTAAATACTTTTAAATAAATAATATTTTAAATAAGTAATATTTTGGATTAAACTATTAGTTTTGCTGAGAATATCATAAATTCTATTATGCCAATGTTATGGATGTGCATCACAGATAAATTACAAACATCAGCCTATTTGTCCTGCACAAGTCAAGTAAAATGAAGGCCTTTTAAAATACTTTTTTATTCCCCACTAGCTTTCACAGAATGACATTTAGTCTTAAGCCAGATAAGGTCTGCCTTGACTTCTCTTTTCGGGCTACTGTTTCAGCCAGTGACTTACTTGTTTTTACATCTCCCTCTTACTGCGTATTTATCAAATTTTTGTGTTGCTCACATGCAGGTTAAACCTTTTGAAATTTAAAATTGTGACAAGGCAGCACTACACTTTCAAAACCAGTATCTGACTCTGGTTGTTTTACTGGAATACATTTCCAGATGCAGCTCAGAGTAACATATTAACCGTAGGAATACTGAATCATACAAAACCATCATCCATAAGTTTTAATTTGTAGCGGAAATGTTGAACTAGATGGTAGGATTAGGACAGCCAATTGTTACTAAAGCTTTTAAGAAATCTGCATGAAATCCCAGGCATATTCCATAATTTTCATATTCTATGCTTACTGAAAATAAGATTACTGCAAATACAGTAAAATTTTATTTAAAAATTCAGATAAAGAATTTATACCTTATAGAGCTATATTTATAAAGTACTTCTACTGTGTGATTACAACCAAGTTTACTTTCAAAATAAAGTATGTACTGGATTATACACCTTTTTTAAACTTTGAAAACCCTATTGGTTTGTTAGTATCATATTCGTTATTGCTAGCAGTTTCAGGACATTAACTGTCCTCTCACATTACTTAGAAAGATATTGGGTACCATCTGTTCTTGCAAGAGATTTAAGTATACATCTATTAGATATCATGCTATTTATTTAATTCAGTACCCACTTCCCATTGTTGTATCTTCTGGAAAAAAAAAGTCAATTTAATTACAAGGAATAAAGATAATCTCTTCTACCAGGCTGCCCTGTCATCATGAAAGCAGAGAGGGAACCTGTGTAAAGTAGGTTACAGGCGTTAGGGAAGAGAAAAACTAACAGCACTTAACATTTAAAAGATCTAACAAAACCAGAATATATGGCACTTTAAAAAAAATTACTATAAGCCAAGGGCTTGTCTAAATCAATCTCTGCACATCTGTCTGATGTAGAGCGTAAACAGGATTAGAGTTGGATTTATCTGCTTGACACTAATTGTACTCACAGTTTCTGCACATGTCCACTTTTTTTTTTCCAAATACATCATAAAAAAAAAAGCCTGGATATATGAATTTCTAGGAAGTTTTATGCCGCTATTTATCCTCTCACTAATTTCAAGCAATGAGACTATCCTACATTTTTCCTAATTATGGTCATCCAATCTCTTACTAAATAAAAAATTATGCCTAAGTCAACCATACCAAGCTAAATCAAAAGATGAGGAACTAATACATTCAAATACAGTTTAATTGTAAATAGCGAGCCAAATTTTAATTAGTTAATAGAGTGTTAAACTAGACTTTAAACAAATAGATTACCTCATGTTTACAGGAGTACTACTGAAAAATTGAACAGTTTTAAAGACAATGTGTTATTAAAATATAAACACCAAGACTTCTACAACAAAACACTTTTTGGCTGTTTTTCTCCCACAGAGGCCCAACATCTAGAAGTGGTACTTAAGGACTTAATTTCCACGACAAATATCTGGAGTACATGGAAAATTGCAGAAAATACACATGAAACGTGACTGTAAAATTTAAGCAGAAGAATTGGACACAAAGCAAGATGGGTTATACTCCCTTGGTCGCAAATGCTTCCTATGACCTTTGGCAAGACACCGAGACCCCTCTGACTACATTTAATAGATAAATCTTTGACACAGTTCAGGCTCTCTTTTCCATTACACTCTCAGAGTTTACTTCTGTAACAGTTGATTGCTATATCTAAGTGCAGTGTAACATAACAGAAATCATTAGAGATTTTAGAAAAATCATCAAGACTATACCCAAGAAAATACAGTGATCAGTACCTATTACAGAAGTGTCTTATTACAGTACTCATTACAGAATTGATTACAGACCATCCTAAACTGTATGAACACTCTTTTCAAAATAACCATTTGGAACATTCAATAAAATACAACTGTATTAATATAAACCCCAAAATAAAATAAATATAATCAAAAATTAAATTAGTTTTTACAATATGTCTATAAATTTAGGAATATTTAAAATTAATATGATAATGTCTAATGCACATAAACCAGCAACTATTAACCCATCAATAATTAAGCCTGGTTTTTCCCTTAATGTAAATTGGCAAAGCACAGTAAGCAGTATGCAACTGATTCATAAAACCTCCACAGTTTTCACTTCTTATTGATTAAGAAGGGCTGGCAATGAGAAATACAAAGAAGCAACTATGATCATTCTTGCCAGAAGAGCGAACAATTGCTGTAAAGCTTGCCAGGCTATTCAACACTAATTTAAAGACTCCACATACGAGACAGAAAAGCTATTTTCAAAACACCTGAATTTTCAAGGTGTGGGGTTTTTTTCAAAAAGACAGGTCATGCAACACCTTTGACAAGAACTGATGTTATGCTTCTTACTCTCTTTTGAAGCAAAGAAAGTAAAATTGCAATATCTGCTTGCCAAAAGTATCCAACAGTAAGCTGAGGTAGTATAGCAGGGGCCAGGTCGGGGTAGGGCTGTTTTTTGTTTGAAGATTACCTTTACATTATTCTAGTCCTTTTAAATGGTGTTGTAAGAGAAGCATAACAAACAAGTCCCTGGCCTAAAAACACATTTCTCAGTCTGTGTGTAATGACCTCCTTTGGAACAGGAAGGAGTTCAGAAAGTACTACAAAGGACTGAAGAGATGCACCTCAGCTTCTCCAGAGCTGGAGAGTAAAAGCAGGGTGTAACTACAGAACTTCATCTTTTAATGGCAGCTATTCACTTGCAGCAACAGCTGTATTGCTTCAGGGCAGAAAACTGAGCTTAAAAACATCTGACAGGAATACAACCAATTTTCATTCTCCTTCTCTAGAGAATCTGAGGCTGAAGTGATGTATTTTGCCAAGCCAATTCAATACCTTGCTGCTAATCCCTCTCCCAGTACAGACACCTACCCTCAACTCACCTGCCATAACTGCGCAGTCCAACCCTTTTCCTTGTGTCTGGCACTGGGCACAACCAAGCTGAGTCAAATCAACATAGATCATTCACTTTTCTTTTTCCCCTGCCTTAGTCTTCTTGACAAGTTGTTTAGTATAATCACAAGTCCTACAAAACTGGAGATGCTACAAAGTGATAAGAAAATTCACAGCAGGGAAGAAGGAGGGACTGGGATCATCTCCTTTCATCATTTCAAGTCAACATGGTTTGAGTCAATCTGCTGTGCATTTTCACTTCCAATTGTTAACTCCCCAAAGCTTATATAAATCAACAAGAGTCCGCAAGAACCGGGAAAGATGCACAATGGCTTCACTTAATTCTTTAAAGCTCGAGTAACATCTTACAAATTAAAAACAACAAAAAAATATGTCTCAGGAAAAACTCCCCTTTACAAACCTATAATGACATCTTCAGTTAGTTTCACTGGATAAGAAGTTACATGCTACTTTAATAGATCACTAAAAGGCATTATTCACTATTCCAGCTTAAACAAGTCATCTTATTTGAAACTACTATCATAGGTAGATAGCTCTAAAAACAGTATTATTATGAAGAATAATTAACATCCTAAAAAAATAAAATTCTGCAAAAAATTTGTACTTCAGGTTTCAATTTTTCAACATCGTACCAGCCAAAAGAAACCCAACAAACCTAGCAATTTTCCAGTGCAAATCTCAGTCATGAGATAAAATCTTACATTATATAATAGAAATTACATTATTTTATTTCTCTGTTTAGTAAATCTTTTAAAAACTTTTTGACAAGACAAAATGTGGTAAATACAACAATATAAAACTGGCTTTCGTGGTGCTGTGTGAGTTTCAATATATTCTATAAAAAGTGAAAATAAAAAGTGAAAAGTTTTTTCATTCTTTACTTAGCGTTTTTCTTGACAATTTTACTATATTCACAGCATGGGTAAACCCATCTAAAACTTCAACCTCCTACCTTTCATCCTCCTCTCTTGTCTCTCTCCACTTTTCAAATGGTTCTATCACCCCAACACCCCTTGACCAGCTGATTCCAATCCCTGTTCTCCACCATCTTTTAAAAACTAATCCTCATATTTCTGAACATCCTCATCAAACCAGGTGGGCCGTTGCAGATACATGCGCAGCATCATATCACAGCAACTGCAGGAAAAGCAGCTTTAGGGAGCATTTGGTATAGTCCTTGAAGTCTTGAGTTGGACCATACTCAATGACTTAAACTTTGGTTAAGCTTCACTACAGCTTTTAAAAATTGCAATAGGCAAACTTCTGAAAAAGAACAAGCACCTCCAAAATGCCTTGTTCTGGCTGAACCAAAATGAAAGATGACATTGGCTCCTGGCAGAGCAAACACAGGAACAGTTACATCAATCCCATATGAAAGGGCAGAGTTTAGTACAGTTTAAAGGTTTTTGCTGGAGCAAAATGATGAACTCAAAAATAAGCCCCTTAACAAGAAGATCTACCGGCAGTAATGCTAGAACAACAGGGTTACCTGAAAGGAAGCAAGACAGAGAGCAAGTGATTCTGAACCTGAAGCATTCAAGAGGATGCATGAAGCAAGACTTTGCTTTTTAATAGTTGTCTTTTCTCATTAACACCACAGCAAGAAAGGGGTCACCGAAAATGATTTTTTTATAGAAAGCTCTACATTTTGTATTAAGAATATGGCCCACATACTGCCTATTTCAGAGTATAGTTTGAAAAGTAGCAGCAAACCATCTATGTAGTGCCTGAAACTTCATGGCTTTTCATTTAAGAAGTGAAAGAAGTTACATAAGAAACTTTGGAGTAACAACAGGGTGAAAAGCATTGCTGTTTTTCATCATTTTGTAAAACCTCTACAAACATAAGCATCAGATTAAATGACCCATCTTACAGAGACCAGTCACACAACCATCATAAAATTCATTTAAAGAGATATTTCTGAAATAAGCAGAAGACAGAATGGCTTATGTTACTTAATACAATGGGCCAGCAGAGCTGAGAGATACTAAAGAAACACCAAAGAGGAAACATGAGCTTAGTTCTACATTCCCTCAAAAACTTCTCACACATACACACTCTTTTGTACCTACTCATTTATGCCATAATCATGGCAATTACTTCCGTCATTTCAGAAAGTAAGAGCAAGTAGAGAAACTAATAATCTCTTATGGCCACAAGACATTACTGAGTTTGATTAAATACAATAATTACTTTTATTTGGACTAGTACTTCTGCTTCAGCCTCAAATACAGATTTACAAACCATCCACACTGCTAAATATCAGTGTCTCACTGTCAGGGAACGCAACAGGCCTCAAATATCTGAATTTTGGTCTTTTCTGGAAAAGATTTTCAAGAAATGTTTTCTTCAGGAAAAAAGAACAAACAGCTCATTCTAAACACAGGACAATTTTCTTCCATAACATATTGGTAATTCATGTATACTGGCAGTCATGCTTTTAGGTACTGAAGCATAGCTGTCAGCTGCTAGATAAGCTCACCCATGAACTGCTACATATTTGGCTTTATCCTCATTGATCTCTGATCTATTTTTTTTCAGTTTTATGAAGAAAACTCAGCCATCCTTTGTGTATGGTTATATCTGCACCTTCTACACTAGCCCAAGGGCAAGAGATGGCAATAGCACCACCAGAATCCTCTGACAAGCATAAAACCCTTTCCTCACCCCACCACTCTTCAGCTCAGTTGCCACAGAGGAACTGGAAGAATGTAGGCTACACCACTTTGCCTGCAGGGATAAATTAGGACTATTTTGTTTGTGTTCCCCACGACTGTAACAAACTTAAAGGAAAAGCAACAAAAAAAATCCCAAAATTTTGTTAGATTGTCTTTATAAGATATTTTTCCCCTTCTTAGGGAAACTGTTTTACTTCTCTAACTTTGTAAAATATTCTGTCATATTAAAAATTTAATTTATATTCCATGATATACGTACAATGCAAAACTAACTTAGAACACTATGCCAAATTCAAGGTAGCTTTAGTCAATTGTGCAGTATACAAATTAGCCTTTCATATAAAGAGAAAGCTTATAATACACTCCAGAAGCTTTCTGATATTACAATTATTTTTATTATACAGAATTGACTCCACTTGCAATGATGCATAAACCTGTGACTGAGGAAATTACATTCTCAGACTTGTATCAATTTCAAAATTTTGTTTGCAGCTTAACACTATGACAAACCTCTCACAAAAGATTTGATACCAATATGATGTGACACAACTGAACCAAAGCTTAATTTCACTCACAGTAAGAAATCACAGGATTAAGTAACACTGTGCAGTCTTTTAGAAAAGTTTATTGCTTCCAGATGGATGCAAGTTTCCTTTCAGCACTGATTGTATCTTCTGTACACAGGGTGCCAACGTTACTATAAATATAGACAAAAGCAGTTATAAAGATAAATTATTAAAATATTGATATAAACAAGCTCACACAATACTGCCTCTTTCCACAAAGTACAGACAACTACATTCGAGTGCTGTCTGTATCACGAATGTTCAATATAAAACACGTGCACCCTTTTTAGAAATTACAACCCCTATACGAACAAGCACAAATTTACAAGGTATCCATACAATGATTTCTAATTCAAACTGCGTGCTCTTTGCCCCATGTTGTGTAGTGCCATGTGTTTCACTGCATGGTGCACGCTACCAAGATGTCCACCTGTGCCCATGTGTCTGTGCAGCAACCTAAGGATACACTTACTTCATTTAGCAGCAGAACTGTTGAATACACACACTTACGTCAACCTAAAACTGGCAGTAATAAATACCTTCAAGCTAATTTAAATTTCAATCTATGTACATCAGACGCTGATAAAGTGTACCAACAGGGCTACAGAACGTTTTGCAGGAAAAAAAATCCTAAAGAATATCTGATTAGTCTATAAGAAAATTACATATAATGCTATTTTGAAAGTCAAAATACGCTCAAAATTATCAGGTGAAGCCATTAATTTGAGTTTTTAAAATATTTTATGTTATTATACTGTTCAGAAATTATACAAATAATTGGTAATGAGTCATTTAAAACATTTGAAATTTTCATGAGATTCTGAAAAATTAAGAGCTCCATTTTGATTTGTGAAATAACCAGTGCATAAAGTAGAATAAGTTAATGCATTTTAAAGAACATGCAGAATTCATAAAATGCTTTATGAATAAAATGTCAACATTAAGTATGATGAAATTTAAAATTAACCATCAGCATAGAAACAGTTTTCACTTTTACATCAAACTACATTAGTATACTAAGTTATATACAGAAAACTACATATTTTCTGACACGCATATCAACTGCTTTAAAACAGAGCCACTCTTAAAAAAAGCCACCAACAAAAAAACCACCTCAAAATGTTCCACAACATGTGCTTTCCATCCTGGCATGCACCAATCATTCCAAACAAGCAGTTTCCTATCTATTTTAAGCAGGTTCTTTGACATCCCCCATCAACTTCTCTCAATTCCAGTATGGTAACTGCACCTACACACCACAGTTACGTATCTATTCCTAATCCTAGTACTAAAATCAAACAGAAAGACTGATAAACATATATTAAAAAACAAACATACAAACAAACAAAAAAACCCCAACCAACCAGCTTCTGACCGTTGGATAAACACGTCAGATGACAAAGACGCACTTTAAAGCTCCCATAACACATACAAATTTTTATTCCCCCAAACTTTAAATCCTAGCATTTACATCAAATGGACACACATGTACAGGGGCAGCCACTATGAGGGTGAAGGAAGTATCTTAGCTGCAGATCCTAAGAATTTTACTCCCAGCATAGAGATCCTGCATATGACTGCAGGTTCAGAGAGCAATTCGTATTCAAAGCACTCATACAGCAATGAACAGAGGTGCATCTTGAACTCTCCAATATGCATTTGCATGGTATGTGTGTTTCTGTTACTATTCTACATAAGTTTTTGTCTATCACAGTATTAAACCTACTTGGCTCATTTAAAAGTAAATTTAACAAATATTAGTTTCTACGCATATTCAGCTGCACATTGCAAATCACACAATAATCTTTGACTTGGCCTTAAGTGAATCGGAGCAAGAAAGCTATCACCACCTGTGTTCAAGATATAATCAGTATCGATACCTTGGCACACATCTTGAAGCTGTTGACATAACAAATGCAAATGGATGTTTTACACTAAGGGTTGTCTTCCATAAATATCAGAAATCCTCTCAAAGTTATTTATGGAAAAATACCAGCTAATCTTCTTGAAGCTACACTTTTCCCTCATTCTGAGGTTGATCAAACTAAGTTGTTTGCAATGGTTTCAGACTCTTATCCTGTACAAGTTTAACTCTGTCTTTAGAATTCAACTTTCCTTCTCCACAACAAAAATACACAACACAAGACTATAATAATTATAAACATTCATAAGAACAATATTTTCAAGGGTATTATGGCTAAGAAATTCAGGTTTTCTGTACAGTCTGCTACTGTATTGTAATTCTTAAGAATACTTAATAAATTTAACCTCTTGAAATTTTGTCAGGCAAAGGACATACATTCTTTAAACTGCATTGTTCCACCAATAAAAACAAGTACCTTCTAAATGGTAGGTTAGGCAAACTGAGGTTCAAATTCTATCAAGAAATCTCACTTTGTATTGCAAACACAGGTGGAATTACAGACTGGTGATGTGTGTATTTTTACTCAAAATATCATTTAAATATAATTTAACCGGTTTCTGGTACGTAAGACCAGCAAAACCAGGACAGGGCAAACATCCATCTGTCCCAGTATCTTATATCAAACCGTATCAATAAGCAGATGCTCAGAGAAGAAAAGGAATAAAGGAAGCATTTATTCTGTTTTCCACTAGTACTTTTCCATTCCCCACCTGTTTTCATTTGGGACATTCTGAACTAACTGTGGTTTCTACAAATTTAGCAGCGCCCAAATGAGGACTTCTGTCTCCAGCTGAACCCACAAAATCTTCTAGCATTAACAATATCCTTTGGCAGTAAGTCTTGCAGTTCTCTTACTTATCATTTTGTTTTGAGCCTGGGTCTATTAAATACACCATATTTCTTATGTTGGTAAATAGAAAGCCATCTACTTTGTCCAGGCCCCATCTCAACCACTTTCCTTTTAGACCAACAAGTGCCAGCCTAGTCCATCACTCTCAGCCAGGAGCCATTTGGTACCTTTAATCATTGTCACCCCCTGAACCTTCTCCCGTCCTTCTTGCTGAGAACAGCAGAATTGCACACAGTATTCAAGATGTGGTTAAATAACTGCTGGTTTATAGAGCATACAAACATCTGTTTTAGTCTCTATTTATTTTCTAATTATCCTTAACATAATAGTCCTAACAACTATTTCAGTGACAGATGACATTTTCCACATGATAAACCTATGATCATGCACATTAGGAATGGTAAAGCTGCAGCTCCTGATCTCTATTCCAAGCTGATGGCATTCAAATAAGAGATCAATAGATTACAGTGCGCTTAATTATTCCAATTCTTTGACTGACTGTCCCGTTGCCTAGTCAAATCTGCAAAACTAACATATGTCTCTGAAGTTGTGCTGTAGGACAGAACTGACAAATTAAAAATGATTTTCCACTCCTATTTTAACAGTCCCCAAACAAATCTGGCATTTCCACTTTACTATGTTTATTCAACACCATTTTTTCTCTTCCTTACTCCTTCCAGACCACATTGTTAATACACCAAAGGCACTGTGAACTCTTCAGGCAGCCTTCACTCCATGAATTAGACCAAAAAAAACCCCAAACATCAGATATATAAAAACAAAGAGAAACATACTTAAGAACAGTTTTCTTTCTACTGTAACCTTATTTTACTACTCTGCTCCTGCACAAAACTAATATTGGTAATGTTAAAATTGCTCAAAGCAGATACGTTTTTTTTTTCATTAGCAAGGCAAACATACATATACATATAAATAACATTGAAAGTTCAGTACTGAATTTGTGTATACCTTCCCCAAACGATTTCCATAAAACAAGTGAGACCTAGGGACAACATTTCAAAAACACCACCTCCTTGTTTCCATCATATTTTAAATAATTGACTCAACAAATGTAACTGCAAAATAAAAAAAAAGCTTTCTTATTTTGTTTGTACTACACTTAAAAAAAGATTGTGTCAGGTACTGTTTTTTCTGCTAAGCATTGTTTTCCAAACCAACTCTAGTTACTACTAGCCTTGTTTAGTGAGTCTGTTGCAGTCAAGCGACCAAGAAACATTACACTTCACATCAAATACCCAGAAGCATTCTTTTTCCTTTAATAAAATAATACAAAATTAAAAATAGACCTGTATATACATATAGACATGCATCTACATATCTTCTCCCAAACATGGTAAAATAACAATACACCTAAGTTTATCCTGGAATGAGTCAATTGCAGAATTTACTGAATGAAACCACAAACCTGTTCAAAGTTTGACGTCAACATGAGTTACCACCACCTACAGCCACCTAACTGTCAGTGTATTATTCACTGGCACTACGATAATTTTGATCCCAGCTAATCACCTCACTCCAAGTTAAATTATGTAGATGTGACAGAGCGGCTTTTGGGAAACCCAAAACCACCCAAGTGTGAAATCTTTCAGCACCTTTCTTGACAGAGATGCTTGACAAGTCTCCGAAAGGCCATGCAACAAACAGTATAGCAGGGAGAGGACTTGGACAGGAGCAATCTCATTTTGAATCATCTTCAGAAAAGTCAACAGATCAGCCAGACAAAGAAGTGCCATTTTTCACATGGAGAGCCAGCGAGTTATCTTGATTTTTTTCTATTCACTGTTAGTCATTTATTTATAAAAATTTTCACTTGTTAGAATTACATAGGCTTTTTTTCCCAAAGTCATTTTCATACAACGTTCTTTTTAAGTAAGAATACTTACTCTGTTTCTACTCCACTGTACTAAAACAACACAGAAAAATATAAATACAAGGTCATTTTTAAACTTCTATCAAATGGGGAGAGGTAATATAACAATGCGCATTTAATTACTCAAACTCAGAACAGTGTCTGCAAAACAGCATTATATTTAGTCGTAAGTATTTATTGCTGTTGCCCTTAACTTGATCATTTATATGTCAAATTTTGTTTTTCCCAGACTGTCTGCACTGTGCAAAGATCTGTTTCCAGGATACGTATAATTGTGCTGTACATAACATCTGTTGCTTTGCATTTTCGGAGCCTCACAAAGCATACTTTCCTATATTCACTTGAGTGTATGGACTGACAGAAGAGATATATTGTCACAGTTCAAATAAGCTGACAAGTACAGCACCTATTCTGTACTGAAAAGCATCTAACTACCATCTGACATCACTTAAAAAGGCAAAAGCCAGGAAATTCAGAATTCAGCACTGAATTCTGTTAATAAACCAACCATTTGCTTAAACTTGCAACACATGGGGAAGAAATAGCCACGTGCTGGATTAGAAAACCGAATTAAATCAAGTTATTAAACAATTTTTTTGTCAGTGATCTAATATACTCCTACAGCAACAACTAAGTAAAAAGTCAGGGAAGGAAGAAGTCACGCTAGATCTTAAATACAAGTAGAATTGTCTTTCATCAAATCTCCTAGAGGTAGGCTACCAGACATCAAGGCTCACACAAAAATTCAGGCCCAAAAGTTCAGTTTTTCTTGTAACACTTGGTTTACTTGGTTTCACTGTTCAAAGGGTTACCTGCTCTTCAACTAATGGGGGAAGGGCTCCTAAATGGCAAGGTAAGAGTTACAAGACTCTAGTGAAATAGTTTGAAAAATACCATCCACCCCCCGAGTCTGCAAACACAGGTATTTTTGAAACCACCTAAACAGTTGGCAGGAGGACATTCCAGTCACCTATTTCAAGTCAGCAGTTAAAAAAAAAGTTATCCTTAAATGGTATTTTAAAAGGTTAATTTAACAACCTCACTTAACTCTGTAGTGCATCAGAAAACGGTGAAACACTATTAACTCAAAACATTGACAGTAAGTGTCTAGGACACAGGAATCATTTTAGAAAAGGATCCTAGTAAAACACAGTTCTATAGCAGCCACAGTTACTAAATGCCAAAAAGGTCAAATTTTGAAAGGAAACAGCAGATACCACCACAAAACTAGCAGATGTTCCTAAAGGATCATCTGTACAAAAACATAAGCATATGTGAGAGAAATCCAACACTATCACGAAATCAGTTGGTGTCTAACATAATAGCAGTTCCTTATGGCAATATGGTAATACATGTATCAGATACTCAACACATTATGTTTTTTTTGTCTGCACATACTGTTACAACATAAGTCATAAAAACCAGGACCACTGATTTCCTTGAAAACATTAGTTCCACAACCCAGTAGTGTTAAGGTACAAGGACTACTCAGTTCTTCAGGTTATGCTCTCAGATTTTCAGCCATTTAAGCTTTCTCTAGTAGGATAAAAATATTTTTAGAGTACTGCATGTATTGAAGTAAACACTTCCTTCTAAAGGCAGTACATAATATAGTTGGATATACCTAAATGAAACAGCAAACAAAAAGGGATTTCTTCTATCCAATGTCTATTTGTGTTCTGCATAATGCAACAGCATCTATTATTTACCTGCTGCTTTTGTAACACACATAGTTAACAAGATATTTACAAGGAAAGGAAAATTGTTTATCTAAGTTTTGTTTATATTGACTCCAACAAGAGCAGAAGACAGATCTTCCTGCTTTAATTTTATTTCTACTTTGCAACTGTAAAATAAAGACAGAATTGCCTTAATTTAGCATGTCTTTTGTCAAGACAACAAAATACGAAAATAGAAATCGGAATATGATATTCTTTTGCAAGACATTTATTAATGTGAACAGTTACAACTATAGAAGCAAGTTAATATGGATTTTCCATAGTAGAAGACCCCATCAGGCACCATGATCCCCACAACTAACCCACACAAGGTGCTACAGAATCACATCCTACACACAGTCCAGAAACAAACAGCCATAGTCAAAGAAAGCAGGCACCAGTCTCAGATCTCAAGAGGCCAAGCAAATCATCAGATTTTATATTAGTTTCCTGTAGACATTACCCAAAAAGGAAAGTATTTCAGGAATTATGCCTAAGAAAAATGACGCATTTTCAGTAAACTGCACTTAAAAGTCAAAATAAGTCGGCAACATTTGATGCAAGAGAAAAGACGTAAAGGTGCATAATAGAGGGATACAAATTCAGGGATGATATGGTAAAATGACAACCAGGCAAAGAATACAGCAGCATTTGAAAGAGGGGTTAAAAAAATTAGTGTTTCTCAAGGGCCAAAGAACTGCACAATTAAGAAACTGAAATATGCATTTATGCTTAGATAAGGGATTTGACTACATGATCTTTTTAATGATTTAAAAAGAACATAAATTTCTACTGAGAAAGGGACTTTTAGTCCTGCAGCACTATTGTGGGCATGAAAATATCACTAGTATGGACACCAAAGATTGGTTATCATAACAATTTTTTAATATACACTTTTGGATTCTCTCCATCATGCTATAAAACAAGGTCATCAACTGACTCTTGCACACCTTTGCACAGAAAGCATAGTAAGAGCTGTCAATTATTCTATGAACAAGAAAATTATGGAACTTAAATAATTTTTCTTTAAATGAATTTGCATTCTCCCTCTCTTTACCTCATCATCTTACTATGTCTCTTCTGACTATCCAGTGATTTCTCTACCCTGTATCACACACACCTCACACTACAGCATCACCCTGCATGTCTTCCTATCTGCCCCTCTGTTCACTCATATCCCTCTCCACAGTACCCACTAATCCCTCCCACATCCACACGGCACTGCACCAAAACCCTTACAACTTCCTCAATACATCAGCTCACCCCCACCATAGCGTTCTTGACTGCCTCTTGATTCCAATCTGTCTTTCTTCCAGCAGCCTGCTCAGCAGCCAAAAAACAGCACCAACCACGTCTGGCTCATTACCGGTGTGCCAACTGCCTGGTGATGCGTAATACGCCAAGCACCCAGTCATCACCATCCTCGCTCCCCAGGCAGGCAGAGGAGAGGAGCAAAGCAGAACACTGCCTTACCTATAATAACAGCACATGGCAAGGTCGAATTATTCCATAGGGCAACAGGAGAAACAAAGAAAAAAAAAACCAACCACAAAAGCAAAACCCATCATCTGCTAAGCAAGTCTAAAACTTGCTGGTTTATGGCCTACAACAGCTTTAAGATAACACAAACTATAACACCACCAACAGAAAGTTTTGCATTAAAAAGAAAAGGCCATCAAGAAGGATTACTGCCTGTGAAAGCTAAATAAGCCCTGTTATTTCAAATTCATGTAACATCAAAATCCAACTCACTAACATGTGCAGTGCCTAATGTGTACACAAACCCAAACACACATAAATACAGTTTGCAAGACCTAGCATTGAAACTCTTTTTCTGGAACAAAGATTTAAGTATCTCATCTCTCTCTTTGGAGGTAGAGAATTAAAATGCATAGAAAAGCCCCTATTAGATATCCAGGGTATGTTAATCCCTTTCAACATAAGCAAAGAAGCGCATAAGCCTGTGAAATACAAGAAAAAACAGAAAGCATGAAACAACACAAGGTGTTGCACAAACACATAGCCACCAACTGCTCTTCTGATAAAAGATAAGACACATGGAGAGTAAAGACATTATGTTTAAAAGTCTCCTGAAATAAAGAACAAATTTACCAGTCCTTTGATTAGTATATCCCATTTCCATAAATATTTTTCATTTTCCACAATAAGTCGTAAAATAAAAAAATTATTTTGCACTTTCATGCAGCATTTATCTAAAAGACATTAATTTTATGGTCTTCCTGGAAGAAGATTTGAGTGCCTAATAAGTTCAGACACCACGGGATTGTTTAAAACCACATGTTATCGTCCCTCAATTTACATCTTAAAGCCATATAATATGACACCTGGACATCTCTCTCTCAATTACACTTCCTATTAAGTGTATAGATAAGCCACTTAGACAAATTATGTTCTCTACATGTCAAAAGTAGAATCTAAAGCTTTGAATTTGGTCAACGTGGAACTTCAGTAATTCACATTTTGTAACAGGCCGTTTCCATTTCCATTATTCCTGACTGACCAATAGACTGACAGATGTCTTACTTTAGAGATCCCAAACAGACTATTGGTATCTATTTCAGCCACATCTGTTCCTAAATAGCCTTGGCAACAGGCCACTATGCACTCGGAATTAATTTTAAGTCCTTTATTGCTGACTCTTTCACTGTTGAAACACATCAGTGATTTTTTTCCTTATTGCTGCACTTACATAGAATATTTATAAATCTATACTTTAGATGAATATCAACAAGAGCTATAGTTTACTATAGATAAGAATACTATACTTAATACATTGATTTTACTTCATTATGAAAATATATATTCATGAGTTTTTTTAATTCATTATGACATATATAGTCAAAATTACATTAACCTCTTAATTGCTCCAGAGATCTTATTTTTCTTATTGGTCAATTAACCTAGAAAGTATGTTCAATTACTTGTTTTAAAAAAGCAAATTTTATCTAAATTATTACTATTATTATCCAAATAGACCAGGCTGCAAGCTGTCAGTCTGAGAGAATAACTTCATATACCCTTCAGTCCATTACATACACACACAAGAAATTACACTTTAGAAGTTTTTCATAATGATCAAAAGCCTGCAGACTTCACATACTGGTAAATCACTGAGCAAGTGCCAGTCTTGTTACACTTTCTATCTGACAGAAATCTGCTGGAAAACTGCAATTACTGTTAATCAGGAAACTCTGTGGCAATCTTTAAAAACACAGTGAAGGCTTTAAAAAAATATCAGGGTTAAACTTCTCAATCAACAACAAAAAACAGGCCATATGCATAAAGAGGATTTCACATTATTTGCATTGAAACTGTTCTAAAATACAAATGATTCCCACATCCACTGCTGCTAATCCCCTACATTTCATTAGTTTTCAAACTTTAGCCACACACTCCCAAAATCCTGAGTATTTGTTTTTAAATATAAATATTTTTTCCCTATCATTCACTCATTCTTCTGAATTTCTGAGAACTCCCAAAAATCACATATAATATTCAAATCTGTACTTAGGATAGCTTTCTCTTTGAAGCAGCATTCAAAACAAGATTATTAATAGGATTAATAACAAGATTAAAACAGGATTATTAATAGGAGAGAAGTCTTGCCTTTTTCTTAATTTCCGTGAATATATTTATAGCATAGAAATGCCACACAGAAAGAAGCTAGAGAAAAAACTAGGAAGTCCTGACTGCGAGCTCTGCTTCTCATTGCAGCACCCCCTGCACTGTTAAAAGCAAGCAGCCAGCTCTGGGCCAGAGGGTATCTGGCTCTGGTGAGAAAAAAAAGGCTCAGCTGAGCTGCACACCCAGGCTGTAGCTGCAGCATTTCAGAGGGAGCAGCTGAGCCATGCCTCACACTGTCCAAATTCCCACTTGACACATTCACTCCCCCCCAGGCTCCACATCCAGTTGCCTGCTCAGGCCTTACTTCTGCCCAAAGCTTTTTTATAATAAAGAACACACAAAATTCATAATGGGTCATGCTTGAGAGGGAAGAAGACTTTGCTGTGGAGTGAACAACAAAGGAAGCCATTAAAAATCATCAGCAAGCACGGGTAGCCAAAAACCTCTAGGAGACAGAAACTGCAGAAATCAAAACAGAATGAAGTCCTCCTGACAATCACACTGCCTAAAACCCCACAGGAACAGTGCAATGGGGCAGAACTATGCATTCATCAGTGGGACATGATGGGGTCCAGGCACAGCAGGTGTTGCCCATTTGGGAACTTTGAGCTGGAGCTTTCAGTTCTATGTAGAAATCGAAGGATCCAAGGCTGCACAACCATACAAACATGTAAGAACATCGAACTGGAACTGCAGAACTGTGGATGACAAAGGACGACTGCAGCAAGACAGGAGTACATTTGGGAAACTATTGGGGATGCAAGGTTAGGAAAAAGAGAAGAAAGCAACTACCAGTTCTCTGACTTTGACAGACCAGAGTGATTGTCACAGAAAAAAGGTCTTTTCCTAAAATATGGAGAATTACTACATACAAGTCCAAGTAGGAGACATTTAGCATCTCTGGCAAAGAACAAAGACCTGACTTGACCTCTTAGAGCCTAAGCAAACTACATTATGAATGTTTTGGTTTGGAGAAAGTATGCATAAACCAAATCCCAGTGGAAATACTTGTCCAGACAGCCATTAACCATCCCCAAACGCTGCACTGCTGTACTTATGAATGAGACCATAACACAGATGGCTCCTCCCAGCACCAGTACAGATCCCACACTTATCAATTACCCAGAGTAATTGATACCGGGATCCAAGAATGAGGCAGAAGAAAACCATTCAAGCTCCAAAATCCATGTTTGCCTGCTGCAACTGCAAAGGTAAAACCGCCCTGACCAACCATATCCAAGATGGAAGGAAAAACAGACAAGACTTCTGTTGAATTCATCCCTCTAAAAGCAACAAGACCCACACAGTGAAATTTCTTACTCAGTTCATCTTCAGTCACAGGCCATGACACACACAGAGCCGTGCCAGCCCAAAGAAAGGAGTCACAAGTATTGTTCAGAATGCTGCTTGGGTAGACCATTGTGTTCCCATCACAAAGCAGACAGAAGGATAGAAGGGTCTTAGAAACAGCCTAATAGTTTTACTTTTAAAATTATTTCAGTCTCCAAGAGATCCTGGAACAGCAGCAGATGACATAACTGTGGCACCTACGGCAACAGAGAAACTGAAAAACCCTTTATCTTCAATATCAGTATTCGACATTTAAGAATTTGAAAATCCTACAGTAAAAACTCATCTCCCATAGTCTTTAGGGAAAACCTGGTGTTTGGAGGACACCACTGTCTCTTCCAGTGAAGCTAGTAAAGAAGTTGGACATCAAGAGTCTCTCAAAAATCAAAATATTCAGCAGCTCAATGCTATGTAGTACAAAACCTAATTGTCAGAGAGAGAAGTAACAGCATATATTTAATACACATGCAGTAAAAGCCCAAATCCTGATACCATTGACAGCAACTTGTCAATGCTGCTCTCTGTAAGACTCCTGAAGTTCTGCTATCTGCTGTATCTCTGACTTTAAGCACGGCATACCTCATTACCTTGCAGGAACTAAGAAAAGTTTCCAATGTCTGTATGAGTAATCTAAGGATGAAAAGCTATTACACAAAGTAGAAATTTAAGCGTGTGAATTTTTTCTAGGGAAAAAAACAAACACAAACCAAGCCAACCAAACAAAACAAAACCAGAACAAACAAACACACACACAAAAAATCCCAAACTGCAGAATATACTCCCCATTTCTGGAAGCACGAAACAATATATACAAAAAATTATTATTCTTGTGTGTACCTTAAAATCCTTCACTGGTGACAATTAAAAGACAACCACGGACCCTGGTTCCTGATATATGGCAATTCAACCTACATTCAAGGAACCAGAACACAAAGTGGCAACCATGCTAGAGCTCTACACACAGAACTAAGTAACTAATAAATCATAGTACAGATCGTATACACAGAGACCTGTAGCTAATCCCAAAAAGGAAGGAAGAGAGCCTACAGCATTCCTAAGGCACCCAGGCTGGCTCCACACGAGGAAGGACTGTTACATGCACACCAGTGCAGGGGTCACCAGAACCCAGTGGTCCTGCTGAAAAGCAGGTATGTAAGTCTGAGCACAGCACTATGTTAACATGGTTACACTGTCTGGAGAAGAGGACTCAACAGCAGCACATGGCACCATATTTGTTTGGTTTCAGTAGCTCTGGTATCCCAGCACAGTTACATGAAATGAAGCATGATGACTTCAGCCGTGAGCGTCTCAGTATTTCTTTGCAGCAGCAGTACTGAAAATGCTTCCACATCCCTCCCAAGCCTCTGCAGCATACAGACTATCTTGAAAAGGAAAAGATTATCATAACATAGAAAAACTAGCATGTAAAAGAAAATTTGTTTCTCTCTACGCTGACTTTATGGCTGTTGGATCTTACCTATATGAAGTTTTAAGTTTCGTCCAAAATACTATTGAGATAAACCTGGTCTTTTAAGCATGGACAAGCTATCCACGGCATACCAGAAGGCAAATACGCTGTCCGGAAACTGCATTCCTGAATACAACTTTAATTTCTCCTTCATGTAAGCACTGAGAGGTCATTGAAGTAAATAAGCACCTTTAAGAGCGTGTATGCAGTTTTAAAAGTAAATTTATGTTTTCACAGTTTCTAGAAGAAACATGACTATATGGATAAGTTCAAGAAGCATTCCTTTCCTTCTAAAACTTTTGTGTATAATTTGTTTCACTTGATCAAATCCTTTAACTGCACTTTCTCAGTCTGTTGCTGTGTAGAGCAACAATAACCCGCCACAGAACCCTCATCACAAAACGCAGGTGCACCACACAAAACCATGCTCACCTCCATGTGCTCTAATTTATGTACCTGCTTGAGAGAGTAAGCAGGGAAAAGTTGATGCAGCAGAAACAAAACCAAATCCTCTTACTGTTCTGCCTGGGGCTAAGAGGCCATAAAAACATCCTCTCTGCGTTCTGACCCACCAAGAAGGAAAAGTTCTTGCCAGAGAGAGGTGGTCCAGCTACAAGACGCTCGTTGCATTATGCGCAATTTCTTTTTCCTTTTAATCACCAGAGTAACCTTGAAGGGAAGAGACGCGCCTGACACCGCCGCCTTTAACCACTTTACTGTAATCCCGTCCTAAGGTGACTCTGTCCCGTCCTGCCCGGAGAGCCCCCGCTCGCCCCGGGCCATCGCGCCGCCCGCTCCCCGCGGCACGGCCTGAGCTGGTCCCGGCCCCGCGCTCCGGCCCCGGGGCGAACATCCCCTGCCCCGCCCCGTCGCACCTGTGGGGCTCTCGGGCAGGATGGGGCTCCAGCGGAGCCGCCGGGCGCTCAGGACCACGTCGCAGCTCCTCTTGTCGATCTCGAAGATGCCCCTAAGGAGCGGCTCATCCCCCGCCGGGGCCGGGGCCGCGGCCAGCGGGGCCACCCTGCGCCGCCGCTCCTGGG